>LOEQ01002197.1:450821-466360 GCA_001685075.1 Bramus lutescens | reverse complement strand
AAAAAAATGGATTAAATTAAGATGTAAGAGTTAGCCAATGAGATGTTAGAGCTAATGGGCCAAGCAGTGATTTAAAAAATAGTTTCTGTGTGATTATTTCGGGGCTAAGTGGCCAGGAACTAACTAGCTGCCTTATTCCTACAGGCATCCTTGAACATTACTAAATACGTGTGTGGAATCTGTGGCATCCTTATTATGACACACTTCTTAGCTTGTCATAGTCTAGCCATCTCCTCCAGGGAACGTTCTCCGTCACTATCCACCGAAACTCATCAGACAATGCTTGGCTTACTTTCCCCACTCCTGTCTGCTTGGAGAGGATTCAGGACCCCTCCCCAGGCCTGTCTGCTTGGAGGAGCTTCAGAATCCCTTGTTCAGATGCTAGTACAGTTGCTGACTCACCTTGCAGATAAACACCCCCAAGTGCCTATAATGCCTCAGTGTGCTAATTGATGGGGTTGGAGATAAAGAAGTCATGATTCTTGTTGTTTTCTAGAAACAGTTAGCCTTAGCGGCTCAGCTACTATCAAGCTAGTGAACCCTTGACATGACAGAATCTCAGACAATGGTATTAAGCTACAACTTCACCTTTGTGCTATCACATCTACGTGATGCTGCTCTTTCAGAATCCCACAGCCTTTTATCTCCTCAGTTTCTTTCAAGACCACCATCATGTCCCCAAACTCAAAAATACAGGTATTCTCAATTATCCCTTCTCATTCAAGGCATTTAGGATCAATCCTCACCATTGCTCTCGGCAATATCTCTTAAGTGCCTCTCCATTTCTCCAGGCAGGTCCACAGTCCAAGCTCAAAACACTGATTTGGATACTGGATGCAGCCTGTAGCCTCTCCTTGTTCCTCTGTGCTATCCCCCAACCTCCTGCAGGACATCCTTGACCAGCTTGCCAAGTGAGTAAACCTGACCCAACAGTCACAATTCCTCACTGTTCTGGGCTTCTTTTTGCACACCTTATACAGTCGAGATGACATTAGTACACAGGCTTACGTAGTGACCTAAAATAAACTCCTCAGTGGCCAAGAAGTACCCGAGGGAACAATGGTTGCATTTTAATGAAAGTGGCTTATAAACAGGTAGCCTTGGAAACCAGTCCCATCTGACATGTGGTGAAAGGTGCCCTTTACAATAGTCTTCAAAGCATCAAGAACCACGGCAGAGCATCTCTCGGGCTTGGACATAGCTGAAGGAAAAACAACCAACCAAACAACAACAACAAACCAAAGCTAGCAGCTGCATGGGATGCCTTTCCCTCTTGCTAATGGCATCAAATTCACAGCAGTAATGAGATATTAATATTGCCAAATAGACAGAAGATAAATATTTTAAAAAAAGACAAGTTGCATCTCGGAAATTTTTCAGTTTTTCTTATTGCAAAATCAATACCCATCAGCGGTTTGAAATTAAAGGCAAGATTAGGCCTCAGTTTTCTACATGCCTTATTGTATTCCAAAAGCTTTCTACTCAGTCAGATAAATCTTCTTTAAGAGGATTAGGAAACTTTCATTATCTTTATCTAACCTGAACTAACACCAAGTCTGAAAAATTAATCTATAGACTGGACAAAAGCCGATGACTGCTGGGAAGAGAGAGGACCTTGGCTCTGTCTCACTGAGTAGTGAGAGCAACAGGGTTGCTGTATTTGCCCCCTGAGGATTCTGCATTGCTCACCAGCATGGGCAGGAATGCCCTCGTCCGGCTCAGGTTCCTGGCCTCTCACTTAATGGAAAATAATGTGTGAGGAATGTTCTAGTGGAAGAGCATCCTTTATCTTTCAGTCACCTGCTGGCTTGTTTCTGTACTCCACAAGCTCCTGGTAGGCTAGAGCTACATAGGCCATGAATATGGAGAATGGGAGGAACTGACTTCTAAGATAGGAGAAACTGTAGTCCCGGTGCCCCAATTCTCACACTCTCCATGAGTGCCCCCTCCCCACACCAGGTGACATTATAGGCTTCCATACCACACTCCAGCAATCACCCAAAGTGCACTGCAGAGGTATCATCCCTGTGACCACTTTCTTTGAGCTCCATGTGCACAGTCTCAGCTCTTACATGCATATATATTTGTCTCATCCTATTGATGCCAACAGTCTGGGTCAGTCTCTGCACAGCACCTGATAACTTTTTTTTTTTTCATTTCAGTGCCACACTCTCTGGATGTGAAGACCACTGTGCTTTGCAGGTTTTGGAGGTGCCACCTTCAAGACTGAGAATCTTAGCTCCTGTGGAATCAAGCCCACGTGGCAAGCAGATATTAGGACATTCCAACTGATCCTCAATCACTAATCTTAACCAGTACGTCCACTATCCTTTGAGAAGGGAAATGTCCATGCCCTCAGTTCCCGATAGCAACCAATCTTGAGTCTCTTAGCAGTGATCCTTACCCAATCACCTACCCTTTGGGTGGGATACATATATTGAAACCAGCAACATCTGTAAATGCCCATTCCATGACAGGCCCTTTAGAATCTCTGAAATCATGAGGAGTAGAGAGAAGAACCAACAGATTGGACAGAAGCCAGGCTTTAGTACTGTGTCTCTCAGAAGAGCTGCTGAGGACGACAAGTATGATCAGACCTATCTCTGGCCCAATATATCTATTGCACAGTGTCCCCAGAGGTAGACATGGATGCTAAGTTGGTAATGGCTGCTCTGTTCAAAAGAAAGAGTGGGCAAATGAAATAGTCTATGTGACTGAGTGTGAAGAGATACTAAGTCTCATCCACTGTGGTCTATGAAACCAACAGAAATGAGTTACATCTTATTTTTCAAAAAAGAAACTCCTGGCTACAGAAAGATGGTATAAAAATTTCACAATATAAAAGTAAAAAGGAAATCAATAATATTTATTGAGTCTATGGCAGATGGAACCTGATAAACTGAAGTTGATAATGACCAAATGAGGCACAGGCCTCTTTCTGAGAGCTTTGAGGATGTCTCTAAGATATTAGCTGTACGCTTTGAGAGAGGATAACCTAAGCTTCTCATTTGGTAGAGGAAAGATTGCCATTGGGTGATGGAACTCTTCTGTTTGAAAATCCATTCTTACCATAATAACATAGTGCTTAAGCCGTAATGGCAACTGGGATAGTTCAAAATAAGTTTACTTTTCTTGTTTGCCTTGCCTCAACATGGTCTTCAAATTTGTGTGACTACCACCTACAGGCATGTCTTTTTAATTTAATATTTTGTATTTGACATCTGAGATAATTTATTTTTAGTTCAAGAGTATGATCGAAATTAATAACCATCAAAACACATTTGATACTATACCTGTGCTAAACTAACTCAGATTTTTTTTGAAGAATGAATGATGATACCAAAGCATCCTTTCAGCTCCTTTTAATTGCATGAATTTATTTCCAGTTGTATGAATTTATTTCCAACATTGACCTGGAAATATCATTCTTATAAGGTCTCTCTTGGCTCCACCTTAGGACTGTAAGTATAAACTTAGCAGGAATGCCAAAGAGGACCTAACTGATTAGAACTCAGCATCATTTCTAGAGCACACATGGCCAGCTTCACATCAATATCAGCCTTTCATTACGAAACAAGCCTTAGAGAAATAAAGGCCTCTGTGATTAATACTGCATTTATCTGTGTTTGAATCCTGTGCCAGCTTCAAATGCTAAGTTTCTTAAGAAAGTTCAACCTTACATGCACAAAGGCTCCCTGGTGAGAACAAAGGGCTAGAGAAATAAAGAAAAAAATTGAAAAACTTCTAGAAGATTTGCAATTCTTAACCTGTGGATTTAACAGAGGAAAGTGACCTTTTGCATCTTTATTCATAAGCACAAAGACCAAGGTTCATTTCTCAAAGGAACACCAGGCCTAGGACCAGCTGTAACTTACCTTGCACTATGAGGTGGACCCGGGAGGTTTTGGGGTGATTGTCTGTCTGCACCGAGCAAGTGTATGGACCTTCATCATATACATCCACATTCTGGATCATGATACTGTATTGGGTAGGTGTGTTGACCAAGATGATCACTCGAGGGTCTATGGACCACTTGTCATTCCCAGCATAGAGGATTGTGCTGCGGTTTAGCCAGGCTACCCTGGTGACCCGATCATCTATGGTACACCTGTGAGGGATGTGGGGATAGGGTAGAGAGGAGAGGAAGAATAGAGGTGAGAAGGAAATAGGGAGGTAGCGAAGGAGAGAGGGAGAGAGAGGAGAGACAGAGCGGTTATACATGTGCTCTTACATGGCAAGGCAGAAATTAAACAGCAACAATACCAAAGGGAGACAATCAATTATTAATGTAACTTTGTGAACACAAGGCAAGAGAGGCTTGAATCATCCAGAAGAATCCATGTTACAAAATCATTTCTCCTTGATTTAGGAACATATTATGTGAATATCTTGCCTGCACATTGCTTTTCCTCTTACTTCACCCTTAGGCTTATATGAAAATTAGTTTATATTTCTTGAACACATTTACCACATTAACGGTAGCAAAGACCCAGAGGCACAAGGGACAGAAAGTAGATCAGTATTTCAAATAGGTCACAGATAATCCATAAGTAAATACTTAACTTGTAGTTAATCAAGACTTGAACTTATTTACCCCAGACCTCCCAGGTACTGGTAATCTCCTTGTGCCCCTAAGCTCCACAAAGCCTGCAAAGATGGGTAAAATTCACCTCAGAAAACCAGAACTTTCTCAGGCACTCCCAGCTACTTCCAAAGATTGTAGAGGAGGGAAGATTCCCAGCAGGGCCATTCTGTACCCCCGCCCCCATGAATGGAGCCTGCAATCACAGAAAGCCCTTCAGCCAGTCTCCCCGAATGCAAATGACAATTGCTTGTTGCTGTGTATAACCTGCAGCCACCCACGCTCAAGGGAGAGCCAAATGTGCCTGTAGCTGGGGACGGACATTGGCAGATGCACCCCAGGAGCTGGGAACCTGAGAAGAGATACAGAAGGACCCAGAGTGCAGTGTGCTCTGAAGGGTCAGAGATGTGCACACCCACAACCTATTGCTGCAAACCCACATAAGAGATTGGCAGCAGAGCTGATGCCCTGGCATCGACAAGAGACAGGTGAGTCTTAACATCCAGGTAAGAGCAAGGCTTCCCACACAGTCTGACTAGGGCTGGGTGGGCCGCAGAGGTGCTCCAAGCAGGTTGAAGAGACAGCTGGGCTCCTAAGAACACAGGTTGGCTAAGAGACTAACCTGTGAAGTTCAGGAGCCACAAATGAATGCTGGTGACAAGGAGCAGCTGAAGATGCTAACTTTCATCTGGGGCACCTTTACAACCTTCAGCGTAGCTGTAAACTGATTTAGTTAAACTGTAGCTTCAAGTAATTCACTTTTGATCTATAGAAAATAATTCGCTTTAAAATAAATCTTCCAGGGAATTTCTTTGATGGGGACTGAGAATCTATGTGTGTTCAGTGGAATTTGAACATTGTAGTGATTGATAATCACGATAATCTACCTTGAAAATTCATGAGCAAGCTCTTCTCTAAAAGTCATAAGTATATATTGTTCCTTTTTGAACCTGAGGTTATCCTTCCATTATATGTCCTCAGCAGGATACATTTTATGCTTGAAAACATTTTATTGATCACCTATCATATTTATCTGTAAGAGAATATATAGAGATTGAATTTCAAATTTCTTTTATGTCCTTTGGTTATAAAAATCTAAGTAATAATATTTGCTTTTAAAATGAGTTATCACCACAAATGTAAAATTGGCAAAACAATATAGATATCTTGCACATTTTAAGTTATAATTAACCATAAAAAGTTAACTTGGATTGTAAATATGGAGCTTAATCACATGGGTAAGCCTGTTTTTCATACCACAAATTAAGAAATCATTTACTTCTATAATGAACTAACATTAAGATCAATTCTATTCTACTCTTGCTTTTAAAGAAACCTTGTTCACATAAGCACAGAAATGACAATAAAAATCTCCAATAGCAATGACACTGAATTCTCTGAATGCCTTCCAAGATACATGGCAAAAATTGCACAGTAATATAGCTTCAAAAATTATTTTGATACTCTCACGGCTGACAGTTCAATTAGTTCCTCTTTCAATTTCTTTTAAAGCAATGAATTGAAAAAATATCTGATTTGCAGTAGGGTTTGTAACCCAATACCACATTCACTCAGTTTCTCAGTACCTGCGTAAAGTGTACAGATAGCATCTTACCAGGGCTTATCCAATGACTATTATGACATGCTCTTCTTTCCTTAGAAACATTTGGGTTAACTCACTGTGCTCAAAAATACTGTTTTCATATGTTAAGAAATACTGCCGTCTATGAAAACTGTCTCTTTAAGCTCTGGCTCAAGGGCAGAGGACTCAAGATGCTGCTAGGAATTTGCCTCTGCTGTGGGAATGAGACTTCCCTGCTTTACTACTGTGGGGCCCGTCCTCAAGGATAAGATAATGCTGGTAAGATGATGGCAAGATAATGGGGTTAATAGGGAAATACTGTCTCCTGGATGATTGTGACGGGGGCATGCTCAGAAGAGACGTGGCCCAGCCTTAGGTACTTTCTCAAGCAGAGCAGATGAACAGAATTCAACATCTTGAAATCCATTTCCTCAAAACCTATTATTGATTTCATATGGGACCAGCAACCACAGACTGAATATGCATGCAGCCCCGGCAAATGGTCCCAGCTGCAGCCGAAAAGTGTGGTTTGATATTTATTAGTCCAAAGCCATCCTTTCAGGAAGGAGCACAACGTAAGTATCCTTAGAAGGGTCCAGTGCCCTCGGGTAGATACATCCTGGTGAACAGCCCATGCTCGTCTGTCTTACTTGCTCTTTAGCTGGGCCTCCTCAGTGGATATGAGGTACAAACAAAAAGGAGCATCTGTGGAAAGCCTGAGAAAGCAGTTCTCAGAACCTAAGAGCAGCAGAGAAACTCGGTGGGCTGGTGAGGCTGGCGGAGGAGAGCAGCCTTCTGCATGATGGCTCATGGCTCCCGGCTCCTGGCTCCTGGTTTCCTCCTAGCACCATATGACTCTGTTCTGCCTGCTCCTCTGAACAGTGGGATAGAACACTCAGGAAGGATGTGAGCAGTGTGCTTCAGTGATCTTCAAAACCTGGGCTCTTTCCCTGCTCTTTGAGGCAATGTGCTGGACCCTCTTTAATGAGAAGCCCAGAGGGGAGCATGTTTGATGTCAAATAAGAGTGAGCCAATAGGTAAGGTGAGGAAGGTTAATGACAACTTTCTGATGTCTTGAGAACTCCTAAACATGTAAAATCTTCACAATCCAAGCCAACCCTACCTCGTAGTCCCCGGTGTAACAGAACTCATTGCAACTGGGCTTCAAATGGCCCCTAATAGCAGAACCTGCTGGCTGTTCCTCCAGGAGCACTTGGGAGAACTTTTCATGTATTGCATCCATTCCACACAACAACCTTTGAGAAACCATGTACATCATCCATAGTTCACAGGTAAGGAAGCCGTGGCACAGTGATACTCAGTCACTAGTCTCAGTGAAGAGCTAGGTCGATAAAAGCAGGGGACTCACACTTAGGCAGTCAGTGATGGGTGTCCACAAAGGAAGCTTGGAAAATCTCAGAACTAAAGCCAGAAGCATTTGACTGGCTATTTAATCACAGTTGCATAAATCTAGAGCACTTAATTTTTTCATAAATGATAAAATAATTTAAGAGGAAAGGAAAGCCACTTAGTACCATCTTTTTGTGTCCTTAAGCCACCTGTAGTGTGAGGAAAGTGAGTAGAAATAAGAATCAGGGTGAGCCAAGAAATGCCTGAAAGGCACCTTGGGGACTGGAAGGCAAATGTCGCTCTCCAACTCCACTGCATCTGAAACAGGAATTAAAGGGTTGGGTTTTCTTAGTATTCTTAGTTTTGTTTCTCATTTTAAGAGGTGAAACTGCAGTTCAGGCAAACCTACACCTGAAAACACAGGTTTCCAGACTCAGTAAACATGAAAAACTCAGGCCAGTAAGGCTTGCTCCCTTTAACTTCTAGCCTGAAGGTTGCAAGGACCTGAGCTGGCCCTTGGCAAGCTCCCTAGCTGCTGCTCTGTGGACTCTTCTTGAGAAGGTCTTTCTTTGAGGAACTAGACAAGACGCTGTTCCGAACAGACAGAAGATGCTTTTGCTGAAAACATTAACTCCTCACGTGGGCCATAAGATGACTAAAAGTAACTTGAAAGGCTGGTATCTCTGTCTTCACTTTGGACCTGACTCCTTTACTTTTGATCATCTGCTTACTTCTCCATAGAAGCATGCTCATCGCTCTCAAGCCATGTCTGTGAAGAATCCATTGGTATCTACCCAACATCTTTCCCCTTCAAGGCTGAAGAAACAGACAACACGGGCTGGGCACTGTCAGTTTTTTACAATTTCCTGTTCCAGATTCCTAAATGCTCTTTGGTGCAGGACACCCCAACAAGCAGGCCCTCATGAATACAGCTCTTGAACTTCTTAGATCATTGTCCTAAAACTATAGTTATCTTAGGTTCCAGAAACAGCACCCAGGACAGGCCACCTCCCAAATAACAACAGTTACTATGGTTTCCAGGCTGAACACTAGTGTGGTAGCAATCACTTCCTGAGAACCAGGCTGTCTGCTCCGCCAGTAAGGATTTCTTCATACCCCCTTGCTGAACAAGACGGAGACAATGGTCAATAGACCTGCACTCACGGAGACTAACCCTGCTCAGTTATCCATACTTCTTGCTCATCTCTTCTCCCATTAAAACCTAAATCCCATGCCAGGACCATAAGACGAACTCAGGTCAACTGGACCCCCCCTCCTCTGTGCCTTTCCCATGCACACTGATTAAATCCAGCTCCTCTGCTTTTCACCGTCACTCGTGTAATTAGCTGGCTTCCTGCAACAGTCAGGAAAGTGTCGTCTGTTGGGGCTGCTGGTGCAGCACCTTTTATCTTGAAAATTTCATTTTTAACACCCGCTAAAATTTTTGTCAAAAGACTCCATTTTCTGCAGTGCAAAATCTGCAAACTTTAACACTTTTATGTTCTTTATTCTTGTTCTTTTATTTTATATTTGGCCTCTGAGAATGCAAAAGTAAAACTGCCATCACTCAACTGACACTTAATGAGCACCGACTATATATAAGATAACTTTCTTCAGCTGAGAATAAAGAGGCAAATTCCCTGCCTCATGAAGCAGAATTTCTTGCAAGACCAAAACCAAAAAAATAGAGATACAAACAGATCATTTCCTGTGACTGAACATGGGCTAAAAGGAGGGAGCTGTGGGGGTTGGGCAGATCTGGGGTGGGGTGGGGAGGAAATGTCCAGCTGGAACCCGAGTCAGGTGGTCAAGGCCAGCCATGCTCAGCCTGAGAGCAGAAGCATGCTTGGCTGGAAACCATGTCCAAATCAAAACCAAGAGTCACACATTCACACAGAAATTTGCAGCATTGTGATATATTTGTGGACTTGGAGAACTAGACTTTTAAAACAGTCTCACAGTGGATTCTTCCTGTATTAATAACTGCATAGATGTTAATGCTGGAAGCATCAGTGACTGGTATTTGGGGGAGCAGAGGCTTCACTAGAGAAGGCCTTCATGTTCCCATTGCTGTTATTGGAATCATGCCTGAGAATCCACCATACTCAGTAGAAAGCCAGGAGATGCAGCTCAGGCTCTGATTCCAACTCATCATTGTAAACCTGCATTCTCTTTGCAATGTAATGGGGATGCTGAAGACCCCTGAATTGTTTGTCAGATTGACACAGTTGAACTTAAGCATGTAAAGTTTCATTTGTTGCACTGTAAATACCACATGGATGGGGACAACACTGGCGCTGTTCACTCTGTGTCACGTCACTTCCCACGGGCCACCTGGCAGCTAACAGGTGATTAATACATATTTATGATTTAAAAATTCAAGACAAGTTTCTCAAAGTAGCATCAAAAGAACATTCATAGGATAAAGAAAATGTCTTTGGGAATACATATACATCATATACATACACATATACATATATAATCATACACATAGACATATACATGTTGCGTCTCTCCGTAAGGTATGTATGTTATATACCCAAATACAAACATACACACAAAACACAAGACCCATATCTTTTGTGTATTTCTCAATCTAAATTTTCATTTATATTATAATTGGGGAAAATATAATCCATACATACTCTGGAAGTAGCATGGTAACAATTAGATTTAAATATTCAGGTTTGTACTTGTGTCTATTATCACACTGCTACAGAAGGAAGTCCTCCTATTCTCTCAGGCTAATGAGAAAAATAGAGGTAACTTATGGGGTCGGTGATGCATTCCTGCCAAGAAAAGCTCAATGAGACCATGTGTACTGTGTAATGAAGGTACCCTAGGGTTGTGACGGGGCAGACTTAGTCATCACATTGCATAGGCTAAATTGAAGAGTAGTGGCCTACAGCTGTCAGTGCCATGGTCCAAGATGTAACTTGGGATGCAATTTTAATAAAATTTCATCTGTTTCATTGAATGAAGATTGCAAATTCCAATTTTGATATTTATATGTGCATATAACTTATATTTTAAGAATTTAGAGTCATGTAATAGAACATGCCCAAAGCATTTATATCTATTTTTTTATGATTCTATATAAACTGGTTTTAAAATAATGTTACCACTTGCAAACTATGAAAATCATTTTTCTGCTCTTGGACTCTGCCTTTAATATACTTTTCTATAGAGTTCTCAATTTGAGGAAAGCGGATAGAGACAATTTGTTACCTGTGAAGGCCCTAAATACACTTCTCTGGATTTATCTCATTAGCACACTTTCCAACATTAGATCGGTGCTTGTTTGCTGTTCTTGAATTTTACTTTTTCCACTAATTGAACGTTAAGTGACTTTCTGTTAATAAGATTCTTCTATTCCAAATCTTACTACATTTCTTGATGTAATCCATCAAAATATGTTAATAATGCCAGTTGGAAAAACAGGAAGAATATCCTGCTTTAGAGAAGTCATAGAACAATACTAAATTACTTTTCAGAACAAAAGAATAAGCAAGCCCACATGAAATATCTTTAAATCAACTCCCAAATTGCAAAAGCTGTTCTCTTGGGAGGCTTTAACTTCTCCGCTATTTCTTGAGTTAAAATAGAGGCAACTCAAAAGCATCAACAAGACCCTAAATTATGTAAGGGAAAAACCTTTATGATTCAAAGAGTCAGGAATTCAACAGCAGTAATGACTCTGCTGGAGCTAATATTTGTGATAAGATATTGGTTGAGTATATTCTAAGAGCCTCAGCAGAAAAATGGGGAGGAACAAAGAGCTTCTCAGAGAGGACTCAACCCCCAAACATCTCAACAGTGCAACAGGTTGCCCTAAAGGGCTGGCATGCACATGGGTCAAAAATGTCTTTTACACTGGAGAGTGGTGTCTGTCTAACACCAGCTGGAGTGAAGGTGGACATTCGTACAGAGATGCATGCTCTATGGATTTGTTGTTGTTGTTGTTGTTGTTGTTGGTGGTGGTGGTGGTGGTGGTGTGTGTGTGTGAGTGTGTGTAGAAGGGGAGGAATATATCCAGAGGTAATACATACAAATGCATGCAGAGTAAGAGACTGGAAGAAATGAGACAGAATATAAGCAAGGAAATCAACACAGCATCACGTAACTGTCAAAAGTATGCTGCAGGATAAAAGCATGCTGTGATTTCTGCTGTGACCAGTAACATGTGGGGTGTCCCCTGTGTCCTGACATGCACAAGTACAGTGGGGAATCTACCTGAAAACAGAGAGCACCTCCACAATCCCTAGAATGCCCATGTGCTAAAGACTAGCTGTATTATGAGTAGCCTGACTGTCCACCCTGGAAATATCGCTGTGAATAAGACAAAGAAGCATCCTGTCTCCTTTTGTTCTACACTATTAGCATATGTACGGATGAAAATGTTCTAACGGAGTGAAAGTAAGCCATAATATAGGAGAAAAGCTGTCTTTCATTAAAATAAAATGCTGTAGCAAAGGTGAAAAGTATTGAATATAGTGCACTTAAGAAAAGATGACCAATCTGCTGTCCCCTAAGTGAAGAAAAATAGTAGACACATGGGTGACCTTGTATTACAATAGGAAACCATGAAGACAATTGATGGTTTCTATTTTCTCCATAGTAGGTGACAAAGTTGCTAGCTGAAAGCAAATGGGAGGATAGGAATGAGAGGAAGAGGTCAAGAAAAATTGAAATAACTATTGCAGTAAAATGAGAGCATAATTGCTGGAGAACTGTCCTATGATTCACAAGTTGTGCTGAGGTCCCTTGGGCAGTTGGTCAACAATGTCCAGCTCAAAACCCTGTCAGTTTTGGGAATGGTCTCCAGCAACACTCAGCTGCAAGCACAGGGCAACAGACCGTCTTCAGCCACTGCTGGGTCTGCCAGCTCAGCAAGTCAGGAGTCTAGAATTGAGAAAACCGCATTTGCTGAGTAAGAGGACTGAAGAAAGCCGTGGCTTGCAGAGAGAAGAGAGTCAGCTAAATGCGTGGGAAATCTCGGTGAAGTCCTAGAGAAAAGGAGCAAGAAGCAAAGACACCGTACATGACAGAAGCGGGAATGTGCTGACTTGGTGACAATGGCCACTCAGGGGGAACCAGGCAGAGCATCTAGGTGGATTATGACAGTGCTGAGAAGGATGGTAGATGTTGAGATTTCTTGATGAACTTTGACGACATTCACGCAAATGGAATATTCTGAAGCTAAGGAGGGGGCTTGGCACTGAACCGACAAGGGCCAGCCTACCTGTCTAAGGCCAGGGATAGTACTTTAAGTTCCATGTTCATTGTCTCTCTGTTATAATCCACACATTGACCAAAAGTAACCTAGGAGAGGAAAGGGTTTATTTCATCTTACACTTCTACAGCACAGTCCACCATGGAGGGAGGTGAATGAAAACTCAAGCAAGGCCTGAAGCAGAAACCACAGAGGAATGCTCACACTCAGCTAGCGTTCTTAAACAGCCCTGGTTCCTCTGCCAGAGATGGTGCTAGCGACAGTGGGCGTGGTCCTCAAGACCAACCTATACAGTGATAACCTGTCTCAAATAGCAAAAAGAACCATAGTGCTGATTTCGTGATGTGGTATCTACAGGATAGATTACAGGGCAGATCGAGTCTGTTCATTAAATTCAAAATGAGCTTTATAGTTTGAACATGAGTCAGGAAAGGGATACAAATTTCCCTAGCTTGCCTAAGGATTCTTTTTTACTTCCAAGGATCCTGTGTTTCCCCAGATATCTTACACTTGAGGGCTCTCTATCATCCTTCGTGGAGTTCTGTGGTACGGTTTCATTATTTCCTCCCCTAGTTTGTTTTTTTTTTTCATTGGAGGCAGAGAGACAACCCTACCTTTGTATTTTCATCAGGCCCCTTTCACAATGTGCTGACAAGAGTGGTTGATGGGCTGGTTTCTAGATTGATGACCTGTGGTTGGTAAAATGCTGTACTCCTAAAAATACATAATTGGGAGATCAATCAATACAATTGTGCACACCTGCAAGAGAACTCAGTGGGCCTGCAGGCCCCACTAGCTTCTGCAGAGGTGTCCTTGGCTTAAGCAAGTTTGCATAGAAAAAGGACAATCCTCAGCCTTGAAGAACCATTCTTAGGCCAGGAGGATTGAGACAGGAAAGAATCAGAAGCAATCTGTCAGATCTGACAGTTGAGTCATGAAGGGATGGAGCAGGGAGAGACTCACATACAGAGTGTGTGGATTTTGGCTAGCAGCTCCAGAGAAACAAATTCCAACTCCCTAAGAAAGTGTACAGAGACAGCTGTGCACCTCAGAACTATGAGAATTGTTTTAAGGGCCCCTCCTACAGAGGAAGTATGAGCACAGATTTCCTCAAACACTTCTCAGAAAGCACACTGGGTAAGTGCGTGGTGCAGGAGCATCTTTTCTAGAGCTGTCTGACTTTAGGGTATCTGCTTCTGTCCACCTTGTGTCTGACTAGGACACAGGAGCTAAAGCACGGGGCAAAGCCATTTCAAAAGCAATGAACCCTGAGGTAAACACCAGGCCTTTCAAGTTACCAATGGCCTCTCTCCTTTCCCTCCCCCAGCCCACCACTCTCCTCTGCCCTCCCCTGCTCCCAGCAGAAGGTGTGTGATTTCACTTGCTATAGGGAGGATATTAACCCCTAGGCTGCCCACTTGTCTTCCTCAGCTCTCCCAGGTATTGCCACAGGCTGGGCAAGGATGCTCTATGAAGCAATTTGAGATATTTATTTGCCACCTGGCTCCCTTTCTTCCTCCCATTTACAGCTTTAAAACCCAACCTCCCGATTTGTTCACTAAACCAGGCAAAGAAGTGAGCACCACGAAATTAAAATGTTTCCAGGCACACACCATTTTAATCCCATTCAATAGATTATCCTGACATATTTACTCATGACCATGCCTGTCTCAGTATCATCCATGGAAAAGTATAAATTAAAATTTTAAATTAAAAGGAGAGCATCTAGGGAGCTTGACATCTTTTTGAAGAATGGCACGAGTCAGCCACAGGCTCCCTACATGAGTGTCATGGGAGCAACGACTCCAACACTGCAGAAATTACAGCCCACGGATTTCCCTGCGAACACCTTCCCACATATAATGTACGGGATCACAGAATCACAAAGACGGCCGAAACCTCCCAGGCCATTCTTCTTTTTCCATTACTGCACATAAACAAATCTGTCCTGGCTTCTTGCTCAGAAGGAACCCAGAACTGCTAAGGTAATGATTTATTTATGAAGCCAAATGATACACTGAAAATGGATTAGCTTGTTTTCTATCTCAGATTTCTAGATAACTTTTGGATTAAGAGAATAAATACTTTAATAAGAAGTTCAAGGTACAGGTCTGTAATTTACTAAAGACCTTTTTGAGCATCAGTTTTCTTGTTTAGATGTTAAATAATTTTTTTTAAAAAATCATCATGTGGAGCAAATATTTAAGGAGACAATCCTTCTTAACACTATTGTTACGGATGAGAATAACAGTGAACAGTAGGTGAGTATTTGCTCTTCACACTGAAAAATGATGCTGTGATATAACAAGTTTGTCTACTTATGATGTTCATCTCTCATTCTGAATATATGTCAGTTAAGATATTTGGAAAATTAATTTGGAGATGCATTTTTAGGTCCCACCTATAGATCATGTTATTTTAAGTTTAGAAAGCAAAGACTGTATGCACTTAAGAAATCATGATTGATTGAATGGGCAACTAGGCTGGCAGGCTTGTATGGTTCAACCTGTGCCATCCGGAAGAGTCTTTGTATCTGGATAAAAATCTTATTTAAGAGTTTCTTTACTTAAAAAAAATCCCTCATTAAATAGACAGATGGGCAGGGACAGATGGGGAGGAGGGGTGGGCGATCAATTCATCACCATTCATATAAGCCCTTCTCCAGTATGCAGGATGTCAACTCTGCCTGTTTAAAAATATATGTTATGTATTTTTAATAAGCCAATCATCTTCTCCAGAACAGTGGCTTATTTTATGTAGATTATGCAAACTATCTCCCTCAAAAAAAAAAA
>LOEQ01002197.1:413809-444891 GCA_001685075.1 Bramus lutescens | reverse complement strand
CCTTTGGAAGAACAGGCAATGCTCTTAACCTCTGAGCCATCTCTCCAGCCCCTTTTCTAGATATTTAAAGAACATTTATGACTCAAAAATAAAAAGGAGAAACAATTGAATACATAAAAATCTGAATATATAGAATATATGTGTGTGTGTGTGTGTACAATTTGCCAATAAAATATGAAAAGAAATTAGCTGTCATTTTTATCATGTAAGTGCAATTTAAACTATAATTACATATGACATCAGGGACGCTACAATAGTTATATGTACCAAGGAAGAACAAAGACTATGGGAGAAAGAAGCAAGAGGGAGATAAGGTGAGAAAAATGAGTTAGAAGAATATGGAGTGAAGGAAGAGAAAGAAGAAGGAAGAAGAAAGGAGAGAGGAAAGAAAGGCACACAGAGAGGGAGAGTAAAATGAAAGTGATAGCTAATGTGTGTGTGTGTGTGTTAGAGAGAGAACCAAGTCATGAGCCAAAGATGTTACTGCTCACCACATCTTTTCACCCCTGTATTGATATGCAAGCTAATGCAATATGACAAGAAAAGGAAAGAAGATTGGAGAAAAAAGAAAAATCATTTCTGTTCACAAAAATATTCATTATATGAATGTTTTATGAGAAATATTTAAAAATTGATTAAAAATAAAGCAAGTTATTGAACTAATAAACAGTTGCATTAAGGATATAACGTAGCCAGGTAGTGGTGGTACATGCCTTTAATCCCAGTAGTTCGAGACCAGTCTGGTCTACAAGAGCTAGTTCCAGGACAGGTTCAAAAAACCAAAAAGTAAATAAAAATTAATCATTTCCCTAAAAGCTTCCAAACTAAGCATTAATTGAAATTTAAAACATAATTTCATTTATACATGAATATAAATATATAAATATATTATATGAATATATATGACTATATATTTATTATTATACTTAATATGTAGTGTTAAATCTACAAAATGTGCAGAAAATGAGTAAAGAAAACCACTAGCCTGACATAAAAACTCAGGCTTACTAAATAAACATGATATTATACCTTGGCACAGAAAGGCTCCATATCATCATGTCTTCAGTTTTTTTCTAGCTCGATCTATAAATTCAATGCAAACTCAAGCAAAATCCCTGTGAGTTCTTTTGTGATTAATGACAAACTGATTCAAAAGCTACATGTGGAGAGGAAAGACACAAAATAGGAAAACCGATATTGAGGGAAACGAGTAAAATTAGAAGACTGACTTCAAGATCCACTGTCACCTCAATAACCAAACTAGAGTGGTGACGGCTAAAGATCAGACACAGTTAGTACATGGTCCACAGGATGTGAGACCCTCTCCCTTTCCCAGCAGACCCATGCTGCAAGGTTTCTCGCTTAGTAGCTGTGCCATGGGTGAGATGAGTGCTGTAGTGTCACAGTTTCGAGCAATTCTTGGGCACTAGCCAAATACTGCTATGCCACGAGGTCTATGTCACCTACCCCACTCCATCTCATCACATACGCTGCATCATCTCGTATCATGAAAAGGAGGGTAAACACATTAAAATACAGTATTTTGAGAAAAAAATCACATATTTTATTACAGTAAAACAATTGTTTTATTTTCTCATTAGTTATTGTTGGCAATAGTGTACCTTTTCTAATAAAATGTCATGAAAATT
This sequence comes from Bramus lutescens, assembly GCA_001685075.1. Taxonomy (NCBI): domain Eukaryota; kingdom Metazoa; phylum Chordata; class Mammalia; order Rodentia; family Cricetidae; genus Bramus; species Bramus lutescens. The sequence continues at coordinate 443,242 of LOEQ01002197.1, read as the reverse complement.
AAATTTCATTCTATGTCATGGGTATTGGCAAAAGAAAATATATACCTAGGATTGAGTGTGATTTGCGGTTTCTGGCACTTGCCAGAGGGTGTTTCCAAGCCTTCTCCCTGAAAGTGGGGGGGGGGTGACTATGATATAGCCAATAGTGAAGACAGTTTTGCAATTCTGAACAATACAAAACATGTTTATACCACATAATCCTACAATTGGCCTCCCTGCTTTTGTCCCCAAAGAGTTATGTCATATCACACAAATGCTGAACATGAATATTTATGACAGCTTTATTTATAAGCGCCAAAACATATAAGCAACCAAGATGTCCTTAAGTAGGCTAATGAATAAATAAGCCATGGTGTATCCGCATAGCAGAATATCATTGAGTGTTAAAAATAAATGAGTTCTCAAGCCCATTAGAGATGTGGTGGCCACTTAAATGGCTACCAGTAACTAAAAGATGCCAATCAAAAAGCTATATACCATATGAATCCAATTAGAAGACACTCAGGAAAAGACAGATCTATAGAGAGAGTAGAAATCTCAGTGACTGTCAGGAGTGCAGGCACTGGAAGGATGAGAAGGTAGAGCTCAGAAGATGGTCCAGGCTGTGTAGCCAGGTTGTATGATTCAATCATGGATACATGTCAACTTACATTTGACTAAGTCCATGAAATGTAGAAGACCAAGAGTACAGCCTAATGTGTACTTAGAGTGCCAGTGATGCCACAATCCTTCCTCTGCTATAAGAAATTAGGAGTGATGTCACCCTCTGGGCCTTGCACGGTCCTGGAACTCCCTAGTCCATAGCAGGAACAATCTCAGCAGACAGAGCTGCTTGATGACAGACCTCCAGAAATGCTAGCTGAACCAACCTATTTTTTGAAAGGTCCCCAGTCACTGACATTCAATTATAGCAACAGAAAATAGTCTATTATGTCATAAGAGTCAGCAAGTACTTCTCCGGGTACACACCCAAGAGAAATGAATACATGTCTTCACACAAAAGCTTGTCCATGGTATCATTCCAAAATAACGTTTTCTCGTGAATGGGTGAAAAGAAGAATAATAGCATGTTACATCCATACAGCTTAATGTGATTCAGGCATAAAAAGGCATACAGAAAGAAATAGTGCCTTCTTCAACATTAATGAAGCCAGAAAGCATGATGTTGTATGAAAGATACAATCACAAAGGACCACGCAGGACATGATTCTATTACGTGAACTTTACAGAATGAGAAATTCTACAGAGTATAATGTAGTTTATTGGGACACAGGGAGGGACTACTCACAGGCATGGGGTGATTAATTGGGGGGGAGGTAAAAATGCTAAAATTGAGTTGCCACAGAATTCTACAAACATATTAAAGTGCATGCATTCTTTGTGGCATATAAACTACTGAAAATAACAAAAACCAAAACCAAACAAACAAACAAACAAAAAAAACAAGAAGAACCCTGTTAACAGAGGAGGAAACATGCACACACTGTGAAGGATGATGTTACTGAAAGACATTCCATTGGTCCTTGGTATTCTGGTGATGACAATAATGAGGTGATCGGGAATGTGTGCATGTACCTGGTGATTATCCTTGTAGTCTGCTGGGGCCAAGGAGAATGCAGGGTGGGTGGTGAACATCCTCAGACTCGTCAGACAATCCGACTTATTTGCGACCTAGTTTATTGCTCTTCCAAATGTCTTTTCCTTCGGATATTCACATGTCTTTGAAAGCCCACGTGTATTTCAGAGTGTGCTTGGGCCTGTTGGCTAGAATTCCACAGTGTTGGCCAAGACATTGTGAGGTATGTGTGCCTCTCACTGAGCTCCTCAGGGCTGGATTCCACAAGCCTCTGCCCAAGTATCTGTTATTATTATTATTATGGCTCCCTCTCATGATTCCCCAGCCTTTCAGGCAACTTGTATATTCAATAACAGTCTTTTCTGGGTAATTATCATCAATTATGTCATCTAAGGAAACAATACTGATAGGCAGGTTCACTTTTCAAATGGGAGAACTGAGCCTTGATTAAGGCTAAAAGACACCCTGCAAGGTAATCAGATGCTCCCCAGTCCTGATTCACCTATTTAGGGCTCAAAGGGAAAGATCACAGGCCCAGAGCCTGAGAAAGCAAAAGAGCTGCCACTACGTTCAGCCAAGTGAGAAAACTCAAGATCGCAGCAGGTAGCAAGGGCACTATGACCACACCACCTCTGCTCTAACTGTGACCATTCCTTACTTGTAAATGCTAATTTTGAAGTTTTAGAAGAATTATTTTATTTAGTGTCAACAATACAGACAACCATGCTGATCAGCTCTGTGTGTTCCAGAGGAAAAACTGGCCGCTGTTCACTCTGGGGGCCGATTAAGCAAGGCCTTGATTGAATCACAGTGGCAGGTATCTAAGCACCTTCACCAACGATGCTGACAAGCTGCCCCAGGGGTGAAGAACTCTGTGGCAGGGGCTCCTACTTGGCCTTTCTCTTCTACATTCTGGAGCAAGTGTTTTGTTGGGGGGGGGTGGTGCTTCAGTGACAGTAGCATGGGCCTGGGGACAGATCCTTCTCACCACTGGCTTCTCTTCAGTCAGGAGTGGTTGCCAAACACAGCTTCTGTCCCAAACCCAAGAGACAAGGCAGGGAGTGAAGCTAAATAGCTCTCCTTGTGCTATTTGTTATGTCACAGGCCAAGCCACCCAAATCTAATTTTCTGGTGGCATTTTCTACCTAGCTGTAAGAATTGTTAGTAAAATGGACTGCAAAGGCCACAGATCCCTGCTTCACAGAAGAAGGGGTCAGAAAGAAAATTCTACATCTCATCCATATTTTATAACACAGCATCTTTAAGAGAAGAGGCTTGGCCCTCTTTTTGTTTTAATGTTAAAGGGAAAAAAAGGGGGCAAGATTCTTCAGCACACTTGCTCAAAGGAAGGGACTCAGAGAGCCCAAAGAGAGGGCAGTCACTGCGAAGATGCCGAATAAGCACCTCCAGGGGATAAACAGTGTTTAGGTCCAGGGTCATCGGTGATAATCGCAGAATGGCTTCCGAGCAGTAAGAGGAGTTAAGGAGGTGATCTACCATCTTTCAGAGTGCCTCAGGAAGAGAATGGAACCTTCAAGGTATGGAAGGTTAGAAATTTCCATAGGTAAACCGGACCACTACCCAGTAAGCTCTTTCTTTGTAGTTATCATCTACTAGGGTCACCACGGTCTGACCCTCTTCTAACTGTCCTTCCACGTAGAGGCAGAGTTCTCACCCACACAGTAGGCCAAATTTGCCCCTATCTCAGGGAGTCCCACAAAGCATAGACTGGGCTGTATAAGTAATATTGGGGCTTGAGCTTCTCATCTCGCTGACTCTGATCCTAGAAAATGTTTTACCTGATTAATCCACAGTTCGACTCTCGGATGCCGGAGTTTATATTTGTGTTACGGTATTTTTTGAGGGGGGTGGCTTTTCAAGACAGGATTTCCCAATAGCTATGGAGCCAGTTCTGGAACTCACTCTGTAGAACAGGCTGGCCTTGAACTCACAGAGATCTGCCTGCATCTGACTCCCAAGTGCTGGGATTAAAGGTGTGCCTACTACCGCCTAGTTTATGCTATGTTCTGATAGGTTTTGTTCACTTATAAGAAAATGAAATGGGAGAAATGATAAATGACTGTTAGAAAAGAAAGGCTATATTCAGACAATATCATTGGATCATTTATAGGAATTCTCTAAACATTGACACACAAGGGATTTTTATTCCCATTCTATAGCATCAAGTCTCAAAAAGGTCAGGTTTCATTGCTGCAGGTCCCATAATTAGCAAGTGATAGAGTTAGTTTGACTATGAAGAAAATCCAATGTTCTTATCCTGATTCTTATTGTATTTGATGGATCTAATATAAAGAGAATGCATTAATTGATATGCAAGAAGAGCCAGCCATTTCCATAAGGGACACAGACATCAAATACAAATCAAATTCCATGATTGGTTTATAAAGACTTTAATTTATATCTTTCTTCCTCAATAGGAAAAAAATGCCCCAAATCTTTCTTTGAAAGTAAAGATTATAACTATAAGACATTGATTCAATAAGTACATCCTTAGTGCCTACTGTTTACCCAAAGAATGGGGAGTGAAAATTGGGCAGAAAAAATTTGTTCCTGTTCAGTTTGTGGCTCGTATTTGTTCAGAAAGCCACCACAGACAGACAGATAAATAGCCTCGTGGTCACTCCTCCTCAGTGATGAATGTGTCCCCTGGGCTGATTTTCTTTGTTTGAATCTCCCATTTGTCTTACAAGTGTAGGGTAAAAACAGCTTGGGTTTCAAATCATTCTAACGGTGAGACTTTGAGAGTCATTCTTGCTTTTCCACCTATCCATAGCCTTCTTAGCAATTTATTTTCACAAAACTAATAAATTATGCTTGAGAGAGCTGTGTTTCTGGCGAGATCATTTTTAGTTTGATGTCAGGACTAATGTCTAAACCTGGTTGCACTGTCTTCTGCCAATGGGGCTTCTAAATGAGTATCGCTGGATTAGGCTTACATTGAAAACATACTAATTTCCTCTTGCTACTCCAGGGATCTATTACAATACATAAGTCCTCAGCTTTCCCATGCAGTTTTTGCAGGCTTTGAGATGGCTTTCAAGTTCCTCCAAACGGTGCACATCTTAGTTGGGTCTAGAAATACATATGTTTCCTCCCACCCTCTCTGGCTTTTTTGGCAAACCTTTAAAATGAGTCAACATGGAGAGATCAGTAGTGTTTTCCTGAGTTCCCTGGAGACAAATTAAAAATCTTCCTCATGAGATCAGATTTCAATGCCCGGGTTTGAATTCTCTTGAATATAATTCTTCCCAGGGCTGGTTATTATTAGGACCACCCAGTGGTGGCATCCTGGTTTGGACTCCCTGCTCCCCTGGTACAGTTTTCTTTGAGACAAGCTGCAAGAAGCTATGAAGAAGAAGATGGTCACTTTAAAATGAAATGTAGCAAGCATCCTCTTTGGAAGAAAACATTAATTACATTTTTGAAGGAGTTATAATTGGATTTTACTTCTCCTATTTTGGATGGCTATTCAAGCTATAGCGCTAACATACTCCCAACATCTTTTATTCAGTCAGCTTAAGAAAGAGAAGAAAGATTTATTTGTAATTATCAGAAATAAACACAGTTCCTTCGAAGTAAACACAAAGGAACAGAACCTGGCTTGGATCCCACCTCGTTAAAGATGCAAATTAGGAACAGGCCATCAAAATGGGAGGTTTCACTAATCCTTTCCCAACAATGTACATCGTTAAATTAGCCCCATACGATGGCATTTACAGTGTTGTATAACTTTGGATTAATACTCGGTCCTCAGAGCAAAAGCATCTTCCTCTGGGTCTTCATGATTGCTCAAGCTGGTATTTATTTTGAGCTATCAACATGAGGCACATTCTGTTAATGTCCGCTCCTGCTTGCTGTCATTAGACTGTCTGGCTATCCTATGGAGCTGTCCATTCCTTGTTCCCGATCTGTCAGGGCTTGTTCTCCAAGCCGTCAGTCCTTTTCATGTTGATCACCATTAAGGCTGTCCTTCAGGTGCAGGCCCTGAGGTCCCTAAAGCAGATGTGTGTATCATGAGCTCTAATTCAGATTGTGCAACTTGTCTTTGGGGAACCTGCCAATCCCAAACATAACACTGAAAATGAAGCTGGCCGGTGTTGTGCGTTTAACGATGTTCTTCTAGGTTTTCCTAGCCAAAACCGACTGTATCAACAAATGTCTCATCTAGCCTCACCAAGCCACGTCTCCAAAAGACAGAGAATGCTTCACTCCAATAAGCTAACTCTGATTGACCTCACCGAAACTTTCCACTCCTCAGATTCTTACTCCAAATGAAAAGTTGTTGCATCAACTTTCTAATGCAAACACCTTTTATTTATGCATTCTCTGCATTACTTTTTCCTGTTCCAATCCCTTCACTACTCAAAGTGTTTCAGAGAGCGTTCTTTCTGGTCCTGCTCTCCAGCATTGCCAGAGGAGTCCTGAACTGCCCACTTTTCTCATGTCCAGGGCTGTTAGAACACTGGAGCAGTGTTACCATGAATTCAATGCTGCCCATTAATGTTTAAGATGGTTTCATCTGGGCATACCATCACAGGCCTGCTAGCAATACTTTTCTCCCCACCAAAACTTCATTTTTACAGGGAAAGTCCCCTCCTTGAAGGACATCAAAGTCAAATGGCTGTGGCAAAGAAAAGCAGAAAGGCGTTCAAATTTGTTGACTGACATGTTAGAAAATAATGGCCATCCTGGACACCAGAGATAGGCTTTATGCTATTCCAGTGTTCCCAAAATATTTTAACTAGAGGACACATATGTGTGCCTATATGGTGAAAGTGTACATGCATTGTACATGATGACTGATTTCATTATGACATGGTCATATATGTATAGAAAGCAAATGAGTAGTTTCCTTTTATTTATTTGTCATGAGCATTACCCTATCACGTACTGACCCTACTCCCTACTTCCACTGGTCCTCTTCCGCGTAGATCTTATCTTTTAATGGGAACAGTCACACAAATACTACAGGATCTTTGGACAAAGTGCCATCAAATTCTATTTGAAACAGGAGTTGCTAGAAGCATTGTTTGCACTTAATAAATGCTAAATAATAATAGGAGGGCTTACAATTCCCTTTGAAAACTGCTTTCTTGCTACCTTCTTTCATGTAATAGTGTGAAGAATTCAACATGATACGAAATTTTCCTTGAATTAGCTTAATCATCTAGGGCCAGTTTTGTGATGCTAAACACCTTGTAGATTTGAATGCTCTATTCAAGGCTTGGACTTCTATAGCTCAGTCTACACAATACTATAAACTGCTCCACCTTAAGCTACATATATAAAGATATTTCATCCAACTGGATAGCAAGATGTATCATCATACTGATTTGTGCCTCAAGATCCCTTATGCAGTCCTCGGTTCTTCTGAAAACTTAATATATAGCATTTGCTCATCAGATAAAACTATTTTAATTTCTTTCTTTTCTAGTCTTTTCTTTTTAATCCTTCAAATACTCAGGGAATTAAAAGCAGAACTCATACTTAAGTCAGAGTCTTCTATCTTAATCTCACCATTTTATGACATATCATAGTGCTGCCTTCTGAATGCAGCCTTCTTCTCTGTTGCAAAATCAGCTTCCAAATTGAAGTACTAAGCACCAAGCATTTAGAAAGTGATTTGGTTCTCGTAATACCGTGAGTCTAATTTGCATCAGTCACTTTAGTTTTTTTTACATGCAACCAAAAAGCAGCATGCTGGACTTTTTTAGAGTTAAATGTTTCATATAAAACAGATATTCTACTAATTTGCTTTGCAAATTGAACTCTCTGTGATTCGCTGTACAATGCACTCCAAGTGACTTTTAAAATCTAGGGGTAACTTTTGGTGCCACTTACACAAAGTCACTTACCCACATGGTTTTCACGTTCTTGTCTGCGAAATGGGATCTTTATGAAGATTCTTAGGAAACACTGGTAAATGCTGCTGCTGCCTTTTACACATAAATCATACGTATTAATTAATAGTTTTGATTTTAGGAATTATGTTATTTTTAATTATTGCCAAAAATTAAAAAAATTCATCCTGTATAGTTAAAAAGACAAACATAAGCCTTTTTGTTCAAGTAGAAACTTTATGGGATGAGCTCAGGTGTCAACATCCATCTACCCAGGCCAGTGAATGGAAGAACAAGAGGAAAATCAAGAGTTCCAAACTGGCACTGACATGTGCGGAACTTACCTGGAGGCCACTTGAGAAACTTAACATGACCTTGGGAAACCAAATGCTTTGAAGACAGATTCATTCATCTACTCTAAAGCTCAAGGTATTAAATACAATGATTGCCAATACTTTCCCAATCAGAGCATATAATTTAGAATTTGCCATCCTCAACTCTCTTTAAGGAGAGACAAAAGAATAGGATCCTTGTTTTTTTGATGGAATAGGTACTTTACAATACATAAAAGTGGTCTACATTTTCAGAACAAGGGCGTATTATTCAATAGATTTGAATGTTTTTTAAGCCCTCTTTTGGTAAGGTTGGGAGGCAAAGTGTTTGTGAGAAGGGTGGCTGTGCTCCTTGAGCTCAGAGCTGTTCCGTGGATTATGCTGTAACAGATCGTAAGTACTGAGACTGCCATTTAAGTCTATAAAATGAGCCACAATTGTGTGCAATGCATTTCTAGGCTTATTTTCAGAATATACAAAGAAAACATTCAATAATGTCTTTAAGTTGTGAAGAGCAATTTGACCATTATGTCAGGATTTTCACAGTTTTCTCATTGATTGGGAATGACAAGTTTATGAGGAGCAAAGATCATTTGGATGACTGACAGTCCAAATTTTGCTCTTAACAGTAATGGTTTTGTTCTGAGAACAGGGCAAAGACTCTCCACATATTGGTGAAATTGTGATTCTTGAAGCCAAAGCAATCCCATTCCTAGCTAGGGGTACTGGAAGAGAAAAATACCTACAGCCTCATCTGTTGGCTCAAAACTAGACTCCGTATCAAGAGATAGCTCTGAAGAAAATTTGCTTAGCTCCATTTTTGACTGAATTGGTTCAATTTCAAAAAATGATATTTAACATCTCTGGAGGGCAGACAGGAGTTGTCAGGAGGCATGAAGAGCTAAGATGCCCAGAATTCAAGAACACAGCTGGGAGTCAGAGCACTGGCCCTCCAACCCAGCCTGTCATTTACCTGTGCGTGAGATCCCATGCAAGGTGCCCCCTCTCAGACGTATAAACAGTCTGAGCAGATTCGTTTTCTATTAAGTATATCTTATACATTTTGGGTGAAGAAGTTAATACAGGATTAAAATTTTCCTAGTATCTTAAGTAAGCATTTCTGAGGAAAAATGATAAGCACTGGAGTGGTCACATTTGACGCTGAGAGAAAAGGACTCTTCTTGCAGCAGAAGCAGCATGAAGTTAGTCTCCTCCATCTGCAGTAGTCACACCACACCACTCTGGCCTAAGACTCAGAATATTCATCAAGATGTGATTTGAGATTTCACATGGACCAGGTCCTTTATACTTCGTCTTAGCCAGAAGACTGAGAAGCAATAGATGAGGTTCTCTAATTTCTAAGTGTCACAGGATCCTCCAGGGTCTGCCCCATCAAGATTTCTGGGTTCCTGCACTGGCAGAAGGGAAGTGGTGACAGTGGACATAGATGTTTCAAATATTCTCCTGAGGAATCCTAATGCAGGTGGAACAGTGGAAACATGTTGAGCACTACAAGCTTGGATGACACATTGCCATGCCCTAGCATCTATTAGCAGAGTAACTTACCAATGGGATCTTAAAAGAAACTTATAGAGCAGTCTCTATAGGAAGTGATTAACTTACTACAGCTGTCTGAGTAAGTGCTAGAAAGGTAGAGAAACTGAATTGCTGGTGTATCAAATCCTTCCTTTGTTTCCTTTTATAGGTTGGACAAACATATTCCAATATTATGTATGCATGATGTGACTGTCTGTTTACAAGTGTGTGTACGTGCATAATGCACAGTGCTGGGTGCTGGGTCAGAGCATAAAGGAAGAGAATCTAAGGCTATGACAGTAGGGTGAATATGTCAAGATTTACCCAACAGAACTCTGGAATATGATGTAAATCTTAGCTTAAACACATCACAAGAGATTATAAGCCCTCCATACAGAAAAGTGCATCTTGTATGAAGATGACATGCAAATGTCATCACTCAACCTCATGGCTCAGTTGATTATCTTATCAGAGTGCTAAAATATTTAACTTGATCATAGGGCCATTAAGTGGAAGAGATTCTTCTACACACATTAATGCCTTTAGCATCAGCATCCTAGGAAGTTGGGGATACCCCATTAGGTATGAAGGTGAATGAAAACATAGGGCTGGTGAGATACCTCAGATGGTAGGTGACTTGCTGAATAAACAGGAGGATCTAGATTCTATTCCAGTACCCGTTTTAGAAAGAGGCCAGGTATGGTGGCATGCATGTTGTGACTCCAGTGCTGAGGTGATGGAGACAAAAGGCTCTCCACACTTGCTGGCCAGTCTAGCTGAATCAACAAACTCTAGATTCAGTGAGAGATCCTGTCTCAAAGAATAAGGTGAAAAATAATTATGACGGACAACCAACATAGATTTGTGGCCTCCACAGGCATGTATACACATGTGTGTGCATACAAGCATACAAATCATATGAGGGAACTGAATTAAAATTATCTGTTCTTCACTCTTAGATAATTTGTATAAAACAATATGTATATAATGCATGCATAATACAACATATAAATAGTTAATATATATTATCCAAAAGAAAAAAATAATTGTATATGTGAATCACGAACTAGCATGTACTCAATTAGGAAAGAAAGTCCATGCATGACTCATGCGTTTAGATATTTCCCCACTCTGGCCATTCCCTAGTGAAACCTTCTAATGGCCCACTAGACCACTTTAAAACTAGGCTAGAGTCTCAGCAGAAAATTCGTGGTTTGAGTCAGCAGGATTGCTCAGTGGGTAAAGGTACTTGCTGGTAAACCTGACATTTGCATGAATTTGATTCCTAGACGCTCCAAGGTGGAAGAAAACCAACTCCTGCAACTTGTGCTCTGAACTCCACACTTCATGTTGGAGACTGTGCACCCAGACCAGAATATTCATACAAAAATCTATTAATTGCAACACTGTTTAGCTAGTGGCTCAGGCATATTCCTAGCTAGCTCTTACTTCTCAAATTAACACATTTCTATTATTTTATGTTTTACCATGAGGCTCGGCATTTGTTACCTCACATCTTTCTTCTTGGGCAGCTACATGGCGTCTGCCTGACTGCCTTCTTTCTTCCTCATTCAGTTTAGTTTTCCCGCCTAGTTATATTCTGCCCTGTCATAGGCCAAAGCAGCTGATTTATTAACCAATGGTCAAAAGGCATAGTCATAGCATACAGAGAGAAATCCCACATCTGTGTCACATGTGCACGGGCACACACTTGCACACATCCACATGCATGTCAACAGTTGCAAAGGAAAAAGGAAAGCTGTAGCCTGTTTATTGGATTGTCCAAACCCTTCTATCTATACCTGTCAGTTCTCCTAGCAGTGAATTCCATTTCCTTCCTGTAGGGTAGCCTCTAGCATATGACAGAACTACATAGCATCTTTAAAATGCAAGCTAACACCATTTATTGTTGACTGTACATCCAGGGATGGCACCTGCTGTACTCCCACGGGGAGTTCCAACCATTCTCTATGAGCAGCTCATCCTTTTCTGTTCTGTTAGCAAACTCCATGCTGTTAAATGGAGACCAGGGTTGTGACCATCCAGTATCATTACCAAGTCTGCTGAACATCTGATTATTTTCATAACGTAAATGTTCATCTATTCAGCACGAGAAGGAAACAGCATTTGGAACCGAGGCTCCTTTTTTCTCCTAGAAATCTATTTTTGTCCTTGTGACCAGCATAGGGTGCTATTTTACTGAGTGGATGGAGGAATCCAAGCTGCAAGTTGACAGTATTGACAGATGCAAGAGTGTTGATTAAGGGACATGATATGGCAAAATACCCTCCTGGCTGCAACCTAGTGTTTGCAGAATCATAAACTTGCAGAACACGTGCTTCAATCAGCTGGCTGTGTAAGAATTCAATCAGTGTTAATCTAACACAATGCCGCACCTGCTCCCCAACTGATTTCTAGTGTTCTTCAATCAAAAGCAGCAGAAGAAAAGCATCATTTATGGCAAGCAATGTTAGCAGACCTAAAAATTCAAGAACCTGAAGTTCAATAGGGAGATCAGATCTGACTAGCTCCCCTTTCTCCTCTTGGCAATGTTACAGAAAGAAGAAGCTGTTGCTCAAGAAGGAAATGGGGGTAGGTGGGGAATGTCCAGATCTCAGTTCACTCCGTATGAAATGAGCTCTCTAATTAGCTACTGCTAATTAACACTCGTTGCCAGGCAGCTCGTGCATCTATAGAACCAGAAGTCCTATGGGGCTTATCAGTTTCTCCTTTAGTTCCAGAGTGGCACAGAGGGCAGAGATGACACTGGTGAACTGTATTAAACACAAGCCAAATGTCCCTGCTCTCAACTCGGTCTTAGACTCAGCAGGCCACTTTGGTGGAAAGTTAACAATTCAGTATTTGGTAGAAAATGGATAGATCGGGGCGGTTGTACCACAATGGGAAAGAAACCACAGACACAACGCCCTTGCTCAGTGGCATGCTTCTGAAGGCAGAGGCCAATGAATAAGCCTTCCTCACAACTTCATCCTGGTCTGTGAGGATGGTTGGGATCTACCTCCAAACAAGTGTTTCATTAGAATCTGCAGAGTCAATAATTAGACAAAGCAGCCACCACCAGCAACTATATGCAAAATACCTCTCAGCACTCAAGTACACGCCAAATAAATAAAACCAGACAATTCCCACCAACCACTCTGTTGAAACTGAAGACAGAATAACCTTTCCCACTGACTTTAAAAATCGCCCTATGCAGTAATTTATAAAATTTCCTAAGACAGAAACTTATTAAAAATGCAAATCATGCTTTGTAATCCAAGTGCTTAACTTTATTGTACAATGCACGGTATTTGACTTAAGGTAGGAATCTGCGGCTTACAAGTAATGGAGAGTTTAGTATCACTGGAGAATATGTCTCTGCTTTGGCTCTGTGCCCAGGAGGATTAGTTTCTCCAGGTTGAATTCTCCACCAATTATCTTCAAAACAGCTGGACAAGTGGATAAACTCTATCTTAATGCACAGCACAAGAGCAAATAAGAATAATTAAAATTTGATTTCAGACTAGACTGACAAGAGAAAGAAGTGGGGAGACTGTTGGAAAGGGGTTGAGGAAGATTGCATCCAAGTTATGAAATCCACCACTTATACCAAAAAATTAATTCTGATTTACTATTACTAGAATAATTTGATCAATTTCTACCTGAGCTTGATATTTAGTCTGCTTTGGGATTAAACAATTAAGACCATTGGGATCCTAAATAGATGTCTTTTATTATGAAAAAACCCAGCTATTTGATTTCATTTAGAAATATATTGTTAATAGAAATAGTGCCCAAACATTCCATAGGGAAACTAATAATACCTTCCAGATATAGAATGTGTAAAAAAAAAACTTCAGCTAAGGGAGGCTGAAGCCCTTCTTCATGGTAAATGTTATGAAGGATTCTTGCCAAATGAGAAATCTGTAAATTACCTAGGTAAGCAATCAGCTCCAGATTATAATTGCCAATTTGAGAAAATTTCACCAACAATTAAGCAAAATCAAATAACCTATTTGAGGAAATGGAGTGGTGACAGGCTACCACCTTTCCCTCCTTGTGAAGGTTTACTATAATTTGTTTTTATTTTCCTTTAGAAATTGAAATTTCATTCTGTCTTTTTAGGCTATAAATAATAAGCAGCCACCATGGAGAGAGTCGGCACATCTGAACAGTTGTCTCTCAGTGATTTGGTTTCAGATTGAAAATAAGAATGGCTGGAAATGGCCATGGCCCAGTAATAAGAATCTTCAACTCAAACTACAGAAAGCACACAATTCATTATTTCAGTTTATCATGCCAGATTAGGTCCAGAAATTAGAATACAAAGTACACTCACTGCAGGATGGCCGATAGAAGTCCAGTTGGATTTTCCTTCACAACTCCTGACAGTCAGGTCGTATATTACCCAAAAAACTTAGTAATGAAATCTCTGTTTTGGGGGGAACTGAGATTTCTTATCCTACAGAATAACTTTCCTACCATGCCCCAAAATCACCGTCTTCTTTTATAAATGCCAATATATTAATGCTTAGTAAATGCCAGGCATTGTGCACAAACATAAACACGAGTTTTCTTAGATTTTTTTTTTTTTTGCCATTGGAGTTGATCATAGGACTCAGCTCTGTGTAATAAGAAGGAGGGTAGACATCTGTCAAAGGATTATGGGAGCTTTGCCTCACAGACACTGCTCTCACCACCTCCCTTCCTTAGTTTGGTTTGAGCCTCTAGTGAAGATGCACAGCTGAATTTCGAGTAGTCTTGTGACAAGAAAATGACAAACCTTGCAACAAAAGTCACAGACTACAAGAGCACAGAGAAAAGAAAGACAACACTTGTGATGCCCATGGCATAAGGAAATCTGGGCCTAACTCTGTGATCTGATTGCGATGCCCATGGCATAAGGAAATCTGGGCCTAACTCTGTGATCTGATTGCGATGCCCACGGCATAAGGAAATCTGGGCCTAACTCTGTTCTGAATCTTTAGGCGTCTTGCTTGAGAAAAGTCATCTCCATATGCTTTTACCAGAGTGTCTGTTACTTGTCTCTTGCAACCAAATACACCTCAATTGCTACCATGTTCCTATGCTCCCGTGACACTTCAGGATTGTAGGCACATGCAAAAGCTACAATAAAATGCTATAAAAGTTATTGAAGATATAGGAATGGAAAGAGAGGGAAGTGAGGGGGCAAAGAGAGACCCCAAAATGATATCAGAGGACTCCAATATTTTAATACTTCAGTCTGCAGCCTGACTTGGGTAGAGGAAAAGGTTCTCATTCATTTTCTGTTGCTCAGCAAGAATAGCTGAGAATACATAACAGTTTAATTTGGCTCACAATTTGGGAAGTCCAATACCATGAGGTCAGCAACGGCAGAGGTATACAGAGAAGAACACATGCAGTGAGAGAAACCATACGAAGGCTCCTGGATCACATTGTCCTAACATACTCTCCTGGCTGACCACTCTCATGGCACCAACCTTAACTCCTCCATGAATGTAAATCCCCTATGATTGAATTACCTCTGGAAGGTCCCACCTCCTGTTCAAACTGTTGTGTTTGCAATTATATTTCAGCATAAATTTTGGCGGAGAAAAAGCAACTCAAAGCATAATAGGGAGTAAACATACAGTGCATTCCAGGCTGCAAAAAGAAAAAAAAAATGAAAGGGAGGAAGGAACGAAGGAAGAGAGGGAAGGAGGGAGGAGGGTAGGGAGGGAAGGGAAGGGAAGGAAAGGAAGGGAAGGGATGAAAAGCAGAAAGACAAAAGCATGAACAATATGAAAAGGAACATGTAATTTAAAGTGGGCAATGAAGCAGCATATGAGGGGGCTTAAGACTCCAAGAGCCGATATAACTCATTCAGAAGGATGCCTTATTTGAAGGAGATAGGTACTGAGAGCTTTCTTGAAGGCGCTGAATAGCTTCATTAGTCTAAGTTAGGCTTAGCTGACACGTGGAAAGTGCAGTTGGCAGATCTGAATGCACATTTAATGACACGTAGGATGAGCAAAATCTACTTCTCAAACAAACCAGGAGACCTTGAATTGGGAGATATTACCCACTACATTTATCAGTCTTTCTCCTTCCTAAAATGTTAGTAAGGTGGGGTATAGGGAGCATTAAAGGCGCAGTCATAGAACAACAACGAGCACAAGAGATGGAAATTTGGTAGACCAGGCATTCAATAAAATCTCGCAAATATGGAAAAGGAAACAGCATCACACTTCAAGAGAATAATCCAGCATATACATGAGCTTGTCAAACAGAATTCTGGGACAGTCTGCACTGGAAGCCAAAGACATGGAGAAAAGGAACAGGAAATTGAGCTGAAGTTAGAGCAGTTCGTGCACGTTGGGACCACGACTCAACTGTTCCCCAAGCCTTCTTTTATTGTTTTTTTTTTTGGCATGCAGAACACTGTCAGCCAATATTAATCCAACAATTGAGAAAACTACAGCTAACCCCTTTTTAAAGTTAAATATGCTACCAGTAAGTTTGCTTGGCTCTTGCATTTGGAGATATGCAACCCTGAAGTCGGTTCTTTGCTTTTGTATCAAATGTGCCACCAGTAAGCCTGATCATATGCAACTTGTAGGCACCTTGGTGTCACGGGACAGGTTCACTGGGTAGAGTTCACATCAACAGGAGCAGAGAAAACCCACAGTAAAATTTTAGTACAGTACTTTACCACATGGATGTAACAGTTACACAAAGATAGCAATGTGTATACTATATACATATGCTATGTGCATATGTGGAGTATGGGAGTTTATATATGTGTAGTACGCACACATGATTATTTATATGCCTGCATCCATGCACTGGTATGCAGAAGCTAGACCAGAATGTCATATGCCTTCCTTTGTTACTGTCTACCTTATTGCCTTGAGACAGTGTCTCTTCCTGAACCTGAAACTTATCATTAGGACAGGCTGAGTGGCAATTGTTGTATTGATGAACTGACCTCCTTATCAGTAAATTATGATCTCTGTTTTCTTTAGAATCAGTTCTTGCTTTTACTTAAAGTCTGTTTTATTTGGTAAAGTATGATCACATTTTTCCCTTGTGGCTGTAGTTTGAATGAAATGCATTTCTGATGGTCTTCATTTTGAGCTTATGCATCACAAGCTATCTAATATAGCTTGCTTTGGTAGCATTCAGTTGGTTCACTTTGTGATTTTTTTTTCTGTTTATCAGTCATTTCAAGGTTTTTGATTGACAAGTTTAATAATCATTTCATATTAGATTGAACTGTAAGTAGTCATTTCTTATTGGTATTTTAATTGATTTTTGACTGATTTATAGTTCCCTTATTCTTGCCTATGATTTTCTTTTGTAATGTGATGATATATGATTTATGGGTGTGTGTATACATATGTGTAGCAATGTAGTCTGATTCTTTACTCTTTTCTGTTGTATCCACTATCAGCTTTTTTCTTTTTGGTTACTTTGTGTACACCTTAAATTATGATCATTGTAACATTATATTTTAAGTTGACAACACCTTCAATTTCACAAAATAGATATAAACATGTATGAACACATTAATACATGTTAACTTCTCACCTCATACTTTATGATGTTTACAAATGTACATACCTATACATTGTTTGTCCAAATGTTTATTCATCAAAATATGTCTATAGTTATTTTAATATTAGAATTTTATATGAGAGCTAAAATTTATTTAGATGTTATTTTAAAGGTATTATAGCATTTGGAATTCACCTAAATTAATATCAAGTAGATTTATACACATTTATTAGAATTCTTAGATATTTTTAACCTGAAATTTCTTTAGCATTTCTTTATGGAAAGTCTATTGACAATAATTCCTTTCATTTTTATTGTTTTGGAAATTCTTTATCTCTCCTTCATCCTTGAAGGATAGTTTTGCTAGATATAATCTTCTTATTCCAAAATTTTATTCTTATAGGAGTTTCAAATATGTCACCACACTATTTCATGATGTTAAATATCAATTTCTACTACTAATCTTAAAGAGAAGAGGTTGCTTTGCATGTGATCAACTGGTATCTTCTTGCTGTTTTCAAGATTCTACTTTGGCCTCTGATTGGAGAATCTTATTATTATTTGTCTTTAGGAAGTATGTTTATGGTTATTTTTAAAGTTTTCATTTTCTTTTTCTTGCTTGATGTAGATATTCACTCCCCCTCTAGAGTTGAAGCTTTTGCCTTCTTGTTTTGACTCTAAATGTATTTTCCTCTGCTTTCTCTTTCTTTGTTTCTTTTGAAATACCTAAAGGGCAGATGTAGACCACTCACAGCTCACAAAGGTTTAACTGAAGATTTTGTTTTATATTAGGAGGATGTAAAGTATGTATCCAGCAGGAATGTTACAATTTATTTTTAAAATAGAATATCTTTTCTTTATTCTTTGACAATTTAAACATGTAAGCACAGCGTCTGGGTCATACGGACTCCCAACTTCCCCTTCTCATCTCCTTTAGGAACTTTCAACTAAGTCATGATGTTTTCTTGGGCCATTCACAAGTAGTATGATAATCATAGCTGGTACTCTGTAGTGCTGGGCAGTAGCAGCCATCCACAGCTCCCATTAGCCACATAGTCATACAAGTGATGAACTAAAACTCTATCCTGTATTGTGCTTTATTAGTAAGCTATGGTGCTCAATAAGTTATACATATCAGGCTCATTTTCAACCTGTGATCTTGTCAAACCATGATGATGGGTTTTTACAGATGTGTCTTTTGTATAAATCAAAGAGAACCTTTAAGATTTGCTTGCTGGTCTAATAAATACTCTGGGCATCTTCAGTTTTTTTATTTCTTTCTTTTAGTTCCTGTAACCGAACAATTTCAAATGACCTGCTTTTAAGATTACTGATTCTGTCCTCTCCTTGTATCTATGTGTGAAAACACTCATAATGACATATTATTTAATTTCAGTCATTGCATTCTTAATGTCCCGAATGCTTATTCAGTTGCTTTTATATAGCTTCTGTTCTTTCGTTGAATTTGTTGTTCTGCTCATGTACTGTTTTTTAGTCTATTCAGATGTCTATCTGTGTTCTTTAGAGTATACTAACTTAATATAATTACATTGAGTTCTTTTTCAAGTGGCTCACAGGTTTCCGTATTTCAGAGTCAGTTGCTAGCACAATGTTTTTGGCTTTGATGGTGTCACATTCCCTTGTGACTTTGCATTGTTATCTGTAGTTTAGATGAATTAATTTCCTCTTCCAATGTTTCCAAACAGTCTTTCTAAGTAAACTCCTTTATCAGTCTACCTGTACAGAGAGATCTTTGTAAGTTAGCTTCAGGCTCTGAAGGTCAGCTTGATGCTGGAGATCTCAGGTGACCTGCTTTGGTTCCTCTCTCTAACCATAGCATGCGAGTCTAATATCTGGGTATACGTAGATCAACTCAGAACCTGGGACTTCTGGGACACCTCTTGAACACTTGTTAACTATAAGCCTAGAACTTGGGTCCAACCTGGGTCCAGAGAGGCCAACTTGATACTGGTGTATTTTCAGCCTGGGGGTATGGGAGGGGCTGATAATGAGGCAGACCTGACACACAGATATGCAGAGATGTTTATAACCCTGATTCAGGTTAGTGTTGTCACTCATGGGAACGGACAGGTGCCATGGTGTGGAGACTATGATGACAATGTTGCACCTGAATCTTAAGGGGTTATCTTGGATACTGGGTTTATATGAAGCACTCAGGATCATAGATCTGTAAAGTTTAGGAACATATTGGCTGGTATAGTGTTAGGAAATCTGTTTCATCATGGGTCTGTGGGAACTTAAACTAAATTTCTATGTCAATGAAACAACCAAAAATTAAAGTGAAAAAGAAAAACACTTTCAAAAGATATATATTAAAGGACTCAAATTTCATCACTTTATTGATATTCTGAACAAGCTGAGGATATACTTACCAAAAAAAATTTAAGTTAAAAAATACTCTGCCTAGCTTTAAATAAGATTGTAGACTAGAGAGGTATCTGGGGATGAAAAGTATGGTGTAATTAAAACAGAGATATTGGAAATAGTCCTCACAAAGAAGAGCACAGCAGCCTGGAAAGCAATTAGGCCAGACTGGAGCCAGAAGCTTGGGAACTGCTCTTAAGATGCCTTTAATAAACTGACTCCAGCACTGAGCTGAAAGACAAAGGCAAATGCTAGGGGGCTTCATATACTCCTTCCCCAGGCATTACAAGCTACTTCTAATGCTATTGACCACCCTCCAGAACTTAGTGACTAGGCCCTGTTGCTGAAGACTCCACATACTTGTGGTATAGAACATGAAGAAATCTTGCTGGCATTCAACTGGAAGCTTCACCCCTACTGTCTAGAGTTCATGATGCTGGAATATGTTATGCACGCTCCTAGAGGAGAAAAGTGATCATCAGTCTCACTCAGTTACAAACCCTGTGATCTAAAATAATGACATGCCTGCAAGGTGTGTCCAGTGATGCAATAGGGGTACCAATGTCATTGAAGTTACCACCTTTTAATTACATTTAAGGCTCACAAGACGAAACTCATACCTGATACTGTCAATCAAACAAAGAACCTGAAATTAGGCAGGTCATGGGCTCTAGGTAAAAACCTACTACTATTCTTCAGCTTAACGAACATAGCAGTAAAATGACTCCTAATGACATTTGTCTATATCCATAAATCAGGAAATCACTTGCACCTCATTAGAGAAGTTTTTCTCACAGTAGAGGGTAATTAACAAAGAAACGTACAGCTTGTCAACAAGCAGAGGAAAAAAATGGCGTAGAAAGCTCAGGCCTAAGTGGGATATCTATATCACGCTTCTCTCAAGGGTCAGCGATGTGTGTGGAAGACAGAAGAGAAAACATATAAGAACCAGAAGTGGTAGATGACGTCAAGGAAAGTGTTTCCCATACATTTCAATTCAAATGGCTGAGAGAGAGAGTTATATGGCGGCTATTGAGAAGCAAAGTTATTCTGCAGAAAACAGCATTTACAAAGTTCTGATATAAATTCTCTTTACTGACTTTAAACCTTTAGCATTAACGGAGAGACAAAGCACAAACATGAAATACAGTGACAAACAGAAAGCTAACTCGCTGGAAGTTAGTGTTCAGCCAACAGAGGCAGGTAGGTGGAAAGACAGAAGCAGCTGCAGCAATGGGTTCCCTGTGCAGAAAGAACCCCATCATATAAGTGAGAGTAAAAAGAACTGGCTGAAAAATTAACTGTACAAAGGTAGTGTCTGCTTGCGTTAACTTGTATATACACCGAATAGCTAAAAAACAAAGGCATTAAGCTGAGTGCCTTGTAAGGAATCCACTAGAGCAGTGGTTCTCAACCTGTAGGTCGTGACCTGTTGGGGGTCCCATATCAGATATCCTGCATATCAGATATTTAAATTACAGTTCATAGCAGCGACAAAATTACAGTTATGAAGTAGCAACAAAATAGTAACAAAATGATTTTTATGGTTGGGGGGCCACCACAACATGGGGAACTGTATTAAACAGTTGCAGCATTAATTAGGAAGGTTACTAGGAACCACGGTACTAGAGTCAACCACTCTGACACCTTTTCAGACTGTCTTTCTCTACTCACAGCAGGAGTGGGTGGAAAGATCGTGGCCAAGAAGAGTACCAGTTCTATCACCCTTGTTCCTGTTGGTCCTCCCTTGCTTTCTAGAACTATGATGTTCATAATACTGTTGCTGTCACCTTCAATGGTTAAAAAGATGCTGCCTGAAGACAAGTGGGGTAGGGGGATAATTATGCGGTAAAAGATCAATGCCTACTTGAACATACTGACACAATGCAGTGAAATTTCATCACACAAGTCTGCCCTCTACCTTGCACCAACCCTAAGGAGCCTCCTTATATCTTTACATAGTTAACCACTCCCTCTCTGAACCCTCTAAATACAGTGTATGGATTTGGGGTGTCCGAGTATCTGACCCTACTAAACTAGCACTAAATTCATGTAACTGAACAAGTTCATCTAATTAGGGGTTTATTTGTTTGAGTTGTGCACGAATATACTGAATTCCATTATCAGATCATATTCCTGTTTCTGATTTATTCCTTCTTTGTTCTTCAAGGCTTCATACATCTAAGCAATTAACCCCGCAAAGAGCTGGAGAACACATAATTATCCTCATTTGTCTAAACGTCGCCAAGATGGCCGCCTTTCAATTAACCTTCTGGGGATGGAAGAAAGTTGGAGTGATATAGTGATCATTTTTAACCTTACTGTATGCTTTTTTAATGTAATTTAATTGAAATAGCCAGATGATAAAATAGTCAGATACTGTTTCCACAGGTAAAAGGATCAGGGGGCTTCTGAGGGAGAACTGACTGCAGAAAGTTGACAGCTAATGGAATAGACGATGCTTTGTGGGAGAGAACGTGAGAGCAGCAATGTGCAACCGTAGCAAAGAGCCTCAGAGCCAAAGCCCAGTGGAATGGAAGATCCAGATGGCAACAAGCACATTCGCTCTAGCCTTTCGTTATCCCTGACAGTCTTTGGAAGATAAGGAACACATGAAATTAGTGCTCTACACAGAAACACTAAGAAAGGAGAGCAAATAAGGACATGTCATTGACTACTCAGGTTTTGCCACCATTCTGCTTGGCCCTTCAGGTCTGAGACCCCATGTAACATACTCTTGTAACTTGTACTGAGTTGAATTTCTTTAGGACTCCCATCCTGACAAGAACAAAATCGTACCACATTAGTGAGAAATCTGTGCACAACCACAACATTACATCATTCACGTAGGATGAGAAATGGCTCATGGCATTGTGTTTTGACCAACGTGAAGAACTGTTTCCTAAATTAAGGTCTTTTAATAGAATGTAGCCATTAATAGCATTGGGTAAAATTTAGTCCTGTGCACAGACCTGTTATGTACCTCTTTAATTCTAATGTGTACAAACACAGTGCACACTAATTGATGATGACTCAGAATGTACTCCACTCTGAGCATCTTCCTTAAAGAGGAATATTAATAAATATGCATGTTTATATCAACCTTGCAATAAAGGAATTCATAAAAGAACTATATTAAGCCTTAAAATATTTGACTTGGGGTGGGTATGACAGTTCTGTTCATACAGATAAAGGGCTGTCATACAAAAGAGAAAGATTTATTCAGAGAAAATAAGTAAAATCACCAGGTAGAATTTCTTAGATGAAAGAAATTGCAAGTTCATCTTTCACCAAAATCAACCACTGAAATGCACTATGAAGGGATGTGCCTCATATCGTGCAGTGCTTTCATTTTTCCCGTATTCCTGCCATGGTAAGTGCTAATGAGTGATGAATGGGGTCTATACCAAAGGCACCGAAAAACGGTTCCCACACTGTCCCACTGGACCAAGAAAGTCCTGATCCTTCTGACTGTGAGGTGATAAGTCTGTGGCTTATATGGTCCTCATGATCACAAAGCTAATGATTTCACCTGGAGGAATTAACAGCCTTCTTCCCAGAAGGCACTCTTTACAATCCCTCTGGTGTAAGGGCTGCATGTCTTTTTAGATAGCAGCATCACGAAAGATGGAAAGCAACTCCCTTCCATATGAGCAGGTTCTCTCTTCAAGGCACAACTTGAAATGGAGCATGCTTATGATTATTACTTTATATTCAAGTCTGATCAAACTAAAGAACCAAAAATTGGATTAAGTAGGCATACAGGTAAAACTCACCTGGATCGTCCTTAACCTGTAGGTGTTATTGGGGAAATGCTAGGTATGTGTATTTTCATCCTCTGTAAGCACTGAGAATTCATGAATCAATAGGTAGAATGAAGGGAATAAATGTCTCAGTCAACCAGAACAGGGAAATTTAAAATTGCTCTAAAATTTTCACAAAATAATATATTTTCTTTACATATCTATTGTGCTAGCAAGGTCAACAGATATACAAGAAGACAGATAAAGGCTGATGCTTTAGCCAAATGCATTCCTTTTTATTCCTTTTTAAAATTAGTATACGAGGTGATGAATACCTTGCTTCAGCACTTCCTCCCACTTTCCTGGTGCCTGCTTGCTGTTTCCCAGTCTTCCAAATGACCCTAAGTTTTGCTTTCATGCCACATGAACTCTGTCATCTCCTCCATTTCTCCCTCCTCTTCCCTTAAGATCTTGTATGCACTTCTTATATTTCCCTTTGTACTCTCAGGAGCAACACATACCCATGAGTGTGCATACATACACACACCTTATAGATATAGATTCTATAAGTGAGAGAAACAAGCAGCATTTGCATTTCTGAGTCTGGTGTATTTTATTTAATATATGTCTTATTTCCTGCTAAAATATTTAAATGGAATGTCCAGCATCATCATCGGTTCTTGATCATGTGTCAGGGGTCATATAGTTTTACTTTCCTTAAGAAAGGGAAGGGAAATATTTTAAAATCTTATAATGTTTCTTACTGCAGAGCTGCCTAAAAGGGTATGCCCTAACTCACAGAGCTATCTATCCGTACCATATGGTATATATCTCAATGACTCCACTTCCACGTAGAATGTAGAAAGAGGGGGAAGCAGGATCTTATTTGCATAACAGAAGCAGGCCAGAATCCAGCAGGGTTTTTGATACAAAGGGAATCCAGTCAAGCAGGACTTTTTCTATCAGATTCTTTAGAATAAAACAAAACAGAAAACCCTTTTGTTTTAAACTTCTTTTAGGTTTAGTGAAGCTATGCAATGATAATATAGAATATTCTTATATAGTCTTGGCATAACATTCAATAGCCATGGTCTCATAATGAAAAGCAATGCATTAGCATGGGAACTGCACCACTAGCTAAGCTGCAGACATTCCACAGGTTCCTCAGTTTCGGCAGTCCTCTCTCTAACACTGCACTTATTGTCCTGTGTCCTAAGTCTTCTCCAGTTTGGAGGGGTACCTTGATCTTCGTTGTACTTGACTTTGAAATAAGAGTCAGGTATTTTGTAGAGAGCCTCTGATCTGTTTATCTGATGTTTTCTCAGATCAGACTCAGGAAGCACGGAGCAGAGCTGTGGCCCTTGCTCTATCTCATCACAGTAGACACGAACCCACATAACACTGTGATGTGCATGCGGATCTCTGGGCTCCTAGGACATCTTCCATGTTTCTCCACTTTATAGCACTATATATCTCTTCCCTATCCATGTTCCATTCAATTGGCAAGCATCTCTGTATCTAGTCTGACTATAAAGAAGATGAATTAAGTTTTTCCCAGAAGAAGGACATCCAAAATTTTATGATCATTAAAAGCAATTCAATTAAATGAGGGTACAACTTGGTATTAAAGGTTGTGTCTAGCATATAAGAGACATGGGGTTCAAGCCACAGAACCAAACAAAGAATTTTTAACAAACACTGGGGGAAGATACTTTGAAGCTATGCAAATATTCTGTTTCATTGAAGTTTTGCCCACTAATTTGAGCATTTATCAGTGGTTCTTGCCTCGAGCTGCATTACTTTTAAAACAAGTTCACTTTAATAAGATACATGGATACATTTAAATAAATTACCATATGATATCATCTCAATTAAGAAATGAATGTTTAGTGTTTACTAAATATCTGTAATATAGCCAGTAATCTCATAAACATTTCCTATTTATAATCTAAGGGCACATGAGTGTGGTAGTGAGGTTCCAACTCTGGTGCATACCGGTATCCACAAACATTTTTTGATAAAGATGTATTAAATGTAGAGTCCATGTTAAATTGGCTGTAGGTATAAAATGAAATACGAAAAACATTTTCTATTATGAAGAACTTTACTTTTTTCCAGCTTTAGAAAAGGCCTATGACAATAGATACCATGATGCAGTATCCGCACAGTATACACACAGTGATGAGGCAACATATTAAGAACCACGTCCTTAAATGATTTCATCTCAGTGCAAACACTGCAATGTATAATTGTTCAGAAAGGAAAAGTGGCTCATCTTCTATAAAACATGACAACATGCTAACTCCATTGCCATTGCTGTGGCTTTTCCTTGAGAGAAATATGCTAATGTGTTTATTGTTCATGTGTTGCAGGATGATAGTTTAGGATTTATGAGTTTTATTTGGGCATAAACTTCCTGAAAGTTGGAAAAGTTTCACTAGTAAAATAATCAATAAGTAAATATCTATGTTATGGATATGTGATAAAGGAGATAGCAGTATGAGCATTTTCCTTGAGTGCTTGCATTCTAGTAAGAAAGAAAGGTTAACGGTGTCCAAGAGCTCTTAACCAGCTGACACATGTTGTTAGTAGGAACTCTAAAAAGAATCAAAATACTAAGAAAGACAGATAAGAAGGCTAGGGGAGGTGTTCTGAATGAAGCACAAAGGTGAGCTTTCCCTAGAGTGGAATCTAGGGAAGAGATAGAAGAAGAGAGGATGGAAGTGACCAAGCCACAGGCTCAAAACTGACCACACCTGCTCAGCATTCATGAGGGGGGACAGAGGGATGGCATCTGCCTAGGAGGGCAATGAAAGCTCAGAAATACAACTTAAATTTGATATATCAGAGAGAACTTCAAAGAGACAGTCTAAGGCAGGGCATGTTCTAGGAAATACAACCCATTCCTTATAGTCTTAACTCCGAACCAACCCTCAAAGGATTGTCTACAGAAGAGGAAACTCAATGAACATGGAGGCTAAGCTAATGTGAAGACTCAGAGTGACCTCAGCAGATGGGAAAAATGGGGGAGGAACCCAGCCAGACAAGGGCCATTAAATGGCAAGAATACGAACAAGCACTTTTAAGGGCAGATTAAAGCATCTGAAACTTGCAGCATTGGGGATTAAACCCTGTATGTGAGGGTTCAAACATTTTCTAAACCTTGATACAGATTTTGAAAGCATCTTACAGTAAGTTGCTGGACATTGCTTCTGGCACCTGGCATTTGGACTATTTACTGTCTCTTGGAGGAAATCTACTTGCACATGGGTCATGCTCTCTCCGGAAACACAGATATCTAAATTATGATTCATAGCAGTAGTAAGATTACAGTTATGAAGGAAGGAGCAACAAAAATGATTTTATGTTTAGGGATCACCACAATGTAAAGAACTGTATTAAAGGGTTACAGCCTTAGGAACGTTGAGTACTGGGCTAGATTAGCATAACTGACAGTTGGCAGTCAGCACTTTGAAGGTTACATCCAGGGTAAAGCATTAAACCATATGCCACCACTGTGTGTGTGCATATTATGTATGTATGTATTTTGGCATATGTGCACATGTGTGTTTGTAGAGACATACATTGTGTCTCTGTGATGTATACAGAAATAGTATGTATATGCTATGTGTAAGTAGATATGTATACATATGCCAAATATAGGCTACACATGAGTTTATAAGAAAAACAATCTTCCCTTTTTTTCCTTTCTATTTCTTTTATCATTTCATTTCCTCCTTAAGATAAATGAATATGTACCTGTACATATACATGTTCTCACACATAAAAAGGGAGGTTCCAAGGCTCACAAAAACTCACAAGCTTCGAGGACTTTTCCATGATGTTCACATAGTTGACAAACTGGGGTAGAGGAAAGTCTTAAGTGGAGCATCTGCCTGTTATTACCAATATTGGAAGGGGATGTTGTGCTGATCGAGTTGCAGTTGGGTCACTAGTGTCCTGTCAAAACTCATCCCTCATGCTTCTGGATGTAACTCCAGGAAAGCCATTGGTTCCCTTAAATTAAGTATTTTCTTGGTCTGTGTTGACATCTCTATTAGAGATGAGTAGATTTTTCTGTGAGTCTTCCCAGGAAAAGAAATATAACACACACACATACACGAAAGACAGACAGAGACAGAGAGACAGACAGAGACAGAATAGTTTATTAAAACAACAACAAAATTGTTAAGACTGACTCAAGTATGTACCTGTCTTTCTGGCTCTATGGTTGTTAAAGCCTATTTGAAAGAACTTGGAAGCACTATATTATGTCCTGTGCACCTGTCCCTCACTTGTGAAGGCCAGTGCCCCTTGGGAAATGTCAGGAAGTCATTCCTGGAGAAGAAGAAAGCATTGGGAGTACAGCTATATCACACAAAAATGTACCGAGGAAAATGAGATTGGATGTTGTTTGCAATTGATTTCATCCAGGCGAAATAGAGGAGGGATGTAATTAGCAGAACTGCAGGATTCTCATGGCTGCAGACTGGTTTTCTGGAGCCCATAAAATGCTCCACAGGTGCCCCACCTTCCCCCCTCCATTTCTCCTCCCCAACAAGTGGTCAGACAGAGCTTCTCTGTGCAGGGACATAAGGTCATCACTTAATGCAACTCCTACTCCAAGGAAGAGCGGTCGCACTGAAATTGTCAATTTATTTTAATAAAAGAAAGGTTTCGTTGTGGAAGTGTCTGCCACCGGGCACATTCTTTCTCTCTTTTAAGCTCTAGCATCTAATAAATATGTATCATCTCTAACAGAACACACTGGGTCAAACTCCCACCCCAAGAACAGAGGATTAGGAAGCCACTGCGCCAGCTGCCAAAGCCAGCTCCTCCGCAGCATGTCAGTAAAACTCTGAGGTTCATCGCATTTCATTCACTGACAAGCGTGCCCTTCCAATTCATCTCCCAGCTCCCGTTTCCTGCTCAGCATGAAATCGGACCCACTGAAAAGCAATTTTAGTTCCTGCTTCTTGCAGGGTTTCCAGTTTTGATGTGGAGCGTAGGCACTGGGAACTGGAGGCTAGGAAAGAGAGTAGAGCACATGCAGTTTACTAAGAAAAAAAAATTAAAAGGTTATAAGATTAATTTAAAATTCTGTTGGTCCCGATAGGCTGAAAGCACCTTCTCTTCCATCTGATGTGGGCGATGTTATTTCCCTGTACCACGGCAGGGCATTAAGCCACCATCGCCGCCCAGGCCCCTACCTTCCCAACATGTTCTCATGTTAACATAAAAGGGCATGTCTTTTCCTTCTCTCTTTTCCACTTGCTCCTTTTGTTTCCTGTCTTATCTGGAAGGACTTAGAACTTCCTTTAAGATCTTGAGGGACTCATTACTATTTCATTCAGAAATGTAATATCTTGCAGAGAGATGCTTTATCATAAAATTATAATGATATCGTGTTTCACAATTCATCATGGACTTTATTTGCCGATTCATTAATTAATCCATCTAAGATTCCGGGATAATGGCCTCTAATTCTACAGGTGCAATAGTTTGCCGTAATTGCTCTAAATTACAATCACCTTTCCCAGTTTCCAGGCAGGGTATGATGGGAAACCATCCCATTTATCAGTAAGGTGACTATCTTCCCTAGCATACAAAAAGGAACACTAAGTATTTTGCAAAATAAATGTTCTTTCTCTGTATAAATAGAAACTACATTCCTGTGATGTAACATATATCATGTTTTAATTAATTTTAAAGTATAAAATATCTCATTTCACTATAGCAAACCTAAGACATAGAGGCACAATAATCTCCCTAGATCTCCTATCCTAACACAAATGTTTATTCTTGGATATGTTTGATTTCCACATTTTTGTGCCTAAGCTGGACTCAGTCAGAAATCTAAAAACGGAGCAGAGATCGAGTACTTCACCATAGTTTTTGGCATTCAGTGTCCATATGAATCCTGTAAGTTATGAGCATGAACAGAACTATGCAAAGACAGTGATCTGGAGTCGTCTGTGTGTGTGCCCCATCTGTGCAAAGTTACTAGAAATAGCTACCAAGATTCTAGAAGACTCATAGTTATGGACTCAGAACTTCCATTTCAAGGACTTTGTCCCATAAAAGTGGTCGTTATTCTGAATTAGCCTGCAAGGTAAATTAGCATGAAGATGCTAGTCACCGCAGCAGATACAAGCTAAGTAAATAGTGACAGAGAATTGATTAATTCATTTATGTCATTGTCCCCAGAGCAGCATGCTACTGAGACATTGGGGAAGGTTTATGAAATTATGTTATATGCAAATATTTAATTTATAGTATTAAAGAATAAATATGCTCTAATTTGGACTCTATGAAAATACAAGAGAAGACGGAATTTTCAGCAGAATTTTTATCTTCCTTTTGAGCTGGAGGGACCAATAAAGACCTCTCTTTTTATAAACATTTAAGTCTTGAAAAGCAAAGCACTGCAGGGCTACCCACACCCTGGGGCACCAGCAGTA
>LOEQ01002197.1:397493-413803 GCA_001685075.1 Bramus lutescens | reverse complement strand
GAATATACTTTCACCTGCAAAGTTTTCAACCTCATGGACAACTGCTGATCACACAGCAGAATGGTCACTCGGGACCCCTGGGAGCACTCTCCAAGTCCACTTTGTCTTCTACATTAGCTCCAAGCCTGTTAGAAGCCGGAAGAACTATGGCTGAGCTCACAACGCGAGGACGTAATAAAAGCGCAAAAAGTTAAAGTCAGAATACCAATTGATAAATCTTGACTTTGGGCTCTGAAGCTTGACAGGAAACCTACGGCTGGCAGCCTTCCTGCTGGAGTGGAAACAGGCCGAGAGCGCCGGTGTACGGAAGTCTCTTTTTAATGTTTTATTTGAGTAATGGGCCTTGCAAATTAGCACCCCTGCGGCCTGAAATACATATCTATTCAAGGACATCCCAGTTTTCAATTCGACAGGTGATACGGAGGAAAAATCCCCAAGGGGAGCTTTGATTTCTGTACTTTTCAGACACAGTTATATTTTATTCCAGCTAGGATGATGAGCAAGACAACAGAGCACTCTGAGGGTGAGCTGAGGGCTCAGGGAGGAAATGGAGCAGAAAACATCTCGTGGTGCAGTGGAGGAAGGACTCTGGGGACCAGCGAAGACTTTGCCTGCAATCCTAGTGACACCTAATGTACATATTTTCTAGCGCTGGGCAGGGAGGGGGGCAGCAAGCCAACAGCCAACATCCCTGCAAAGTTTTCAACCTCACCCCTGCCATCCCCAATGCCTATTCTCACTACATTCAGGTCTTACTGGATCTTCTCCTTCCTTCTCTCAGTGGACCTGTTTACCAAAACTCATGCTGGAGATTCACAGCGGTCCTATTAGCTGACTCTCCCTCTCCGAAATCTGAACAGCGTGGACTTACAGAGCAGCGTGGACTCATACAGCAGCGACTAAGCAGGGGCTCCAAAATAAAGGCTATGCTTATTATGCATGTGGATATGCACAATTTCTGCCTGTGAGCTGTTCATAAATTGAAAGCAAACCATAGTGTCAGAAACACAGGCTCGGAAAAGGAGAGACTTAGATTTTTATCCCCACATCTGTCCATGATCGCCCTGAACAATTTACACATCTTTGCTAATTTTCCACTATATATCAAATATTTGTATCCTTCCTAAGTTCCTATGCTGAAAAGCTGACCCCCTAGGTGATGGTATAGAGTAGTGTAGTTTGGGGCAGTTATTAGGGTCTCTCAAGTGGAGTGCCGCAATAAAAAGGGACAGAAGCACTTGCTTTCATGGTCTACTTTTGGCCAGGTGAGGATGCTTCCTCTTGTTCATCAGCCACCTGTTCACAGAACTGCTTCAGAGCTGCCTGAACTAAGGGAGACACTTCTTTTTTCTCATCTGTCAGACTGGAAAGTGAATCATACCATACCGTGATGTGGGATTTCCTTCTGTATGCTGTGATTACCATGGATAAATAAAGGAACTGCTTTGGGCTATAGCAGAGGTATATGAAAACAGAGCTAGGCAGGGCGGGTGGGGGAACTAAGCTAAATGCTGGGAGAAAGGAGGCGGGCTCAGGGAAAAGCCATGGAGCCGCTGCCGAAGTCAGATGTGCGGAAACTGCCAGTAATCCACTGACACGTGGCAATACACAGATTAATAGAAATGGGTTAAATTAACCTAAGAGTTAGCCAATAAGAAGCTAAAGCTAATGGGCCAAGCAGTGATTTAAATAATACAGTTTCTGTGTGATTATTTCAGTGCTAAGCAGTAGGGAGAACTAACTAGCAGCCTCTCTACTACAATACGGGTTTGTGTGAGCAAGCAAGAGAGACATGTCAGTATATGCAAAGGGCATGACCCATGTTTGATAAACTATAGACAATGTTTTTTAGGTGCCGACCTGACTTTCCAAACTAGAGATTTTTAGAAGAAAAGTTGTGTTGATAAGCACTTAGATATCTATGTAGACAGTGATTCAGCCTGGGAGGTAGATTCTGACATGGAGCCTCCTGGTAGCAGAAAGAAAGGAGAGGGAACAGCCAGTTGAGAAGGCACTCCC
The DNA here is from genome assembly GCA_001685075.1 of Bramus lutescens. Lineage (NCBI taxonomy): Eukaryota > Metazoa > Chordata > Mammalia > Rodentia > Cricetidae > Bramus > Bramus lutescens. The sequence goes on along the minus strand of LOEQ01002197.1, from coordinate 411,784 downwards.
ATCTGTGGACCTACAGCATACAGCTACATATACACCTACAGCAAATGGCTAATGATGAAAATGATGGCACTGGGATTCTTAAAATCACTTCAGTTGTGTCCTTTGCCCTCAAAGACACAGTTGTACTAATCCCAGAGATTCAGCACTGCCCAGGAAATAAAGTTCAGATGAGGGGACCTGTGTCCAGTAAGGACAGCCTTAGCTACAATAGTAGAAAAAGACACCCACTGTCTGACACCTAACCATCTACCTATTATCTATGCATCTGTTATATAGTATTAACTATCTATCATTATCTATCTTTGATAATCTATCAATCTTTCCAACTATCTATATATCTTGTCATATATAATTCATCATCTGTCAACTAAACTAGTCTTCTATGTATTTTTCAACAATAGTTATATCCTATCTATCTATCTATCTATCTATCTATCTATCTATCTATCATCTGTCTATCTACCCATCTATCCATCCAATCTATTATAGTCTTAATGACAACTGCAATTCCCAGGAAAAGAAGGACCTAGTAATAGTTATATGAGGATAAAATCTTTATTGGAAATGTAATATGATCCACTTCTTTCTGGCAGATACAATAGAATTTCTTTACAAAATATGCACCTATCCTATTCGATATGCACTCAATACATACCTTTCTACAATACTAGAGGTGGATATAATTTGTGTTTAAAAAACAACTCTGTAGTTTGATTCTATAATTTTAAATCTATTTTTATGTAGATATAAATTTGAATGATCAATTATTAAGGACCTGTCACCAGCTGATGTTGGGCATGGCCCATAAAATCCTTTGAACAAACAACATTTAAATTGTTCCTGAAGATGTATAAAAGGAAGAGTTTTTCTTATAAATAATGTTAATCAATCTCAATAGAAAATAAATAATTTTATTTATTAGTATCTGAAAAGTCTATATGTGCTACTCATGAGCACATATCTGCAAACTAAGATTTTGAGATGACTTAAACATTTATGTCTTTATGACAAACAGTACTACAAAAATAACAATATTCACACAATAAATAAAATCATACTCTTAATAATATTTCAGAGTGCTGAGGAGAGCATTGTGGAACCAATACTAGTGCTTGTGATTGACATGAGCCAACACAACATATCAAATTGCTTTTCTTTTCCTAAATTAGCCCAAACCTACATAGTCAGCCTGCTGCAGAGCCCGCAGGGATCATTCGAAGTCACTGGAAGAGTTCCTGTTTGGGGACTTAGGGGATCTGTTGCACTTTGCTACAAACATATTCCTTCACCCACTTCCTCTGCATGTGACTTGTTCCTCTGCCTCTGATATCTTAGAAGACCCCCTTTCCCACAGGCAATGGAGCAGGTCCAATGTTGTGCATTATATATTAGCACTATATGTGGGCTTAGGTTATGGTATCTGCAACTCTGAAAATTGAGTTGAATTCTTTTATGATTAAGAATAACATTGATTTTTTAACATTTTTTAAAAATTTTAAAGAAAAAGAACTAAATAAAATAGGCTCTGAGTTGACTATTTAGACATCTAAAAAATACTATAGCATCTTACACATTTTGAAGCACTATAGGTTATGTGTTTAATTGTTGTGTTATGATATATCTTCCTGATGAGAGAAAATGTTTTTTAACTAGGCATCTAAGAGAAAATAATCCCCTACGAGCAAATTTATGCCACTCCACTCCTTTAGCTCCTGCCAAACACCCTGGTGGCACACCTGGATGTGACCCTGTCCCTTGGCAGTGTGATGATCCACCTGGGAAATGAAATGAGTTGACCAGTCCTAAATTCCTTCATGCCTGAGACATTGATTGATGTGGGATTTCCCTTTGTATGCTGTGATTATCATTGATTAATAAAGGAACTGCTTTGGACCTATAGCAGAGCTATCGGGGAAAAGAGCTAGGTAGGGAAAACTAAACAGAATGCTGGGAGAAAGGCGGTGGAGTCAGAGAGAAGCCATGGAGCCTCTGCTGAGTAGGCCATGACCTTGTGGTGATGCACAGATTAATGGAGATGGGTTAAATCAAGATATAAGTATTAGCCACTAAGAAGCTAGAGCTAATGGTCCAAGCAGTATTTTAAATAATTTTTTTGTCATTATTTCTGGGCTGAGCAGCCCGGAACCAACAAACAGTTCCCCTTACAACAATTTGGTGCCCACATGGTCAACTAAAATCCACATTTCATAACCAAAGTATCTGCGTCCTTATTCATGTTCCCTAATCCAGGTCTCACCCTATAATACTTCACAAGAAGGATGGTAAATTGTGAAGAAGTGTCTCAGTGGGAAAGCACAGTCATCTACCAGACCAAAAGTATCCTGTTTACAGTGTTCTGGGAAAATGACCATCTGTACATATGACTGAAACTCCTTTCAGACCTTGGATAGAAGTTAGAGGCAAAGACATCTGCTTCTGGCTTTATAGTACTTAGTGTCTACCCAAGACAGAAAATGCTGTGGAGAAGCTGGGAGTCCTGAGAACAGAGCCACAGGCAGGATTCTGTGGCAGCTCCCCATAAGGCTCCAGTGTGCATCCTTTCTGCAGGAGTAGTTTAGGGAGGTCTCTATCATACACCTTTCTGTGCAGCCAGAGGTAGTAGCTTTATTCTTCTACCTTTTGAGTGAGACAGAACTAGACAATTCCCCATGTGCTCTGAAGATATGACCCCAGGGAAATGGTTTACTTCTCTATTCTTTTTGGTTGGTGTTGGAGAAGGCACTGTAACATCTTGACCTCCAGAATTTGGAGCCAACGGAGGGAATAAGAGAGTGGCCAGAAGTCATGTGCCATATGAACTGTGTTCATAATGTAAGGGGCTGTTTGGCCATAGCTTCAATGTGGTAGCTCTTACTTTATTGTTATTATAAAAATACAAATACGGCAGTGAAGAAAATAAATGGTTGTGTGCTGGGCCACACTTTCACAATAAGAGGAACCAAACAGGCTCACTTCCACCCAGTAGTTTCAATCTCACACCTTCAGCCTACAGCTAAATAGACACCTCAACTCCAGACATACCCAAGGAGAGTAATAAGGGGCAGAAAGGGAATCACCTGGTCAGAAATCCCATCTCAAGGAAATGAAATGCTGAAAATGTCTTCTTCTAACAAAGCTATGTCAGGACCCTCTTTCGACATCAGCAGATGCTACTGAAGAAGCAGGGCCCATATTCTCTTGGTATCGTGTAGCTACATGTCTCTTTTTTGCTCCTTGCACATACAAGATCTAGGCACAGCAGAGAGAGAAGACATATATGACAGAAAAGTGGTCTCTCCACTGAAAGGAGAAAAAAATAATGAGCGAGTCCACAATATTATATGTCAACTTCTGGGAGACCCAGCCCATGACATGACACTGACCAGCTCAAGTTTTAGCAGGACAGATGATCAAGTTCTGAGACACATGTGTAGTTGACATATGAAATGACCAGCCTATCTGGAGCTACCAGCCAGCCCACTTTGGCCACCCTCCCTTTGAAGGGAGCTGTCACTCTTCCCCTGAGCAGCATGGGGTTCTCAACGTTTCCCAGCTGCCAGAAAAAGATAATTGCTGCTGTAGTTTGAATAAGGGATGCTCCCTCCACTCACCCTAACCACCCCCCCATAGACTCATGTGTTTGAATGCTTGGCCCATAGGGAATGGCATTATTAGGAGGTGTGGCCTTGTTGGAGTAGGTGTGGCCTTGTAGGAGGAAGTGTGTCATTGTTGGGGCAGGCTTTGAGGTCTCCTATGCTCAGGCTAAGCCTTGTGTGGTACACAGTCTCCTTCTGCTGCCTGAGAATCAAGATGTGGAACTCACAGCTCCTTCTCCAGCATCATGTCTGCCTGCATGCTGCTATGTCCTACCATGATGATAAAGGACCAAACCTCTCAAACTGTAAGCTAGCCCCAATTACATATTTTCATTTACAAGAGTTGCCATGGCCACGGTGTCTCTTCACAGCAATAGAAACCCTAAGACAGTTGCCCACTCTGGATTTCACACTCCTCTGCCTAAATATTTTTCCTGAAGTCTCTAGAATCTCATTGCAATTAAAAATTGGATTTCCAAAAATTGAGGTTGTCACTTCAAAGTTCATGAAGGACCCAGGTATTTAAAAACTCTCTGCTTGTTCACTGGTGTGGCTTTCAGCACCTCACCAGCACATCTACCTCTAATTGGCTCGCTATTTACTGAGGACTCATTCTGGATAGAATTATGGAGAGATGGTTTCTAAATGCCCATTTTATTGTCAAATCTTCTTCTGCTAAAGACTGACCCAGGATCCAATTATTGAGATAACTGGCAAGAAAATTAGCTGGAGATACAGCATTGTCAATGGTGACCTATTTATAACATTTTTCTTAAAATGTCACACACAATGATATTATCTTGTATATGTAGACTTTTAAAAAAATAACCACAATTCAACACACGCCTGTCATTCTTTTCTAACAGACTTTGGGAAACAATTTTAAAGGGAGGCAAAATAAAAACATAAATATAAATAAAACATAAAGATAAATAGATGAAAATTATCTTCACAGATAATTTAGCCAGAAATCATTCAAAGTAAACTGAAGTTCTAAATCCCTATGAAAAGCTATATCAAATATATAGTTACTTTTTCATTCAATCATTCATTCATTCTTTCATTCATACACACTATATGTCAGAGCCTTTTTATCTGCCCTATAGACACTAGGCAAGAGTTCCCCAGGAAGCTAGAGCTTGATAGTATCTGTGTCTTTGAGACTCATGGTGGGATGTAAGGTACATGATGACATTTATGTGGCATCTGTAAACCAGGTAGGAGACCAGAAAGTCTATATAAAAGTGGATACCTAGGCGAGTCTTGGCTCAGCCAGAGGAAAGGAAAACAAGAACATGATCCCCCAGGCAAATGCTTGACATTGTGCAAAGGAGCAGCCTGGTAAGGGAGTGACAGACGCAAAGAGATGGCCTGGTGGAGCATGCTAGAAAGGTGCCTGGCAAAGCGTCCTTTTAGGAAGAGGCATGCAAGGTAGCCAGTCACAACTTCAAGCAGAGAAGCGAGGTGGTCAAGTTCACAATTTCTCTAGCATCTAAGAAAAGTGTGAGGTCAAAATAACCATGTGAGATTGTCATATGACGAACGACCACAGCAAGCATATATGGGGCAGTGGAGGGGTAGAAACTGATTGACATCAAGGGGGGCTGAGTGGCAATTATTATAGCAGTAAAGGAAGCAGAAGTAGCCGGGGCTCTTGGCATATTCAGAAGCAAAGGAAGGCAGGTGGAGTGTGGAGAGGTAAACTATCCAAAGAGTAAAGTGCTTGAAGCTATCTGGTATTTTGTTTTTATTTTTAAAGTGTGAATATTTATGTGCTGAACGCAAAAGAGAAGGCACGTTCTTTTAAACAAGTGTCTAAACTCATGTCATATCTATTTTCTAAGGCTTATTTTTAGAGGAAAAAGGAAACTTACTTTTCCAAATGCCAGAAGTTCCCTTACAGAGTTGAAGAAAGTATACTCATTTAAAATGGGAGAGAGACAGACAGACAGAGAGAGGGGCACAGAGAGACCCACACAGAGAGAGACCTAAATTACACCAGTCAGCTAGCTTTGTCCTGTATGTCTGGATCATAGGGAGAGACCCAGAGCTGAGAATTGATCTGCTCAATCAGGAGGAACAAAGACAATCTGGTTCCATATTCAGACAAAGCTGTTTCCAGGGAGGGGGTTACTCATTATAACATCACCTTGACTTGATGTCAGCTGTCTATCATTTTCTTCTTTTATTTATCAAGAGTCATCAGCAGTAGGGCAGATATGGCAGATCATGGAAGCAGTCGGGTTGAGCTTTCTGGGGTCTAGGGTGAGAGTGAAGGGTCTCTCACGTTGCTTCAATGTCATTAAGCACAGCCTCACATTATCCATGGAGATTTCATAGCCTGTTCTTGACCATCCACAGTTCCATGAGAAAGCATCAAGGGAGTATTGAGAGGTGGTTGGGAATACTGGAATCTGGCTCAGGAGTGGTCCCTCCAGAAAATCACAGAGAATGGACCATTCTAAAACAAAAGACAGGCTGACTATGCTATGTGTGTTATCTGAAGAGAACCTTGTCAGGTCCCAAAGAAACCCTGGACAAATGACTAACTGCAGTACCTATTAGAATACCAATGTGTCTGCTGGCTCACTCACCTTGACTCCTCTCATCTCATCCCACCCCAGCCAAGCCTCCTCAATTCAGGGGCTTTGCTTCCCTCCCCCAGCTTCTCTTTCCTATAACCCTGCCACATGCTCTGGTTTCTCTTGGTCCTCCTCTCTCACCCCCTCCCCACCTCCTCTCTGTCCAGTTCAGTCCAGTTCAGTCTACTGGCCCTATTCAGTCTGTTATTTTCTCTCTCTGCTCTGGACCCTTCCTGATGCCTCTGGCTGTGCTCCTCACATCTACAGTAAAATCCTCCTCCACCAAACCTTGGAGAAGTCATGATCTCATTGTGATTCAAACCTGATACACACAGTAAATGAGAAAAGGAAACAAAAAGAAAAGGAAAGGCCACAACTGCTCCTGGGTGTGGTGGAGGAAAAAGTTTACTGTAGAAATGTGGGAGAGCATGGTCAAAGGCAGGGACATCTGGACCATTCCACTGGGGACATAACCCGACTGAGCCTGGCCATGTGGGGAGGGGGGAAGGAGAGGGAGAGAGGGGAACCAGGTGTAGCAGCTAGGAGGCCAAAGGTACAAAAAAGGGTGGGGAATCAAAGGATTATTTAGGGAAGAGCCTCTGGGGGAAGGGCAGCCCCAGTTCCGGGCTGGAGAGTTCATACCCTGTAACAAGACTGAGGGAGAACCTGGGGGCCAGGTATGCTTTGATATGTTAAGTAGGCACCTCTGCAATTTTCCCAGAGTTGAAACAACAGGAATCTGTGGGGAAACAGGACAGAAGTGCAGGGAATTGACTATGGTGGCTTCGTATAGAGAAGGAAGCATGCCTTTGTACAGGGAATGGCCACAGTTGTTCAAAATGTGCATGTACTTACCAAGCTTAAATATTAATAGCAAATTTAAGATTTTGAGAACACATGTCCAGTTGGTTTTGTCTTGTATTACTGAACAAATCACGTAAGGGGAGCCATGAGAACAGAGTTGTTAAGAGCGTAGGCTTTTAGCCGAGCTGATTGGGGTAAAATCCAGGCTCTGCCACTTACTACTGTATAATGCAAGGGAGCTGATTACTCTTTCTAAGCCCCTCAATAATATGTGTGCCTCTTAAGATGATTGTAAAAATAGCAGAGGCAATTACAAACACAACACTTAGCACAGGCTGCCATGTAACAAACACAGCCATTTCAGGGGCAGTTTTGCCTTGAAAGGTGTGGCAGGCAGGAGAGTATTGACCCTCAAACTCATTTCCTATTGAAGTCAGCTACTCTAGCTTCCCTTCTCCCCGTGCTTTATCTGTCCTTACCCCTTTTCTGAGGTTGTCAATTGCATCCTGAGATGCTTGCTCTCCAGGCCTTGTTAACAGCAGAAATGAAAAGGACAATCACTCACTTGATCCCCAGCCTTAGAGATTCTACAGGAGACTTCCTCCTATACTCAATGATGCCAGAGCACCTTCTGCTCCTTCAGCCAATACCGCTGAAATACCAGCCCACTGGGGTGTGGTCTATTTCTCTTTAAAAAAGAACCAAAAGCCTGGTTCAGGAGCTTGGTTCCAGCGCTTGGTTCCAGCTCCTGCTCCAGCGACTAGACTCCTTTCCTGATGGTTGGTGTTTTGTAAGTTTTACCCCTAAAATAAACACCCCTTTAAATCCTAACTGGTGTGGGATTGTTTCGCGCATTAACTTTACTCTAGAAGGAATGCCCCTACTCTTTCCTCAAGTTCCTGGGGAAGTAAGAACAATCCCACTGGCAAGAGAGGTGTGGGGCCTTGCAGCAAACTGAAAGTCAGTTTCTGCTCTGTGGCATGCCCTTCAAAGATGGCCACACGGGATGCTTGGGAGACAGGATGCTTCTCTGGAGGGATGCTGCAGTATTCTGACATTTAAATGCCCATGCCAGGGAACTACAGGAATCACTTGGTGACACAAAGGACAGGGAAGGTCAAGTACTCAGGACCACAGTGGCACAAGGACACGGAAAAGGATTACAATAAGGCTAGGGTGAGAAAAGATTACAGCCAGGCTAGGGTGAGAAAAGATTACAGCCAGGCTATGGGGAGATGAGAAGCAAACTCCATATGCCAAAAGAGCAAGCCAGAAGACTAGAGAGAAATTGCTGGTGTGACCCTGAATATTCAGAATTGATGGACTAAGTCTTAGCTCCTAAGCAGGATTAAAACTTGAGGCAAACATTAAGTTCTGTTTAAAAAATAATAATATAGTGGTATAATTATAATTCTGCAGCTTTAGTCCAAGTGTGGCATGTGACCTGTAAGAGTCCTTCCAGCTAGGGAGGAAATACTGAACGAATTCCTTCTGTGCTGATCAAGTGGCTCAGTGAATTGAGTGTATGTGGGGGCTGGCAAGTTGGTGGGGGCTAGGTGAAGCGCTGCTACAGCTGGAAGCGGGACCTTGAAAGAGCAAGCAGTGACTGGGAATGTGAGTTGATTTATGACAAACAAGCAAACAAACAAACAAGCAAGTAAGAAGGCCTTTTGGGGCCTTTCCTTCCTCCTTTAAGTTAAAGCTCATTGGCAGAAGTAAAGGACAGGGCCCCCAATGACTGGCATGCTTTTCACTCCACCCTTCTTCCTGTCTAGTTCCTCCTCATTCCTTCTTTGTGGGGAGAAAGAAGGGGGAATCAGAGAGCAGCAATGTAGCCCCTGTTGGAGACAGATGCTGGATGGAACTTTGCCTGGTAAGCCACAGCCATGTGGCAATACACAGATTAATTGAGATGGGTTAGTTTTGGATATGAGTTAGCCAGAAATATGCTTAAGCTATTGGCCAAACAGTATTGCAAATAATATGGTTTCTGTGTGATTATTTAGGGGCTGAGCAGTTGAAAAGCAAACAAGTGACCTTCCTCCTACAAGTATGAAAGAATACTATGTTCATCTTCTTGTGCCCTAAGAGCAAACTCTCCCCTGGGCCCTTGCAGAGTGAGCCCAGCAATCCTGGATGCTTTTGAAGTCCCCAGCATACAGTTCACACTCAGCCTTGCCAGGCTTCACCATGCTGATCACCAAGGCTGTTGGTGACCAGGACTCACTGCACCAGACACTGTGAGCAGCACCTCATGCCCATCAACTTCTACTCACTCCTGCCACACAGGAGTTATGGAAAGTTCCTTTGCAATGGGCTCAAGGTCATTATCTTGGAGTCACCCAACTAGCTTGGCAAGTGGACCACTAAACAAGGGCTTCTGAGTGGAGCTCCGACTGAGTGGAGCCACCAACGGCCCAGCTCTCACCTATGCCTATTTCTCCCTTCCATTCCATATCTGACCAACAGCTCAGCAAGCCCTGCCCTTCTGTATGCTAGACTCTTTTCCTCAGAGGAGGAGAAACTGGTTGTCCCTAGAGTGCCAAGGGTCTTTGGCACTGGAGAACCCAATATCTAGTGTCACCTGTAATCTCTAGAGCTCTCATCTGTGCACATCTATACATCTATACATCTTTGAAGACATTCTAATGCAGCATAAGAAATTACAGTTTAATGGCTCCAAGATAGGTCCTCAGCACTGGAATAGTTTAACTGTCCCAGAGGCTGCAATCTCCACAGGGACCTCTCTGACAGCAGAAAGAGCCAGAGCTGGAGAGCAATGGCAGCTTGTCCTTCATGGTCTGCTGCCAGGGACAAGAGGAAGAAGAAATGGATATTTCATGCATCTCAACAGAGAACACTTCAAGGACAACATGCATACTTACCTTACAGGGAAAACTTGTGACAGACCCATGTGTGGACCATCCCTTAACTGTCAAGTTTCCCTTGGAATGCCTGGGTAGCTTCAACCAACCCATCAGGAATGTGTTGCATGTCTGCCTCCCAGAGCTAAACATCCCGAGCCACTAGTAGAAGAGAGCTGTGAATCATTGGAGAATATGCGAGAGTGTCCTACTCATTGACAGAAGTCTCATAAATCATTCCTTCCCTGTACATGATTCCCTCTTTCAAGTGAAATAATGCCAGCTCACTGGGGAACCTGTTGCCCTGAAATCCATATAAGGTGTGGCTTGGCTTGCAGAAGCATCCATGTGACAGTGGTCATAGAGAGGACTCCTGGTAGAAGAGGTCTGATCTGGTACCTAGACTGTGGTTTACCCAGTTTAAGGGTAGTTATCTTTGTTCCATGAATAGCTCATCCAAACTAATAGCAAAATCTGTCCAGGAAAGGGAAACCCTAAGAACTGGCCTCTAAGACCTGAGCTGGCAGCCAAGAGGCTTCAAGCCTAAAGCTGGCTATTAATGTCATATGAAGTGCACATTTATAGATATAGAAAGCAACTGGTGATGTGCATCTGGCCAATTGAAGAAAACAAGGAAAGATTGAAAAAAAGTCAGCTCAAGTTCAACTGAAGCCTGGGCAGAACATTAGCAGGTATGTTGCTGTTCTAGCACTTTTTGATACTGCTATTACTGTTGTTTTAATCTAGAGCTGTGTTGTCCAGAAAACTCCCTGTAGTAGCAAAGCACCCTCAATTGGTGCTTTCCTTTAGGGTGACCAAAAGTGCTTACTGGGTCCCAGAAATACATGTGACTATTTTTGTCAATTTACACTTAGATTTAAATAGTCATTTATGTCTAGTGGTAATTGGGTTTAAAGGATTCTTAATACTCAGACAATTGCGAGAAAGGTCAACTTTCCTCGTAAATCTGATGGTGAGACCAACCCAAGTAAATCTTAGCTTAAATATCTAAAATACTGGATATAGTAGGCAAAACTCAGAGAAATGCCCCAGTTTAGTGCTTCATGAACAATGAAACATAACTCAATTTATGAATGAAAATTATTTCCTTTATACACATGGACTCCATCACTATAATCAGTACATTTAATTCACCCATGTGTCCTGGACACTCTCTGAGGCTGTGTTAAGGTTGTACATCAGCATGCTATACATGAGGCCGTCAGAGCATGCTGTGCTAGAGCACAGAAGACCTAACCCTGCCTAGGGACTAAGGCAAGAGTTTCCAAAAAAGCATGACTTTTGAGTTGGTTCTTGAAAGTCAGTAGGCAGCAAAGGGGTTGGGATTCCAGGCAGGATCTTCTAGGAAGAGCAATTGCAAAAAGAACAGACCTGTCAAGTGACTGTAGGAATTGACAGGCAACCGTGGGTAACGCTATCCAGTATGAGTGTAAATAAATGGTAGGGAGCAGAGAAGGAATGAGATGTAAGTGGAAATCAGGGTATATGTCAGACTGCCATTTGCTCTTAAAAAAACAGATTTTAATCTGCTAATGACATGAGAAGCTACACACGCTGTGACAGGTATTGTTTTAATAGGTCCATTCTATGTACAAAATGAATTGCTGTTTGCGAGGGATCATGAAAATCCATGCCAAGCACATGACGAGGGCTAGTGGGAGCGTGTTCACGGGCTGATACCTAGGGAAGACACCATTGCTTCTGAAGCTTGAGTGAGAGGTAACCAAAGCCTAAGTTAAGTTACTGGCACAAAATTAAGGAAGAAAGTAATGTTTCAAAATATTAATAAACAAATATAATGTGAAAATAAATGGGCAATTACTAGGAAAAAGGGGAACGAAGAGGGAATCAGATAAAATGTAAGCATGGGCAAATATGAGCAAAGCTCACCATATGCACAGATCAATTTTTCATAATGAAGCCCATCATCTTTCCCAATAAATACATGCTAATAGAAATGTTAACCTAATATTATTTACTAGCAAAAACTTACTGGCTTGGACGACTGCTCAAGAGTGGGTGACATTTGAAAAAGAAATTCAGAAACAAATGCTAATTTCTAACCAGACTGAGGTCAATGCATGAAGAAGTTATAGAGGAAATGATGAGTGGGGAGGTTTTGAGGGTTGGTTTTGAACAGTAAATCGGAGGTTCCTCTAAGCGTTAGTTTCAGAGGTTCAGCTCTGGAGAAAGATCCGCTCTGGGAGGTAGGCGTGGAGGTCATCCGCAGAGGGTGGCACTCTGAACCTGTGACAATAAAGATGACGAGTCCTGAGGAAAACAGGGTGTGAATGAGAAATGTTTAAAGAGCCTTGAGATGCGCCCACAGCTGGTAGGGACAGCTCTAGGAAGTGTGGTGTGAGAAGGGGACCTGCAGAAACGTTCAAAGTAGAAAGAAACTCAAGGGAGATGGTTGATTTGTAAGAAACTGGTACCCAAGGGAGACCAGAGTGAAGCTGGCAACTCCACTTGCTTTTAACTCATTCCCACTGGCCGTGTTGTGCATGGCACCTGGGCCTGAAGCTACCTCACAGATTCTACAGTTCCTCAGAGAATGCTGAGCCCTCTCTGCACTGGAGGAAATGTTTCTCTCTCTCTCCCCCGGTCCTCTGAGGGATGAAATCCTTCACTATCTTCCCCCATTCTCCACGAAAAAGATGTCGTTCCTATCCTAATAAAAATAGTCACCTTCACTATTTCTGGAAGAAAGCACTAAAAAGACAACCATCATAAAATAATCAGTAACTTTTCCTTAGCTCATGGCAGACATGGCTGACAAATACCAACACTGAGACTTGTCACTGCCTTGGTTTCTGTTGCCACCCTGCCACCCCTCTACCTGATAGGCTTCCCTAACACCTTCTACACAGTCCTAGGCCTACAACCTACGGAAGATGGTTTTGTTGGTGGGAGACTCCATCATCTTTGGCCTCTTAGGGTTTGGATTTTTTTGTTGTTGTTGTTGCCCCAATAGCTTTTCATTAAAGAACGGGCCTTTTTGAACAGTGAACAATGAGCCTGCATTCATGGATGCAAAAGAAGATAGAGCAGGAGAGATGGCTGTCACCAAGCCTGACAACCTGAGTTTGATCCTACAGTGAAAGGGGAGGACTGAATCCTGAGAGCTAACCTCTGACCTACACACAAGCACCATGGAATGAAAACAAGCATTTGCATGTGCAGCATGCATGTACGCACACACACACACAGAGAGAGAGAGAGAGAGAGAGAGAGAGAGAGAGAGAGAGAGAGAAATAAAAGAAATGAATTTTCTTAAGGGGAAGATAGCAGCCAATTACAAGAAAAATATAGAAGTCTCAAATGATAAGGGCTGAGATGTATCCACTGGATCTGACATTTAGAAGATAATGTTAACTTTCTCAGAAGCATTTCTTTAGTGGAATCGACAAGTAGAACAGAAATAGGAGGGCAAGGAACATGCAGCAGAAATAGAATTATTGAGGGTAGAAGAGCCAGAAAGAGAACCACTAAATTTTAAACAACAGTCTTTCTGGGTCCAGGTTACTTCACTCTGTATAACACTACCAAGTTCCATCCATTTACCTCCAAATTTCACAATTCTATTTTTCTTTACTGAAATTCCATTGTGTGTATACAAGTACCACATTTTCATTATCTGTTCATTAGCTAAAGGATATTAGGACTGTTTGCCTGTCCATAGAGAAACAATAAACATGGATATCTCACTATTATGTTGAATCTTCTTATGGGTATATGCTTAGGAGTGTAATAGCTGGTTATATTGTAGGTGTATTTCCAGTTTTTCTTAGAAACAACACACCAATTTTCATAGTGACTGCAGTCAGTAGCTTGCACTCTTTTTCTTAATCTTATTTTGACTGAGGTAAGATGAAGCCTCAAGTGCTTTGAATATGTATTTCCCTGATGGAGAAGGATGGCAAATGCCTTGAAAATATTTCTCACCATTTATATGCCTTCTTTTGAGAAAGACCTGTTCAGTTCCACATCCCTCTTATTAATTGACTTGTTCTTGTGTTCTTGGTGTCTAGTTTTGTTGAATTCTTGGTATGCTCTAGAAACCAATTCTCTGTCAGATGTGCAGCTGCCAAGGAGTTTCCCCCTATTCTGTTGGCAAATGTCACATAAGGATTTTAGCCTTGAATCTTTAGATTGTGTTTTGAAGTAGGATCGTGAGGAGATAAGGAGGGGGGACATTGGTGGAAACAGGGAAGACAGATCTTAATGGAAAGGGAACCAAAGAACACAGATGATATGAAGGGAAGAGCTGAATAATGAGGGCAAAAGTTTAACTGATGAGAGGGCTACAGGGAGGGCAGAAGGGATGGAGCAGGGAAACCAACATGAAGAAGGTTTGGAAAAGCTATGTGGACATATACTATTTTATCAGCTAAATTTGTGTGTGTGTGTGTGTGTGTGTGTGT
>LOEQ01002197.1:375756-387994 GCA_001685075.1 Bramus lutescens | reverse complement strand
ACCCACCTAAGGGTTGGCCTATCAAAAGGCCAAGACAGTTTCTTTATTAACCAATGAAAGTAACACATACACAGATGACCCTCCTACATCAGTACCCCTAGTCATGAAAGGTGTCAGGCAGGCTGCTAAAAACATTGCTGCAGAGTACTCAATGGAAATTCCAAAGCTAACTGTTAGGTTGACTTCTTCTGTCTGTTACTGAGAAAGAAATAAGAACTCAGGCAGGGTTTAGATGACCTATGCCAAGTAGTTTGCTCTGCACTGACCAATGGTCAACCTGCATGGAGCTGTTAGGGACATCAAGATTCTCCTTTAAATACGTTTGAGTTCAAGAATTGAGGACAATAAACCAACATGGGCAAATGAATACAGTACAACTTGAGTAAATGAATACTGAGAAGAGGAAAAAATATAAAGTGGAAGATTCTCCAGCAATCAATAATGAAAGATACTCACTTGAGACTACAATAGTGGAACTGAATTCGAACAAAACTTCATGATTTTCTCTGAAGTCAATGGCTCTAGTGACTATTCAGAACAAGAAAAAGAAGGCAGGGCCTCTTGGGGTATTCCACACAAGGACACAATACACTCACGACACAACCATGGTGTGCATACATGTCCTTTTACCAATTGCTTTCCTAGACTGACCCACTGTCAAACTTTATCACACAGCAGCAGCACCCATGACATTAGAATGTATCTTAGTGATTGCAGATTTACTTATGGGAAGAGGCAGCCAGAGATGATGCCATTATGCCATCGCCTCAGGACCCGTGGTCCAGCATGCCACACACCTCATTCCAAGTACCCAGTGAGAGTTCACTTATAAGGCCATGCTTCATAAAATCCATCAGTACAAGTCTTTGATGGACATGAATTATAGTTTACAAGCAATTAAAATATTGTTAATGATCAGATGAAGGTACTTGAGGCTCTGATAAGGCAAACTTGGAAAATGAGATGCTCCCAGAACCTCTGAAGTCTTAAGCACTTGTCAGTTCATGTTTTTAAAAAGCACATTAGTTCTAGCCAGTATCCATATAACCTTTCTCCTCGCTCTTGCTCTGTTTCCCTGGCAACCATTTAAAAGTGATGCAAAAGGCCCTGCTGTCTCCAAGAAAGCACAGAAAAGAAAAGGACAATGGTCTTACACTCTCTCTCTTTCTTCAGGATTTTTTTCCCATCTTCCCAACCACTTTCTCAGCAATGAAGATTTCAGAGTCTCTGAGCCATTGCACCTTAAATGTGAGACTGTGGGTAATTAAGGAGGAAGGTGTCATGCCAGGTAGAAGCAGCTTCTATGAGATGATGGTTAGAGTTTCAGGGTCAGCTAGGAGGCCTAGAGACTGCAGTGGAACTGCACTTAATACAGAAACAGTGACAGAAGCTTGCGTGAGCATCCTCCTGCCTTCAAACCCGGGACCCAAGGCAGATAGATATATGCAAAAGACAGGGATACTGCCATCATCTGATGCTTGAGCAAATCAATACAGAGGTGACAATTAATCAGCCCCACCCCAGCAACAGTGGCCAGCACCTTCTTATTTGCTCTGCCTCTCCAAACTCCTCCAAAAAGGAGTTTTTTTTCCTTTTCTCCTTTGCATTTTTTTCATTTTCTTTTTAAATAACAGAAATTTTCCTTTCTCACCAGCAGCAACCTTGCAGACTCCAGGAAGCAGACAAGGAGAAGGTGGTGTTGTACAAGATTCCCCGTCATGCTTAGGACAAAGACGGCAAACAAAGGACACACCTGGAGGCTCTCCTTCCCCATTCTTGAGGAGTCTGGTAAAGATGCTTTATAAAGAAAATAAACACAGGTGTGAGGCATAACCCACATGCCAGGGACCTTGTTAAAGGTTCCACACAGGTGATCTCTTTTAATCTCCTAAGCACCTCTGAGACTAGAGGAGTTCTCATTACCTTTTGTGTTTCCCGCTCCCTACCTTCTTTATATCTTTCAGAAGCTATTTTCTATTCAGGGTCCAACAGGGCCTTAGATCTGGGGTTCAAACCCAGGTGTGTGTAAAGTTAAAAGATCATGTTTTTTTCCAGGAGGCTATGCTGCCTCCCTGTGTGACTGATCAAGTCAGAGGTCAGGATCATGGCTCCCAGGCAAAATGCAACCAGTAAGTCTCTTGTTATCCACCCCAGTAATATGATCCCCAGAGCATCCTTTGGAACATCTCCTGACTGATGTCATATCAGTGATGGAGCATCCCAAGAGCAGAGTCTGTATCGTGTTGATTCAAGAGTTTGCACGCAGGACTTTCACCAAGCTTGGCATTCACGAAAACAATGACCCAAGCTTGAGATAATGTACTACTCCTCAAAGGCAAAAGCAAAGCCTTGGGTGGTGAGTTGTACCACCATCCACTGATTGCCGCTGGGCTTTGCACAAGTTCGGAGCCTTGGTTTCCTATTCATAGAATGGTAACAACATAAAGTCCTGTCTTAAATGGCTAGGAGAATTAAATAAAACAATGTAAGCAATGTTCATATTAGAGCTTAACTGGGGTCATTCCTGGCTCACAGCACAACTGCAATGTTGCTGAAATACAAAAGTGGAAGGCAGTGAAGCTCTGAAGTTCATGCTTGGTAACTGGGCAAAAGAGGACCTGACAGCAAATGGGTACCCAGGACAAATGAAGCAGGGATGATATCGGCATTGGTGTTTAGGGCCAGGAAGGAAGCCAAGATATTTTAGGAACCTCAGGACTCATGGACAAAGGTGTGTTTACAGAAGTCTGTTTGATCAAGGAAATATGAGAGGTTCTTCTGGGTCTATGACAACAGATGAAGAACTGTAGCCAGGAGTTGAGCCTGGTTGTGGACAGCTTTAACTGTGGAATTTATTTTTGTAGAAAAGACCACAGACTGTAGCCATTTGTCAATTTGTCAAGTAGGATGCCATCACACAGCATTTTTGGTTACTCAAACACTCTGAGGAAATACATTTCCACCACAGAAGACAGTGGGTCCAAGTGAATCCCAGTAAAAGATAGTGCAGTTATATAAATCAAACCAGAATATCCTCGTCAGTCCCCAGACTGCCTGTACGTAAGGACATGCTTTACTTTTTGACTCAGATGAAAGACAAAAACCACCTCAGCAAACAGACATTCAAAGGAAAGGGATGAGAATATGAAGAGAGACAAATTAACTAGGTCAGTATCACTGATTCAGAGCTAATGGGGCATTAGCCCTATCAAACAAACTCATTCTTTGATGTAGATTCCCAATAGGTTAATGAATGTGTGTGTGTGTGTGTGTGTGTGTGTGTGATGAGGAGGGGGGTACATTGTGGTGTTCTAGTAAATTAAAGATAAGGATATTTTAATGGGTTTATCAAGCAAGTTCATATTTCATTCCAACTTCATAATTGGGGGGTGAAGACATTAGTGAACTTGAGACTACACAACATTGGTTATACAGTAAATGTATCATGATTGGTCCTAGGATGGGTGTGATACTTGAAGGAATCAACAAAACACTAACTAAAGCAATGCTAGAACCCAGTTGTTATTCCACACTCTTGTGGACCTGTGTCCATCTGGCTTCATGGAATCCTATCTAGTTTTCTGCATCTTTTTCTCATGCCACTCCTCCACAGATACTTCTTGCCTGCTTCCTATAAATGCTGTTCCAGGGCTATAAATAGAGCAGGGGCTGGAACAAATTGACCAGCCTCACAGAATTTATTCTCTGCCTTGAGATGTAGAGTCAAAAATTAAATTAGGAGAATAACATGCACACATTTTCTTCGTGGCTAAAGAAATGACTGTGCCTGGGTAAAATGAAGAATACTCAGCAAGGAGAAGAGAACAATGAGGACAGGAAGTACTATCTGTTGAGCACAGCAATGTGGAGACTGTGCAAGGGGCAAGGTCCAACTGCACCCAGGACTATGTGCTTCATTAAGAAACCATCCGGGAGTCTTTGAAGTTTAATGAATGTGAACAGCTCTCTGATTTACCAAGATAACTCTCTGCTCTGTCGTGAGGATGCGTGTGGAGGGAGCTATGAACAGAAGCAGAGGAACCAGAGAGGGGATGGTCACACACCTCAGAAGCAATGCTAGAGGAACTTGGTCCAGTGTGGCTGAGATATGAATAGAGAGATGGATATGGATATGAGAGAGAAAATTTGTAGGTCTCTTTGATGGATTATATGTGGGATAATTTTATAAACCGACTTGTTTGTCTTCCAGCAGACAAATAAAACCCTGTTTGGGGAAATTCTAGAAGCCAGGGATGCAAAATTAGGTCCTGTGTCCTTGACAAGGCAACTAGGTCAATCGCTGGAGCCCTCCTAAATGAGATAGCATGCTTATGAAAGAGAGCTCTCCCACTCATTTTAATTCACTGAACAGAGAAGACAAGAACAGCCTGGAAGAAGGGCATCACCAGAGTTGGAGCTTGCTCATAGCCTCATTGCAGAATCCTGTTCTCCATCCTGAATGGTGAGAGGTGGATGTTGGTGGTTTACACTCTCCCCGTACATGCTTCTTCATTCTAACTGCCTGATTTGATGAAGAGCAAACAGTATGAAAAGACAATCAAAGTAGAACTAGTTCATGGCTGAACAATAAGAAGAATGGAATTGTCACACAAAAGATGAGGGAGATGGAATTACACACAGCTTGCCAGTGTACTCAAGTGGGTGGCAGAGGTGATTCCAATGGAGGGACCCAAGAGGTCTGGAAAACCTTTTAGGCATTCAAAAAGAAATGAACACCAAACTTTGGACTTCAGGGGACATTTTAGGACTGAACATAAAAGTGTATCTGTTCTCAGCACACCGATGATGTTAGAAGTCGTGAAATAAGATGAGGTTATCATGGGGTCATCAGAGACAGAGAAGCTGAGGGACTCCGAAATGGATGCCAAGAACTCCAATGCCTAAGAACAAAGAAATCAGGATTCAATGACAGACACCTTAGGAGGAGAAGCAGGAGGTCATAACTGATAGTAGAGAGTTTTTAAAACATGTAGTAAAACATGCTTTAATCATTGTTAGTTTTTGGTAAGGCGGAAGTCATTGGTGTTACCATCAAGGAAGATTTGAGGAAAATGATAGGCATGTACTAGGGGCCAATCACTTTTTTTCCCCTAGAAAAAATATTTATGTTGAAACCCCCTCTAACTAGCAGTGTGGTAGGATTTGGAGCTGGAAATTCCAGATGAGGTCTCTTGAGTGTGGCACTCATGATAGGATTCTGGTCCTTATAAGAAAATATATCAGAAAATTTCATCTCCTCCCTTTTATTTGAGGATGTAGTGAGGGGGCTGTCCACAAGCCAGGAACCAAATAGAATGTTATTTTATGGAACAGTAAAGACTCCATTTACTGACTTCTTTACTACCAAACACACCCCAGGCCTGCCTGATAGGTTGTTAATATATTATGTTTCCTAGGCAAGGGCCCTGAGAAGTTTACTGGACAGACAGCACTATCTACCCAGGAGTTTTAATAACTCACAAGCAAGTAAGAGAATGGGGGCTTTTCTCTAGGCTCTTTGCAGGGAAATGGGTGTCGTACCCAGCATCATACGAACAGAACCTGTTAGTGGTCTGTACTCCTTTGGTTGAAAAGTCAGTGTGCCTTCTGGTAAGCAAACGCTTTCCACCATCTTACCACATTGACTGTCGATCTCATTCCCTTGGGGTCTGGCTATGCTGAGTTTTCTCTCTGAATGGCTTGGGTACCCAAGCTGAGTATAATACTGTTCCTAAGAAGCTTGGTCTATGAACCTTAGGATTCAGGCAGAGACAAGTGAGGGAGATGGAACACAGCATCCAGAGCATCCTTGAAAAAAAAAAAAAACCCAGGTCACTTTCCATTCCAAAGAAAAGCAGACCAAGATACAGACAAGCAGACCAAGATAAAGACCTCAGGCTGTAATACGGTGTAAATCTGCAAATGGTGGTCCTATATGGGTGGAAGTCAAATTGTTGTTTGCGATTCTCAGAGATCATTAGATATCATAAAATCTACCACCTTTAGGATATTCCCTGAAATGCTGAACTTGTTACCATGGTATTAGTGGTCCAGAGGCCAAGGCTGTGCACAGAGCAAAGAGTCCATTTACCAAACACTTTCTCTTTTATTCTTTTCTCTCTTGTAGTGGAGAAAGCCACATCAAATATCTTGCTTAATCCTCACTCCAAATTCAAAAAATGGAAACTATCAACCCTCCTTTCCATATGGGGAAACTGAAATTTGGAATATGTAACTTGGCCGAGGTCAAGCAACTATTAGATAACAGAACTACAACACAACCAAGCTCAGACTGTGCCCAAAGCCGGGCCCCCTTCACTGCAGCGCACTACTGGATGTGCGAGCCCTCTGTCAAATTGTTGCTCTTCCAGCGACATGTGTGAAAGGAAAGTATCAGTCAATACCACAGCTGCCAGAGGTGGGAAGTCCACCAGGCCCGTGTCTCTGCATCCACATTGCCCCCGTTAAAGAAGAGAAGCCGGGCTTCCCAGAGCAAAGCCAGAGACATTCTCTCTGCCTTCCAGGGGGAACAGACTGGGGATTTAACTATGGTCTACTCACCCACCCACCCCCATACACGTGCTCAGACTATTCAAAAGATTCACTCTCATACAGAAGAACGCTTCTCTAAAGACAGTATTCTGGCAATGAACCAAAGGCCCCAGCCTGTGGGCACAAAAGCAGGCTTGAAGAGAGCAGAAGGAGGAGTGTTTACGTTGCAGTTTGGGTGGTAGATTGGTTGTATTAGTTGGATAGTTTGAAGTTTGTTATCACTCACACCAAGTGTCTCCTTAAAATGAGAGGGAGAACAAAAAGCCTAATCCAATATTCAACAAACATTCTGCACCCAAACAGCCCATCTTTGTCTGAAACCTTGGTTCCAAGAACTACTTAAAGGCTTTCGTCAACACATTATAATATTAATCAAGACTCATAATGCAGAGTGATTTGCATGCCAACAAATATATTTACACTGTAAATTGTTTGTTGAGGAGCCTTGGAGAGAAACGCAATCCAGTACCACAGAAGGAAAATCCCCCACTCCCGGCTGGAGAAAAGAAAGCATCTGTGGTTGTTGATCCTCCAGAGGTGGAGGAAGAGCTTTATTAGCTTCCATCCAACTCAAACAAAGAGCTTAGTTGCAATGCTTTAAATGAACTTTACCATGAACACAATATGGTTCTCCAGTTAGTGACACAAAATTGTGCCATAGCGCAGTTGCAACCTTCTTAAGGTCATAGACGGATCCAGGAAAGCTAGACAAACCTCTGGCTGGACAACCGTAGGGCCTCACGGCCACCCTGTTGAGTACACCTTCTAAACTCTGCCAGATTTATCGACTTTTCTCTCTCCCCAACATCCCATAATCACAGCTACCAATCATCTCTTTGCAGGGCCATTGTAATGGTGGCCTTCCTGCTCCTTGCATCCACTTTTGACTTCTGGTTCCAGGGCAGTAATTTACAGCACTCAAATTCAGTTCGGATGAAGAGATGAGTTTATATGATAAACGGCATAGTTCCTCTGCCCATATGGCTCTTCTCTGCCTGCCATCATCCAATCCTGCCACCTGTCTTCCTTCCTCTCTCTCTCTCTGACCTTCTAATGGCTGTCCTGGAGGCCACACTTCTCCTGGCTTTCAGACTGTCTCAGGGACCCTGCCAGTGCACTCCCCCTGCACGCTGCATGTCTATTTCAGAACACTCATCACAGAGAGCAATTAAATAATCATTTTTAATTCATTTAATTTAAAGTGTATCTCCCTCATTCTGATTCATTTTCATAATGTATTCCTGAATTATATGAGATGCAAAGTCCAAGAACAATATACTAAGAGAGTGCTGTTAAAAATATAATTGTCCTCATTCATTTCATCTTTCAGCCAATAAAAATTTAGTGTCTATTATATATGAGTAGCTAAACACTACTTTAGCTAGCTAGATGCCTGTATACATGATTATCAGTTTATACCTACTCTATAAGGGGAGGAAGGGAAAAGGGGGGGAGAGTTGTAAGGGAGTTATGGAGAGAGAGAGAGAGAGAGAGAGAGAGAGAGAATCTATTTTCCTAAATATGTAGGCATAAGCGAGGTTATTTGGGGCAGGACCTGGTATGTAATCAATGACTTAACAAACTACAGAGGAAGTGGAATTAGCCACAGGCTGGTGGACTAAAAAACTCTAAGGCTTGATCAGCAATATCCCATGATTATGCCACTGAGTCAAAATACACCACAAGCACAACTGGAAAAATGATAACCTTTAACTCTCAGGTGCCTTTTGTTTGGGGTTTGCACCTGCCTTCCAAGGCTCTCTCACTACTTTGCTCATCAAGCCTAACATTTTTCCTTCTTAAGCAAGTAATGAAAGAGGCCCTCTAATTAGTAGGAGGAAAGAAGATCGACTGGAGTCAAGACCAGCCTGAACTACTCATTCCACAAGCAGATTCCCACTAAGATCTGTTCCTGCGCCCACACTGAACAGGTCAACCTCACTGAAGAACATCACTGCTCAGCTGCACCGTGCAGCGTACCTAGAAAGCCAGAGCTTCGGGCCCAGATCCAGACAGCTTTCCGTAGACAAGAAGACCGAGAAGGTGGCATTCTTTGCCCCACTGGACTTCACTGCTTAGGGGAAGACACTGAAGGAGTGAACCATGTTGAACAGCACCAAGATTCTACCAAGGTGTTGGGTGAGGGGAGACACCAGGTGAGGAAGGATAGTATACAAGGAAGAGAGAGTCTCAGAAGAGATTGAAGATTGATGAGACTATGAACTGAGTTGGGAGTGTGAGTGGATGTGCATGCCAGGTTGGAGTACAGAAGGGTGGTGAGTTTTGCAAAACCAAGAGATTGCAAAGGAACAGGAAGCATCTCTGCCAGTGTCTGGAAAAGCAAACAACCAATAAAGATCACTAAAATCTTACCCGAGCTGTTCTAGGGGCGGGGAGGTAAGAGGCAGGTGAGTGGGGGTAAGGAATGAAACTGTGACCAGCTTCATACTGTACCAAAGTGTCTTAAAATGGTCTGTGATTGTTGATATTGCTAGTTTGACAGAATCTAGGGTCCCCTAGGAGACAAACCTTTGGGCATGTGTGGAAGGGGTGCCTAGATTAAGTTATAGGTGAGGGACCCACTCTAAGTGTAAGCACCACTATTCCAAGTACCAGGATCTTCAACTGAACAAAAAGGAGAGTGAACTGAACAGTGGCTGAAGGTAGCTGTGATGTGACAAGCTGCGTCAAGTCCCCACCACCATGACCTTCCTGCTTTCACAGACGGTGCCCTCCACAAGGAAGCCAGAATGTACATTTGCTGCCTTGAGCTGTTTCTGTCGGGCATTTCATTTAAGCAAGTAGAATAGTAACTAAAGAAACTCATCCAGATAAACAGAAGCGTTCAGAAAAGTTTTACTTTGAAAAAAAATCAAATATAAAGTAAATAAGAGACCACCAGTGCAGGATGGAATAATAGAGAACTGCTGTTTATGAGATAAAAACAGTTTATACTTGCAATTTCCTATGGTTCCTACATTTCCTAACTACAATGAAAATTTATATGTCATAATGTAGAATGGAAATTGCTAATAATTTGTCACATTTAATTCATCTTTTCTCCCAAAATGTTTTAAAATAAATTATAGTTACTGTGGCATTTGTTCCATAAATATTTAGGAGGCACCATTAAAAGTTTGATGTGTTTCTAAAGAAACAAAATCTGGTTCTAGGCTTAATTAAAGCAACCAATGTCCATTCTTATGAGCTATGTTAGTTGTTAGTCTCATCACTCTGACCGAATGCCAGAGAGCACAAATGAGGGCAACATCATGTATTTTGGCCCATGTTTGAGGAGGGGTAAAGTCCCTTATGATTTGAGAGACCGAGGGGCTAAAACAACTTAGTGGGCTTGGTAATGTGCAGACACTGCCGATTAACATGGCCTCAACTAGGAAACAGAAAGGGCTTGGGCCAGAACTGAGGCTGGGCTATAAACTTCCAGGCCCACCTCGAAATTACCCATGTCCTTCAGTGAGACCTCTCCCCCACAAAACTTCTGCCACCAGCTAGGGTCCAGCTGTCCAAATACATGAGCCTTTGCTAGATATTTTACATCTAAAACATAATATTCAATGCCTGGCTCCAATATGATCATGGGCATCTTTTTATATATTAAAACATCTTTTATTATTTAAGAATTTCATGCAGGCAAAAAAAATGTGTTTTGATGAATCCTACCATACTTCCCTCTTTCAGTTCCTGCATGTCCCCACCATCAAGATTTCCTCCCAGTTTCATGTGTTATTTTTTATATTTACCAATTCTTTGAGAACTTCATACAATGTATTTTGATGTTTATGCCCTCTCCCATCTCCTTATAGATTGACTCCCCATTCCATACTCACTCAATGTTGTGTCCTGATTATTTTAAGCCTGTAGAGGTCCTTTAATGCTGCCTATACACTGTGAATAGCCATTCACTGAGTGCGTTAGACCTACCTGGGATCATAGCCTTTAAAGACATCTAACTCTCCTGATCCCAAAGCCGTCAATTACCAATTGGTCCTCAGCTAGCATGGGCAAAGAACCACCTACTGAAGCACGAGTAGCCCCTCAGGGGCTGCATCTCTGAAGAAATCTGACACACTCTCCCAACGGCCTTCAGCTGACAAAAACTCCTCAACTAGGGGTAGAACTTTGTGATCACCCCCCTCCCCATACTGGGATTTCCTGGCTTCTGTTTTCACCGTTCTTTTGCATGCAGTCCAAGATCATATGTGCAACTACTATGCTGTAGCCACAAAACATTGCTTTGCTATAGTCATCCATTGCCTCTGACTCTTACAACCTTTCTGTCCCCTCTTCGATGATGTTCCTGCAGCTTTGGGGATAGTAATAAGATACAGAGGTCCCACTTAGTGCTTAGGCTTTATTCTCTACTCATTGACTGCTTATGCATCAATGTGTTAATGCCATCTCCAGCAAGAAGAAGTGTCTTTGATGAGTATTGAAATATGCACAGTAAGTCTTTAGGAGTTGGTTTACTGTTATGTCAATCCAGCACAATAGCAGTAGTAGATTCTCATTTATGGCCTATGACCTGTCTAGCCATGTGTTTGTGGCTACTTTGTAATATAAAACGCATTTAGTCCAATTTCAAAGTCATCAGTCTTTAGTAGTCTCAACACGGCTCGTGTCCAAAGTCTCTTCTGAGACGCAAGGCTACTTAGGCTTCTTTACTTTTAAAGTTTCAGTATTGCTTGCTTGGATACTCCATACCAGCTCTCTGCCTCTTTTGCACATTGTCTGATTTCACTGACTTTTTTCAGGAACCTTGGTGCCAACTTCAGAGACCCTCTAAGTTTTTCATTCAACATACCTACAAAACCACCACCATATGGGTGATTTTGTATTCTACTGCTAGATTGTGCAATAGCCAGGCCCCCTGGGACCATGACGAAGCAACCTCTGGGTAACTATATAGATAAGGCTGAAAAAAATATTTCCCTAGGCCGTCCCATTGGTGCAAGGCACAGCAGCAGCAGCTCTCTCTACTCAGGCATTTATTTATGTTACTACACTCCTTTCAGATGTGAGTTTTTCAGATTAATGTATGTTGCTATATTCTTCAGCTTTCAAGGGTAGAGCCTTGCTTCCCACATACTTTGGATCTGTCTCAGTGAAAGCCTTAGTTTCTTCTTAATTGCATTAATCTCTGTATTAGTTATAGCTATATTAACTATCCTCACCTTGTTGGTGCTTTATTCAGCTTTAAATATATTTGTGCACCCATCTCACATCTTTCGCTTCATTTTTTTTTGTTTTGAATTCTCATAGTAAATCTCACCAAAACCAATTCAGCCACAACATACTTCAGACTGAATGTTATGCTCTCTTGAATTTTCCTCCAACAATTTAAATAGACTATAACTTTTAAATTTACTCTCATTCAAATTTTAAGACATGAATAGAGTACCACCAGCATCTTCACCATAATGGAATGTGAATGGTCTCCATCCAGATTCCTAATAGAATCTTTGCCTGAGCCTAAACTTCACTATTCACATTTTTGTCAAACATTTTAGTCTGCTGAGCACCTACTATGATGGCTCTATTAAGTTCTTCATATATTATTAGAAATTTATTTTTCATTTGAAACTCCAAAGAAACTTTAGTTTGAAATATAAGTTTTAGCTCTGTAATAGAGTTTGAAGTCAGGGATGGTAATGCCTCCAGAAGTTCC
>LOEQ01002197.1:361768-374385 GCA_001685075.1 Bramus lutescens | reverse complement strand
GAGAGAATTGGGAGCAGGGGAGGAGATAGAAATTTTTAATAATAATAATTTAAAAAGAAAAACATATATGTTTTAAAGACCCATGGACCATAAGGTCATATTTATCACAGCAGCAACCCCACTTCTGGTACCAAGTTTTGTGTTAGTTGGTTTCTTCATTGCTCTAACAGATCACCAGGGGAAAAATACATTAAGAAAGGAGAAGTTTAATTTGGCTCCAAGTTCAAGGGTTACAATCATGTCTGGAGAGACATGGTGGCTTAAGTATCTCAGTCATGACAGGAGTGTGCAGTGGCTTGTTCACTCCTCAGCAAATGAAGTAGAAAGAACCCCAGCCCAGAAGTGGAGCTAAGCTATACCCTCAAAGTCCATCACTCTAAAAACCCACATCTTTCACCTGCTAAAGTTTCAACAGCTTCCCAAAACTCTGCCACCAGAGGGGATCAAGTATTTGGATACATGAGCCTCTGGGGGCATTTTACATGAAAACCACAATATGACACAATGTTTTTTAGTTTCCAAACATATTTCACAGATGCTATTTTCAATCTTACATTTCATTAATTAATTTCATATTGCACTTTTCTACCATATTCTTTAAGTAATTGAAGCCATTTTACAAAGTGACTTGGGAGCATGGGGGCAGCAAGAGATATGACTTAGAAGTTAAGAACACTCACTGCTCTTGCAGAGGACCAGAATTCTGTCCTTTTTCTAATATCCACATGGTAGCTGTTTGCAACTCTAGTTCTAGAAGATTCAATCATCTCCACTGGCACCAGTGATTTATGAGGTGAAGATGTGTGTGTGTGTGTGTGTGTGTGTGTTTGTAAAACACTTATACACATAAAACAAATCAAGTGAATAATTTAAAAGTATACAATAAAAGTAATTTTGAATAAAAGTTTTAGGATTGTTTATGTGTTCTTTATAAGATGAGGGTATATTACAAATACATCATAAACTCTAGCTTCTCTAACTGTGGGTTGTGACCTCATATGGGGTTTTATAATGGAATGTGTGAGTTAAGGAAAATTTGACAAGAGTAAAAGGTTTCAGCACCTAAGTGACCAAATGGTAACACAAAGTCAGACTTGTAATGAGGCCAAAATGTTTCTTCCACTATTTGCCCTCTTGTCAGCCTTTGCTTCAGCTGTGGGCCTGAGCATACAACATCCATTCTGTGCAGTGTGCATGGCATCTTCATGTTGCCCAACATCAGCCAATGCTGCCTAAAACACCTTGGCCCAGGTTCAAGACCATTTCATGTTATGAAATGAAGTGATTTTTATTGTACCTACAATTTTTCCTCCTCTTATAAAAGCATAATGATTTTATTATGTAAAATGAAGATGTCTGATAATTTCCTACCATCATTCCTCAGAACGTGCCAAATTAGTATACCTTTTTGTCGTATTATGTGAGAATATTTGATTTTCAAAATGATTGTTTTTCAGTTGCTCACTAAAATCTAATTAAAAAAAAACCCGTTCAATGAATTTTGGCTTGGGATTAGGACATAATTTCCAACAATTTCTGAAATGGCAACAAACATATTTCTGCCATTTGTAGCATTTATGTAAAGCAACATTCTCAATACTGACAGTTATAAAATCAATTTATTGATCAACTGTGAACACAGTCAAAGATGATCTGTGGACCACAATATCAAATACCTAGCCAATACTGAATTTGTGTGTGTGTGTGTGTGTGTGTGTGTGTGAATAAGCACATAAATATCACAACACATGACTATGAAGGTCAGAGGTTAATCTTGGGTTTCAATCTTGCTTTCTACCTTGTTTGAGACAGGGTCTGTCTTTCTGCCTATTCCAGATTAACTGACTCACAGATTTTGAACCATTCCTCTCGCTCAGACTTTCATTCTCCAAGCAGGGGTACCCTGGTGTTATGGGCACTTTTCCTACTGCATTGAACTTTTATGTGGGTTTTGGTCACCTGCACTAATGTCGCCAGGCTTGTGCAGCAAGCTTTTTTCCTAGTGAGCCATCTTCCCAGCTCAAATATGTATTTTTATGTAAAACTAAGCTATTTCTGTAGTATACAAATATGCATTCCTCCTTAATAAATGGCAAAAATTACATTTATACCAAAGAATTTCTTTTAAATAAATTTCTTGGTAATTTATTATCAGTAAATATTGAGTTTCTATATTCATCTTATATACCTATATGAGCTGGATGTTGTAATGTGATTGTTTATTCCTATTGCCTTTTGTCTTTTTGTTTTTCTTCCTTGAAAAAAGATTTTTTTCTCTTTTGGTACCATAATACATTGAATATATGTAACTTGGTTTTGATATTTAGGTGTATTATTCAGAGTTCTCTAAAGTAACAGAACTTATACAAAAAATCTCTCTCTCTCTCCATACACACACACACACACACACACAAACACACACACAAAGGAGATTAGGGTATTTATTAGAATGACTTACAGGCTATTGTTCAGCTAATCCAACAATTACTGTCTATGATCAGAAAGTCCAAGAATCAGGTAGTTGTTCAGTCCACACGTCTGAATGTCTCAGCTGGTCTTTAGTATACACTGGAATCCTGAAGAAGTAGATTCTAATGCCAGCCAAGAAATGTTTACGCTGGTAAGATGAGGGCAAGCAGACAAAGAGCAAAAGCTTCCTTCCTCCATGTTCTCTCTCACATACACTTCCAGCAGAAGGTATGCCCTGTAAAGAAATGACTTCCCACCTCAAAAATCCAGATTAAAGGTGTGTTTTACAAACTCAAGGATCAAGATTAGAAGTGAATCTTCCTACTTCAAATTAAGCAAGAAAGACTCTCACAGGTGTGCCCTGCATATTTGGGGTTTAGTTTCAGATGTACTCAAGTTGACAGCCAAGAACACCCAACACAATAGGAATTTACAATTAAAAGATATGAGATTTTCAAAGTATTGGGATTCTCAAGAGGAACTTTTAAAGTGAATTACATACAGATTATAAGGCAAATATGAAATGTAGAGGACAAGGCTATGGTCTTTATGTTTTTTTTATCACTTTTAACATTTTTATTTATGAGTGCCTGCATAAGGCAATGGGTTTTAGAGAGATATATTTGTGTGTCAAGGTGACAAGGGGTAGATTATTGTTGCTGATTTTTAGTGGCAACTTGGCAGAAATAAGAATCACCTGAGTCAGGAGCCTTACCTGAAGAACTGTTTTGATTGTCTTGATTAATGTGGAAAGATACACCCCAAATGTAGGTAGTATCTTCTGGCAACCCTCCAGATACAAAGGGTGTGGCAGAAGTCAGATCATCTTGCCCTCTGCTTGCTTGGCATTCCATCTACCTGCTGAGTTAATTTGCTTGATTGCTACTGCTGCTGATTCCTTCATTGCTATCAGAACAAGTGTTTCCAGTCTTTCATTTTAGACTAGGGACCAGCAGCGCTCCAAGGAACGTCTGGGCCTCCTGAGGCACTCAGCCTTGTGGACTAATCAACTAACACCAATTGTTACCATTGCTCCCTTTCCCTCAGTGAAAGACAAACATTAGGGGGCTACCCTTACTGCTGAGCACCCAGCTCCAAGAGTCAATTAACTACCAGTTTCTGAGCTCTCAGGTGTGATTGATTCTGCTGTTGTTGCTATTTTAAAGCTGACTTAATGGATTATTATATTTATTTTGAATCTGTATGCCTAGAGAATTATGACTGATACACTGGAGTCATTCGAAAGTCTAAAAGGGAATCGCAAGGGGATGAGTTTAAGATATGCTGCTCTAAAGGCTAGAATGATGTGTATACATCATAGATTCATTCCTCAAGTGAACCATAGATGATCTAACTCTCCTTGTTCCTTCTCAGTCAGGTAAACTAGAACATTGTTTGACTACTTGTTTGGTCCTAGGGCACACAGATGGATAGCACAACCAACAATAAAATTATAATTTACATAAAGGAATAGCTGACATTCAGCCTTCTATATTGTCCCAGATCATATAGCTAATGTCAATTAAGAATCTCTCACTGTAGTCACGTGGTCTTGCTACAACCATGCCACACAGCAGGCAGCTAAGCGCATACAAAAGGACATCTCAACAGCTGTGAGGCAAATGCAAGTGAAAATATGACCTTAGTATTCTGTAAATGAGAGACCCTCTTGGGAAAGGTTAGTTTCAATCATCAGATACACTCCAAATATGACTTGTGCCCTATCCTCATGAACAAGGTGGCTATGTTGGTCAAGCATTAGCTATAGATAACACAATTTTAGAGCACTAGTAGTTCTAACTGTATATACAGTAGCCCTCCCTTATCTGTGGAGGAAATGTTTTAAGATTCTCAGTGGATATCTGTGTGTGGATAGTACTGAATATATATATATATATATATAATACATATATATACACACATATATATGTGGTTTAATTATATACATACATGATTGTGATAAAGAGTAATTTGGGATAAAGTGTAACCTGTAAGTTAGGTATATTAAAGGTACAAAAGGACTAATGATATGGCATAAAAACAAACAGGCAGATCAATGAAATCGAACTGAACACCCTGACATAAATCCACATATCTATGAATACCTGATTTTTGACAATGAAGACAAAATTATACAATGGGAAAAAGAAAGCATCCTCAACAAATGGTGCTGGCATAACTGGATGTTATCATGTAGAAGAATGCATATAGACCCATATCTATCAACATGAACAAAACTCAAGTCCAAGTGGATCAAAGGCCTCAACATAAATCCAATTACACTAAACCTGATAGAAGGGAAAGTGAGAAGTGGCCTTGAATGTATTGGCGCAAGAGACCACTTCCTGAGTAGAATACAAGTAGCACAGACCCTGAGATAATCAATTAATAAATGGGACCTCATGAAACTGGAAAGCTTGTGTAGGGCAACAGGCACTGTCAACAAGACAAAATGGCAACCTACAGAGTGGGAAAAGATCTTTACCAGCCCAACATCTGACAGAGGTCTGATGTCCAAAATATATAAAGAACTCAAGAAACTAGTCATCAAAATACCAAATAATCCAATTAAAATGGGGTACAGATATAAACAGAGAATTTTCAACAGAAGAATCTTAAATGGCCAAGAGACACTTAAAGAGTTGTTTAACATCCTTAGACATCAGGGAAATGCAAATCAAAACAACTCTGAAATACCATCCTACACCTGAAAGAATGGCTAAGATTAAAAAAAAAAACTAATGACCACTTAAGTTGGAGAGGTTGTGAAGCAAGGGGAACACTCCTCCACTGCTGGTGGGAGTGCAAACTTGTACAGCCGCTTTGGAAATCAATAGAGTGGTTTCTCAAAAAACTGGGAATCAACCTACCTCAAGGCACAGCTATACCACTCTTGGTCGTGTATCCAAAGGATGTTAAATCATTCCACAAGTGCACTTGTTCAACTATGTTCATATGGTGTTATTCATAATAGCCAGAAGCTGGAAACAACCTAGATGCCCCTCAGCCAAAGAAAGGATAAAAATGTAGTACATCACAAAATTTGCAGGCAAATGGATGGAACTAGAAAAAAAATCACCCTGAGTGAGGCAACCCAGACCCAGAAAGACAAACATGGCATGTACTCACTCATCAGTGGATATTGGCTGTAAAGTAAAGAATAACCAGGCTACAATCCACAGCCCCAGAAAGGATAGGTAACAAGGTGAAGTAACACATGTGGATTTTCCTGGGAAGGGGAAATAGAAAAAAAAAACTCTTGAGTAAAATGGGCGCAGAGGTGAGGAGGATAGGAACATGAGGAATGCGGATATGTCTGTTGTGGACAGGACAGAGGGGCGTAGTAATGAAAGAGATGTCTTGATGTGGGTGCATTTTAGAATTAGGGAGAAACCTGGCATCAAAGAAACTCCTAGAAATTCACAAAGATGATTCCAGCTAAGACTCCTAGTAATATTGGAGAGGAAACCAGAACGGGCTATCTCCTGTAATCAGATTGGTGACGACTTGCCATCAGAGAGCCTTCATCTAGTATCTGATGAAAACAAATGCAGCCATCCATATCCAAGCACTGAGTGGAACTCTAGGAATCCTGCTGGAGAGAGGGAGGAAGGATTGTACAACCATGGGATCAAGATCACCACAAGGGAACCCACAGAAACAACTAACCTGGGATCATAGGAGCCCACGGACTCTGGAGCAACAGTTAGGGAGCCTGCATAGAACCGACCTCGATCATTTACGTATGTGTGACTGTTGGTGTCATTTGGTCTGTGTGTGGGACTCCCAGCAGTGGGATCAAGGCCTGTTTCTAACGTTTGACTTGTTTATTGGGAACCTATTCACTATATTGGGTTTCCTCACCCAATCTTAATGCAAAGGGAGGAGCTTCGTCCTACCTCAACTTGATATGCCATGTTTTGTTGACACCCATGAAGAGTTCTGCCCCTTTCTGAACAGAAAAAGAGAAGGAATAGATTGGGGGAGTGGAGAAAAGAGGGGAGGCAGAAAGGAGGTAGGGGAAGGGAATAGGAAGAGAGGAGGGAGGGTAAACTGTGGTTGAGATGTAAAATAAATGAAAAAAAAAACAAAAAATAAACAATTACTACTAACAAAATAGAACAATAATAAAATTGCAATTAATAATATACCACAATAAAATTGCCAGCATCTCTCCTCTTATTCCTTGGGACCCTTAATAAATAAAATAAGAGCTATTAGAACAATGGCATTGTAGCACTGGGTGTTAATCTGCTAACTGAAATGGCTATTAAGTGACTAATGAGGTGGATAAACTAGACAAAAGGATGACTCATATCCCAAGGGGGTCAAAGCAGGACAGCTCAAAATTTCTATACACTGGGAACAACATGCAATTCACAACTTTTGTTTCTGGAATTTTTCATTAAATATCCTTCAGATCACAGTTGGTTTCAGGTAACTAACTGTACAGGCAGAAAGTACTACCAATTATGGGTATAAATAGGATGTGGCATCATATTCAGTTTTAAAGGAGTCTGCTATTCCGAATATTAAAGCACAATGACTACTGTGATTAAAAGAAGAGCATAGAAGAGTAGTAATTTGAATGTGAGAAATAACTGAAGAAAATAGAATGGACCATTAGGATATTTTAATGCTGAATTATAGGTTATTGCCTACCATGATAAAATGTGATAAATAATAACCATATACATTCCAAGAGTTATGTTTCTTCTTACAAAAATTGTATCAGTATCATCATCCTATTTCATCATCATGACCCCTGCCATCAACACCATCAGTAGGTTATCATTGTCATCATATATTACCATCATCATCATGATTGTTATCATCACTGACATTATAATTCCCCACCATCACTATGACCATTTTCACTGTTATCAACAGCAGCATAACCATGATGATCACAGTCATTGCCATCGTTGTCACCACCACCACTGCCATATTCATTATCACCATACTGCTGCAGGTGCATCTGGGTTCACCACTTCCTGGTAAAGATAGCATCTACGACTCAGTTACTTTAAAGCCCTCTGTTTCTTGTGTTTTATGTATACAGGATTGTGCTTGCTATCACAAAAGCTAAATTATATACAAAGGTAAACAAAAACATACCCCTGAAAAGATACTCCTCAGCAGTTGAAAACAGAATTTCCATAGTGATTAAAATAAGTAAGTTAAAGAGTACTCCCAATAAGGCAAGTCTGCCTGCTTTCTCCAGGTCTTCGCATGGGATATTTGATGGAACCTACTCAACCACACCAGAAGGTGAGCACCAGCCTTATTTTGTAAGGGTGGAACTTGAGAGCCAGTGTGCCTAAGAATTTCTTAAGATTGTCAGCAATTAAATTGGGGTGGGGGGCTCTGGCTTATACATTGCATTGGCTGAACTTGAAAAATGTCACTATTTCCAGTATTTCCTGTAGCTTCTGACCATCAAAATGTTCCTTAAGTGAGAGTTCCAGGAACATTAGATGCAGGCCTGTTTAGGGAGATGCTATTTGTGATGTATATACATAATGACCAAATATGATGTCAGTTAGTTTGCAAATACCTACAGGAGTAACTGATGTTTATGTCGTGAGAGGCAAAGAAGAGGAAAAGGGAGACACTACACCATCCTGCTTGAATGCCTCAAGTTTCTAGGTGCCAGAGCTTTGCAACATGCCATTAATTGCATTGACACAGTGCTGCCATGCTAAGTAACAGACAGTCTGTCTGTCGTTCCCAGCAACTTGGACACCTAAGCAGGCATCGTTTGGCTCAAACTCTGACATTTATTTCTTTGCTCCTTGGATTTCTCATCATACCAGAGAGATAATGTCTTTTTCTCTGAAACACAGAAATTCAGTGTTGAAAAGACTCAGCTTTGGTTGACTAAATGTGATGGTTTTTGTTTATTTGTTTGGTTTGTTTCCCTACATGTTAATGTTTGGTATGTTCCTATAAGAAAATGCTTTCCTTTTTCCAACACTTGTTTAGTTGTTTCCTTGCATGGTAGATATTTGTGTGAACATAAAAATTTTATCTTATCCAATGTACTATAATTTTTTAAACTGCTTGAACTTCATTTGTCCTAGATTTTGTATCCTATCGATCTGGCCCTACGTCCTTCGAATGTGTTCTCACCATTCTGGTTGTCTGCACATACAGTTGTGTATACATTTGTGTATATGCACATGCACTGTGTGTGTGAACGTGGGACTATGAACGTCATAGCACATATGCAAAAGTCATAAACATCCTACCCTTGGGAAACTTTTTGAGTAATATAATCTTATTCACTATCAATTACTATAATTATACCATACACTGTTCTTCCAGGTTGCTTTTGCTTTTATTGGTCACTTACATCCTGCCTCTTCCTGGAGTCTTTGGGAAGAGAAGAAGCACAATGGGATGAAGATTGAAAGAGAGTGACAACCATCGCCAAAATCCAGAGAAGAGCCTTTGGACTTCCTCCCACCTACATCCTGTTCAGGTCCCATGGCTTTCTCTAGGGGGATATTGGATCTGCAAGGCCAATGACAAGTACCCTGTGACTGCATTCTGAAGGACCTGAAGTACCATGGGAAGAGCAAGACTGAACATCTCCATGGCTGGGATGAGGGTGAGAATCTAGGCCTGTGGCCCAACCCAACTATGCAGCCTTGCAGAAGCCTTGCTAGATCAGAAAAAAATGCTACATCAACACCATGTGGACTTGGCAATGTGATGGAGAAGTACCAGAACTCCTCTAAACTTAATGGCCTTTCAGTGTGGCCTAGGGAATGACAGACTCAGAAATCAGCCAAGTCTTTCCTTCCCTATCAAGGAGGAGTGTGAGTTTAAAGGGAGCAAATATATGTGCTTATCCAACCCTTAATTCTGTTAAATGAAGCAGAAGTTTCCCATGGAACCCCGGAGAAGAGTGAGAATTCACGTTTTTCCTAAGCACTTAAACCTGAGAAATACTGTTACCACCTCAACTGTTTACTTCTTCCACTAATCAGTACAGTCAATACTAGCAGCCCCCAGTTTCTAAATGGGGGTAATACACTTGAGAGGTTAAGTTGTATCACATCACCCGTCCACAGGACGCACTGTCTGTGCATAAGCCTGCTGTGTACAGTCGTGCAGTTAGTCAAGGTGGTCATCAGCTTGAGGACAGTACTTTCCAGGCTTCAGGTAAAGTAAGGAAACCTAGGGAGGAAGCACCTTCCGGCTGAACATGTCCATGCGGATAGGTGGAAAACAAATGATAAGCAAGAGATCTCTCATTGAGGATGTGGCTGGAGGACTGGTGGAGGAAAGCAGTGATAGGCAGAAGGGACTCCAAACTGGAAGTATGGAACATCATACATGCCCTCACTTTCTAGGTCAACCGCAATTAAAATTTCCTCATTCCAAGCTTAAAACCAAAGAAAAGCTGACAAGGGGAATTTCTTCCATTTTTCAGTCATTTTCCCAACTTCTTTCCTAGAGAATCTCTCCAGAAGATCAATTCTGCCCACTCAGGTTTGTAATAGTAACTATTATTACACATCAGAGTTCAGCAACAGCTGACACACCAATCATCAATGGATGCTAAAACTGTGGGGAAGACTCGACAGAGGCAAGTCATCTTCATAGTCTCAAAATATCTTTCAGAAAATTACTATTCCAATAAGGAAAGTAGTAAAAACACAATGCATAATTATGACTGAGCACCTTAACCAAGCATCCAATAGCATCAACAATAAGGAGACAAGCATATGTGTGCCTTGTGATATGATGCATATAAAGGACACATCACAGTTTTATGCCACAATATGAATAATATGAATCCAGGCACAAGGACACAACAGGATATGTTGTGGAATAATCTTTTTGTAGACTGTAAAAATCTGTCTCTGCAGGGACTTTCTAATTGGTTTAATAAAGAGCTAAACAGCTAAAAAGCTAGGCAGGAGAGGTTAGGAGGGACTTCTGGGCAGAGACAGGAACTCTGGGAAGGAATCAGAGAGGTATAGATTTGCCAGCAAGACGCAGAGGAAGTAAGACATATGGTACTGAGAAGTAACAAGCCATGTGGCAGAATATAGATTAATATAAATGAGTTAATTTAAGCTTTAAGAGCTATTTGGGAACAAGCCTTAGCTAAGGCCAAACTTTTCTGCTGAATAAGATGCCTCCATGTCCTTATTTGGAAGCTGATGATCCAAAGAAAGTCAGACTACAAGGACAACTTTGTCTTGTGCCATGAAAGGCATGGACACTCCTCTCTACCTCTTCATATAGAGCACTAGTCCCATTGCTCAGGTTCTACCCTTAGAACCTAACAATATGCCATACCTTCTAATACTCTAATACTGAGGATTAGATTTTAGTATGCACAATTTCAGAAAACCTAGTCAGTCAGGCCAAATAAGGACATTCTATAAAAATGTTGACGTCTTGGAAGAAAAAAAGGACAAGGGACTAGAGAGCTATGGCAGCTATGAAGGGAAAGTGTGATCTTGTACCAGAATCAGGATAGGAAAGAACGTTATAAATGACAACAATG
Source organism: Bramus lutescens (assembly GCA_001685075.1). Taxonomy (NCBI): domain Eukaryota; kingdom Metazoa; phylum Chordata; class Mammalia; order Rodentia; family Cricetidae; genus Bramus; species Bramus lutescens. The sequence continues at coordinate 363,389 of LOEQ01002197.1, read as the reverse complement.
CTGGAAAATTTATAGCACCTGCGTTGTAATAAGAAATAGTAATAGTCTTATTTCAAGATTAAATAGTATGATTTTATAATTTTTGAAACCATATATTTTTCTTTATTTATGCTTAAAATACAATGAATCTAAATACAGCGAACCTTCGACGTCAACACTTACGTTAAAAGCTAATATTTTTATTATGTGTACATGATATGCTCCTTTAGGCAGGGATACAAAACTGCTAGGTGAAAGTTAGAGAAGGAAAAAGATATGTGCACACTAGCTACACATTTCCCCACAAATTACTTATGAATGCCAAAGGAAAACATAATTTTCCAGTTGAGAAATGAGGCCGATATAACCTTGACCTAATGCCCAAAGACCTCTGAATACACCAACATTGTGTACTTTATATATAGTACAGTGTGAACTTCAACATGACTGTAGTTGTACATATGCTCAAAATGAATCACAAGGAAACATTAGAAAATCTAAAAAACAAGTGAGACACTGTGAAAGGCTTGTCTGTCTTCCTCATCGATGCCAAGGTCAAGAATCAAAAAAGATTAAGACAACTTTCCATGCTTAAAGAAAATGAAAAAGAACTGGGTGGTGGTGGTGGCACATGCCTTTAATCCCAACACTCAGGAAGCACAGGCAGGTCGATCTCTGAGTTAGAGGTCATCTGGGTCTACAGAGTGTGTTCCAAGACAGCTAGGGCTACACAGAGAAACCCTGTCTCAAAAGAACAACCCTCCCCCAAATAGACAGAAAAGAAAAAAAAAAAGCAAAGCAAAAAAAAAAATCCCTGCCAGGTGTGGTGACAATGCCTGATGCAATACAGAATTTGGAGGTAGAGGCAGGAGGATTAGGAATTCAGGTCACCAGGTCACCCTTGTCTACACAGTGAGTTCCAGGCCATCTTGTTCTAGATCAAATACTATGCCGGTTATTTATTGACAACTTGATACAAACCAGAGTCACCTGAGAAGAGGGAACCTCAGTTGATAAATTGCCTCCATCAAGCTGCTCTGTGGGCATGACTCTGGGGCATTTTCTTGATTATTAATTGCTGTGGGAGGGTCTAGTCTGCCATGGGTAGACCCATCATCCCTGGGGAGGTGGATCTTGGGCAGTATAAGAAAGGTAACCGAGTAAGCCAGCGCAAGAAAGGCAGTAAGCAGTGTTCTTCTGCCTCAGGTCCTGCTCCAAGTTCTTGTTTTGAATTCCTGCCTTGGCTTCCCTCAGTGATGTAAACTATAAGATGAAATAAACCCTTTACACCCCAAGTGGCTTGTTGGTCATGACATTAACCACAGCAACAGGAAGTTTACTAGAACAGATATAATTAATCAATCAATACATGGTGCCCATATGGATCCTCAACTCAAAGGAAGAGTATAGTAAGTATCAATGACTTTTTTTTTTTTAGAAAACACTGTATATACCTAAACATACCTGCTTTCAGGAAGCATCCATTGAAACACACAGAGGCAAAACCATGATTTTTGCAACTTATTTTTTTCCAATTGTAACATTTTGGATTGTTTTTATTGAGTTGTATTGATGTAGGAGGGTCATCTGTCTATGTGTTACTTTTATTGGTTAATAAAGAAACTGCCTTGGCCCTTTTGAT
>LOEQ01002197.1:304171-361409 GCA_001685075.1 Bramus lutescens | reverse complement strand
CATTCACTCATCCATCCATCCATCCATCCATCCATCCATCCATCCATCCACCCACAGAAAAGATAAAATCATATATGAGAAATTGTAATAGTGGACCACTTTTGTAAGTGTGTCTGTGGTAATACCACTAATTTTCTGTAAGTCTAAAACTATTTCAAAGTGAGAAGTTGACAAGATTTTGTTTGCAGACTGTTTATGGTTACCAGAGCAACCATATATATTATTGCTTCATTTGATCTTCCTTCTTAAAGAGCCCCAAATGGTGAGAATGAGAGTGTGCAGGTCAGTGGGGCATGTCCTTGTTTTCCACATGAATAAATGAAAGATCCAATAAGTTATGTGATTTGTCAGAGGTCAACAGCTAATATTAGCTTGTGAATTCAGAAAGCCTGACTTGAAGTTCAGCATGCTTTAACAGCACTCTTGGCTGGTTTCTGCTTGTCTTCCATTTGATTGACGTGCCCAGTTACCTGGCACTCTGTGCTCTCCCTGTCAGTCATGCAGTCATGGTCAGCCATGCACTGAATTTCTGTTCTATCTCATCACTTCCCTGTGGCTTTCCCAGCCTCCAAGGCATTTATGAATGGAGCCACGTGCTTACCCAGAGTCCATTTCAACTTTCTCCAAACCTGTCATTAGGAGGCACACATTCTCCTTTAGCTATGTATTTACTCAAACCCCTCATACAATGACACAGTATGGGTATAAAAAGAAAATTTCTGTTTCTTGGGAAACTGAGCAGAATATCTTGTAATAATTCAATAAAATAGAATGGGAAGGGGAGGGGAGCCTGAAGTTTAATTAGGATTGGGAAAAAGTGTAGTAGAGAATGGAAAGTATTTTATATTTATGTTACTTTATAATGGGAACCTTCATCCTTGTGATTGACTTTAATGCCATCCAAACTGGACATCATCATGACAAGTCCTGGGTTTTGTCTACTTAAGAAGTTACCAATTCCCAGCCAGAAGATGCAATCACAAAGAAAAGGATCTCTTTCAAGTTACATGGAAGAACATTACAGTGTTGGGTTTATTTGCTATGCCTATCATTGTTGATTATTCACCACTAATGTAGCTTTTTCATATAGCAAGTTAGCAGCACATCCTATTGGAGACTATCAATGAATCTCTATTATGCTTGTTTTAGACAATCCCCAGTTCCTGCTACTCCACTTTCCTCTCTTTAGGCTATAAAAGGGTCCTAAAGATCATCCATGGTTCAGAACTGGGGAAGGATACATCCAAAATTCTCTCCATATATGATAACCAAAAAAAAAAATGTCCTGACTACTGAACTACTGATTCTTCAAATTGGGCTTCAATGGAAAGCAAGGTGGGGGTCACTGGGGATTCTGATATTAGAAGGCTCGCAAATTAAAAACAGAGAGCTATGTATATCTATACTGAGTTCATTTTTGGTCCTCCTTTCAAAAGGTGGACAATTACTGAGTCTCAAGCTATGTACATCTATGCTGAGTTCATCTTTGGTCCTCCTTTCAGAAGGTGAACAATTACTGAGTCTCTGTGGTCTCTCTGATGGGTTAACCATTTTGGGCCTTGGAAAGCTTGTGATAGATTGATTGTACCTTCTGCTTTAACCTGGCAATCTAGAAAATGCCAAAAGAGAGCCAGTGCATTTCAAAAGGGGAAGGCACAATTATTTACTTTCTCACTCAGCAACTGCCTCATAAATAAAAGAAGAAAACCAGGGCTCACACCTGCTCTGGACATCTGCCTGGCCCTTCCTTTCTCAGGAGTCCTGCCTTTCTGAGTGATGGCCCTAGGTTTTGCACTGTTGAGCCATGCCAAGCCCACAGGTGGTGTGTTTGTGTGTGAGGGGGGCAACCAATGGAGAAAATGGGGCACCAATGAAAGCAGCATTTTACTTGATGAAAATGTAAAGAGCGACTTGTGCTGTAGAGAAGAATCTCCAAGTAATAAATGCTGGGTTTGTGAACAATCGAGTCTCATTCCTGACTGGAGTTGCTCTTTAAGGTTAACACCGAAAATGCTCCCTTGAGGTTTGGAGCATCTGTTGTAGCACTGAAGATGGGTTCAGGAGAGCTCTGCCTAGCGTTACTGGGGTCTACACAGAACGATGTGATAAATGTATTAAATGGGAAACTATCAAGACATTTACACAGCTTGTAACTTGAGCTGCCATGTATGGCCATTTAATGCAAGAACCACTCAACAGCTCAAGCGAAATATACTTCCTTTACCTCAGGTTTCCTCTCTCATGGTGGAACTCACCTTCCAAATGTTAAGGCACCAAACCTAACCAAACGAGCAAAAGGAGAAACACCGCCTCCTACCCCTCAAGTAGATCTTTCCTATGGGTTTTATGAGTTCCGGGACAGCCATAACAGTTTCACAGAAACACCCTGCCTCGAACTCCCCCCTCAAAATATGAATATGAGTAATAAATTCTCAGTGTATATGTGGGATATAGAGGGGACTAAATGTCCAAGTCTTCAGCATACACAGAAGTAGACTTTGCAGTCAAAGGACTTCTGGGCTTCAGGTCTGCGACACTCAGAAGGTCAAAGTCATGCCTGCTCTCCCACAAGGGTAGCTGAGCTAGAGGTAGTCATGCTGTGGGCTCTAAGGTTGAGCTAAAGCCCAGAGCTCATCCTTCTCATTTGAAGCCTGGTTTTCTCCTTACACCAACTGCCAATGTGGCCATCTTGAAACCAGTTGCAAGGGGCTTACTAGACCATGGGACAGCTGGATTTAGACCAGGTACTACATAAATAACTCTGTGGTATTTAAAAAAAAACCAAACAAACAAAAAAACAGATACAAGTAGAAGCAGGAGAAAAGAGGATTCTCAGGAGGTCAGTGATTGATGCAAGGGGAAACAGAGATGATGAGCATTACTGGGAGTGGATTTGTTTTTCCTGGGGTTACCACAGCAGGACTGTGATAGACCATATGCTCAAGACTCAATCCTTCAGTGTCTACATGCCCTCACTGTGGCTGGCTTCCACTTCTTGATATCCTTGGTATTAGGAGATTGGTCATGGGGAGACTCAATATAATCCAAAGAGCCAGATAGAAGCCATCTGGAAAAGTAACCAACTTTGACCTTGAGGGCCACAGAAAATAACCTTTCACTGCTGAGCCCTGTGTTCACATGGAAAAGGAGAGGTTATTTAGAGCATATTCCAAAACCATCAGGGTCTTGGGAGCCATCCACCTCAGAAGAGAGTGGCATTTAACCAACAAAGCTTTGATATCTATAGAATGCATCTCCCCCATCTGTTGTGTGCCAAGTTTCCAGTTACATGCACGATGGGGAAGCATAAACAGGGCCAAGAAGGTAACAAAACTCACTGCAGGATGCCCAGGAACAGAAAGCAGAAAGGCCATGTCTGTAATAAATCAATTAGTTGATAATTCAAGAGAGAAAAATGCAGTTCAATGTGCCGAAGATTCTTATTACTGGCTCTGGAGTCAGAAAAAGGCATCAGTGAGAAATGGAAAAATGAGCAATTAATCCTATTGTCTTCCACCGAACACACTAATCCCTGTAAAAGTTTGTGTGAGACCTTTCACACACACGACATTCTCAGCCTGTGTCCTATTTCCCAGTAAATCTGTGAAACTTCATCAATTAGCAATAACAAAAATGGAAATCTAATTCTCCAAAAGGCCACATGAAAAGCCAGTGAAAACACACAGAATATAAACTACAAGCTCTATTTTATGCTTCTCTTGCTTTCCGGTTGTGCTTCTTCACAAGAATCCATCTCTCGTCAAGGTGACTCTTCAGGCAAGAGTTTTGTGCTGTTATAATAAATAGGGGTGACATCTCACATCTATTTAACAGCACATGAGATAGACACTAGCAGGCGTCTTTATAAATGGAGCATGGCTGGGCTCGGCTCAGCAGGATGTGGAAGCAGCCAGGGAAGGAGGCAGGAACGGGACCTCTGCCTATATATTCCAGCCTCTCCCAGAAAAGCCCAGTGCTCTGCTTGGGATACCAGCATTCCATTAAAAGGTAGACACCATTTCCTAGGATACTGATTCTTAGGTCTAAAGGGCCCTTACTGTTTGGTTAGGGGAGATACGATGCTGCCGTGAAGTCGCTCCTCTTTCGCTGGACCCAGCAGATACAGGAAGAAATTACAAGCACTATTTTTTGCCTGAGCCCTTCTCCAGAATACTAAAAACCTTATTATCAAAGCTTGAAGATCTGAAACCATAACCTAATTGCAACCAGCCTGGAAAGAACATGGAAAAAAAAAGTCACAAGTGGTGTTCAGCCTGTCATGGTGATTAATAGTCAGATATGTTCTGGGAAAGAGAACCACTCTGACAATTTAGCAAACTAGCATAGACTTCTGCTGAAAAACCCACCTTAGAGGGCTAGGCAACCTCTGCTACTCCACCCCCTGCTCCCTCCCCATCCCCCCTTGCCCCTGTGGTATGCGCATGCTCAGGGTGGACCAGAGTAAGGTGGACTGGCTCTCAGCTTCTTTACCCCCGCCTCCCAGACAATAGAAGCCTATCCACTAGTCATTTTTATTTTCCAGAAAAATTACTCCACGTCTTAAATGCTGCAAGGCACTGTGGGATCGTGGTTATTCAATATTTCAAAATGATCCCCAAAGATAGTCCTCATGACATTAGATAACTTGCCACAGATGTCTACAATCGGGCAGGAAGGAGCTTTGGCCCCACAGAGACATGTGATCAGAGCCCAGCTCCCTTTTCCTGTATTCTCTAGAAAGTCTGACAGACCAGGAAAGAGAGCATCCTTGTGGGTGGGGTATCAGAGCTGTTACTATTTCTCTGTCGGAGAGACAAAGATTCTGGGCACAGTATCACATCACAGAAGAGCGTGGGAAGGAGGGCTGATGGGCAAGGAGGGGCAGGGCGACAGACAGACATCCACGGAGACACCCTGAGAGGTGACATCTGATGACATATCCTCTTTCTGCAGCCTGTAGCTCCCTTCTAGGAAGGAAGCCAACATAAATTCTTACACTCAGCGGTACCTAGAGAGACCCGAAAGAAAACAAAAAGGGGAGATTAATCTCCTCATCACAGGTGCCCCTAAACCACTCTGCTAATACTGCCTTCCAGGGAGGGCTTGATTGGAGGAGGGTTTTGCCAGGAGCTGAGCTACCAACCGCACACTCCCTTCCTCATCCCCACACTGCGTTTTATTTCTCTCAAGCCGCGCTTCTGATTGCCTCACTCTAGAGGGTTGGCAGCGGTACATTAACCTGCTGGATCACAGGGAGAGTCGACGGCTGCCAACGTGGCTATTAAAGGGCCTCTTCTGTATTCGCAGACTCCTGGAGATGCCAACAAAAAGCAGCAACAGAAAACCTCACTTCGTGGGGACATTTTCTTGCCTCGTAATTAACCTCCACATTGGTGAGCCCGCTCGGTGTAGAAACCGCTCTGCACCCAGATTCTAGAGGTTTCTTTACTTTTGAAAAATGGGCTTCGTGCCCAATTCACAGGGGACACACTTTGCTCCTCTCTCCTTGGGTGTTATGATTCAGACCTTGTCTATATCCCCTTTCTTCTGGATGTGCTGCTTTTTCTACCTTTTTTTAAATTTTCAGTTCCCCCTTTCCCACGACTGCGCCTGTGGCAAACAGGTGTAAGGGACTCTACTGAGCTTAAAAATAGTTCTATCAATTTCATAGGTGCTCTGACCAGGCAGAGTCTTGCCATGCCCATTTTAATTGACTTTTGTGAATAGAGAGGAAGGGAGACTCTTGTACGCGGCGCCCACTAATAGTTCTTGTTGAACTGCAAAGATTTGACTTTCAACGATTGTGTCCTATGACACAGCCTGCCTGGGTAGATCATGCATGGTGCTTTCATATTTTACCTAGAGTGTGGCTCATGTTGAGCAGGTTGTACTCCCATGTTAAGTTTCTCCAGGTCCCAAGCTAACAAGAAGGCTCCTAAAACAGTGGTTCTCAATCGGTGGGTCGCGACCCTTTACCAAACTTCTATCTCCAAAAATATTTACATTATGATTTATAACAGTAGCAAAATTACAGTTAAGAAGTAGCAACAAAAATAATTTTATGGTTGGAGGCCACTACAACATGAGAAACTGTACTAAAGGGTCACAGCATTAGGAAGGTTGAGAACCACTGTCCTAAAAGGTTATTTGACAGAAATGCAGCTCTGAAAAGTTAAAAATATGTAGTCCACTCTGTTCTTCCTGCTGATGTCATGCATGCATTGTCATGAACTCCACTCCTTAGCTCTATTAATTTTTTCTAACGCACTAAGCAGTATGTATTAGCTGATGGGCACTGAAATATTTCTCAAGACAAATTACATTATCCTACATGTTGATCAGTGTATCACACAAGCTATGGCCAATAAGAAAAGACAATGTGACAAAGAGATGATGAGGCAGGACATTAAGCTTGGCATCCAGAGCTTGGTACAAAAAAAAAAGAAAAGAAAGAAAAAAAAAGTGATCCTTTAGCTGGACACCCACACTCAAAGCTTTGGGGATTCTTGTAGAATGAAGCTAAATTCCCCAAAATGTGAAAAGGGGGTTCTCCACAAAAGCATGTTAGATAATAATTTCAGCTAATGAAAAGTCTGTTTCCAGGAAAAAGATTTCATTTTTTATTTGAGCCTTAGTCCCTAAAACCTAGGATGGATTCAAAATTGCCACTTTCCTGACTCCACCTTACAAGTGCTGCAATTACAGGTGCATCACCACATCCAGCTAGAAGGTAGAATTAACTGGTCCTTACTTTCATAAGCCACACGCCCATTGTGTCTATGTGTATTTGTATTAATTGTCAACTGGACAGTATCTAGAATCACCGGGGGATAGGGCTTCTGGTCTTGTCTATAGAAAATTATCTTAATTATATTCATTGACAGGGTAAACCCATTTTAATTATAGGAAGGACCATTCCCAGCACAGGAGTTTCTGGTCCGTATACAATGCAGAAAGGAAGTTGAGCACTAGTGAGCATTCATTCATTTTCTCTTTGCTTGTTGAGTGTGAACAACTGCTTCATGTTACCCATGCCTATTTCCCAGGGGTAACATGACTGTGACGACTGTGCCTTGAAGCAAGAGACAGAATGAGCTGGGTTTCCCTTCAATTGCTTTTGCCAGGATATTTTAGCACAGGACCAAGAAATGAAAATAAGACCCTGTTCTCACTACTTTCTTTATGTCCTACTACTCCAAAGCCTGTGTTGCTTGTAGTTGGAATTTTCTGTCCCACCTGGTCCTGCAGCCATTCAGCCCCAAAGAAACAAAGAGAGGCTTATATTAATTATAAACCCATTGGCATATTAGCTCAAGTTTGTTACTAATCCATAATTCTTTTCTATTTTTAGCCACTTGGCTTAGCATCTTTTCTCAATAAGGCATTCTCATCTTGCTTTCTCTGCGTCTGGCTGGTAACTGTGTCTCTGTATTTCCTCTTCCCAGAATTCGCTTAGCCTGATCGTCCCACCTATACTCCCTGCCTGGCTACTGTCAAGTATTTTCTTGAAACATTTCGAGTGACAGATCTTTACAGTATATAAAAACATTATCCCACGGCAGCTGCTTCACATAAGGGCTGTTGTTTCTGTGTCTCCATGACTGTGTACATCAGCAGTGATCAGTAGGTAGCAAGTGACTAGTAAGATTTAAAAAAAAATTCCTTTTAGTTTTTGAGATTATAATATAACCATGCCATTTATCCCTTCCCTTTCCTTGCTCTAAACCCTCCCATATACCCCTCCTTTCCTTTCTCTTTTTCTAATTTGTGACCTCTTTTTTCATTAGCAATTTATGTATATATTTTTAAATATTGAAGTACAACCTGCACAGCCTATATAAAGTTATTTGTATCTATGTTTTCAGGGCTGACCATTTTTTATTGGATAGCCAATTGGTGGGATCTTTCCTAGAGAAGACCATTTCCCCTGCTCTCAGCATTTCTTAGTTGTCTATAGTTTTTTGTGTAGGGTTCAGTCATGGGCTTTCTTGTCCATGTCCATATTAGTGTGTCTATTTTCATTGTCCTTGTTCAGCTAATGCTTAGGCAGTCATGTGGGTGAGATATTATGGGTATAGCTTCTAACCTTCCTAGGAGATATAATCTTATAGTTAAATTTCATGTTCCCCTGGTTCTTACAATACTTCTGTCCCCACTTCCACAATGGTCCCTGAGCCTTAGGCATAGGAGTTGTATTACAGATATATACATTGGAACTTGTTATAAAAAAGTAATACATTTTTAATATAGCCAGTCATCACTCTCACACGACTCCTCTCAGTTCACCTTGGCAGGCATGGAGCTCTCACCCAACTCTACATCCACCCTCACAAATACGGCTGATGATAGGTGAGCCTGGAGAAAATAATACTATCGGGAAGGATATGAGAGCAGTTGCCCTTGTTCATGCACTCGACACATTTTCTTTTAATCCATGGATGATTTTTCAAATATTACTCAATAGTTACTTTAATCAGTCGACTTCCCACGTATTGGAGCAGCATTATTCTGGGTGTTAAGAGTCAGTTAGGTTTGGGAAGTGCATCAGTGACTATCGTAGCTGATTTAAGGCTATCATAGCTACTTGTAGCTTGAGTTCTGCCTGATGACATCAAAGGTTTGCCTGCTTATTGGGTTGATTATTTGCACTGTGTGATTACAAGGTATATCATTCCCAGAATTGATTTGATGTGTTGTGATTGCAACAGCTTTTTGTTATGTGACCTGGCAACTGAATGATTCAAGTGACTGTCTCTACAGAATTACCTCACCATCTTTGAATAACCATGAAATGCGCACACACAAATTGACAGAGAGGAACAATGAAGAAATATACACACACACACACAACACTTATAACCCAAGCTTTACCACTCTGAGGTGATCACCACACAGAAGTGCCACTTGCTGCACAGTCTCCTGTGAAGAGGACAGTGACATTCTACCACTAAGACTTCTACTCCCGATGATGTGGATGGTTTTGTTGCTGTTGTTTTCATATAACGTTTTTTTTTGTGTGTGTGTGTGTGTGTGTGTGCATTTGTGTGCATTCATTTCATGGTGTGTGAAATTTAGGGGACTCAGTTCTCCTTTCACTGTGTGGATCTTGGGAATCAAACTCAAGTTGCCAGGCTTTGGGGCAAGTGCCTTTAGCTGGTGAGATGACTTACCAGCACCAATGTGACTGCTTCCCAGTCAGCATTCATCACAGATGTTATGGGATGCCAGAGCCTAGCAACCGTGCAGAGGCTCAGAGAATACAGTAGTCTGATATTGACAGTCCTGATAAAAAGCAACTCATTTAGTCATTGCTTACAGTTTCTCAGCATCAATTCATAGTAGTGGGGAGGAGGTGAAGCACAGAAGTTCATATTATTAAGGCCAGGAAGCTGTGTGGACCAATGACAAGAAGAGACGACTATAGGATACAGTTCTCTAGGACAAGGCCCCAAATGGTCTGCTTCTTCCATCTTATCTTCCACAATTCCATGTAATCTATGCAAATTTTGAGTTCAAGAATGGATTAAACCATTCACTACTATATTTTCTATAAGGCATAATCCTCTACAAATGCCCTCACAATCATACCCTTAGGTAGTCTCCTGGCAGCCCCCAATACGACCAAGTCGGCAATCAAGATTAACCATTATAGCCTCTTTCAAAAGACACTAGATGTGATTCATTGGAGGGATACTTAACCCGGAACAGAAGTGTAGCTCCCCAGGTTAACCACAGGATGGTGCTCTATTGAGCACAGAAATTAAACATAGGACAGAAAAATAGAGAAATAACAACCAAAAGAACACAAGACAGCACAGTCACATAATTCTGCTCACAACTATTCCGTTTCTCCCCAGGACATTTCGGAATACATTATTTAACACTTTATGGGTAAGTTAATAGTATTATTCCTAAGCATTCTGTGTCTATATACATCATCTACACGAGGAACTCTAGCAGTAAGCACACCCATCCATTTCATAAACAATGGCTTAGTGCCTTAGAAACTTGCATAATGTGACCAAGACAAAACAAAGACGCAGCACTGAGTGCAGGGTCTAGAGAGCAGCTGCTACTCATTACTTCACTCAGGTGAGTCTGGATGCTAGGAAGGTCCTCTCATTGGCCCCATCATCCCCAAAGGACAAAGTCCTGAGAAACAAACTGACAAGGTGGGGCAATCCAGAGCTATGCGGCTGGAAGATTTCCCACTTCCCTTGATCATGCTCCAGCACCAAATGGGCGCTTTGTTTTGTCAGCTGAGGGATAGCTCCTGAAGGACTGGACCCTACTTTGCTCCTTCTTTTTCTGTGTTTATACCCTTACCAATCAATGATGATTGCTTTCAGAAATAATAACAATAAGGGAGCCTGCCCATGGGGAGCTCCTTTCTGGGAGTGCACACTCTAGAATGTCATTCACTTCCATTCTGACACACTGCATTGCAAGCGTTTGCTCAGCGAGTCAACTCCCAGCGAGGTCCAGCATGCATATCCACACATAGGCTTTGAAAGCAACAAGATGTGCACACTAAGTGATGGATATAAGGCCACGGGTCTCATCTGAAGGGGTAGGGTGTGGAGCTCCCAAGAGTACATATCTATTCTGGGACATGTGTGAGACCTCCAAGGATTTAGCTATTAATACATGAACTTTGTTCACGCCCAGTTCATCCATGGTGCCTGCTGACTTTGATAGTATGTTGCATAATTAATCTGTCAACATTCTGTCACAGGGCATAAATATTAATAATGTGATCACAGAGTTAGCTGTTCCATTTAAAATTCAGTGCTGGGGAGACAAATGGGCCACTTAATCTTGCAAGATCCCCAAAACGGGTGGCAAGGAGTGGAAGAGAAGATGGAGATAGAAAGAGAAGGAGGATGGAAGCCAATTCATGGGGATGAGGGCTTTTTTATTTGAATGTGGCCCCACTCTTGTGCTTTATAAAATGTCTAAAGATAGACCACAGGCCACCTTGGAACGAGTTTGGTTCTTTTCTGGCTCTGTAATGACGTAAGCCTCCCCACTTTCCTTTCAGCTCTACTGGGGTCGGGGAAGGACATGCAAAGTCCAGCTTCTTCCATCTGGCATGCCTCATCTCTGGATCAGCATGAGGGCTAGTAAATTCCAGGAGAGACTCAAGCCAACTGTCTCTCTTTGTTTCCTGGGAGAAAAAGGTTTATGATCTCTCCAAAGACTGACCAGCAGTAATTTAGGACATCTGCGGGGCAGCAGCTCTAGCAGTACTGAAATGCAGGCGTGATTAGATAAGCAGGGAGAGGAAGCATGTTGTGCCTGACAGCTTCCCATAAAGTGTCTTTTTTTCCACTGGCTTGCCAAGTGTTCTGCATCCGCATTAATCACATGGCTCCTGAAAACGACCGTTTTCAAGAACGCTGCAAAATTGGACTTTAGGCAGATTGAGCTGGATCTGGGCACCCACGGGCTGAAGAGGTCATCCTACCCTCCCTCTGCCTGCCATGGTAAATAAGGGGTTTATTCAACCAAGAGCATTTCTTAGCTATCTATTTCTTACTAAGAGGCATAAGGCATTAAAAAATAAGGAGGGAAAAACGAATCAAGTTAAAAATCATGAGTTGGAGGAATATAAAATTTAGCATAAAGGTAAAATATAAAAAGTAGCAACTATTATCTAAATAGAAAAATTATTTGCATAGCAAGCAAATGTGATTTTTTCCATACTTGTTTTTCTCTAGAATTTTGCAGTATGGTTATGGCAATTACTTCCCTGTGCTTTTAATTTATCTGTCCATGCTTCTCTATGTCTCTCTTTAGGGTATTACCAACAAATAAAATCCTGCAAGTCAGAGCACAGAGGAGCCTTTGAGGCCATGGAACCCATTTCACAGATGGGAAAAATCAAAAGCCAAAGAGAGGAAGTGGGTTGTTGAGCCATAATTCCAGTAGAGCTACAGGAGGCAGAATGGAGTACCCCTTCCTCAATTCCCACACCTCTGCTTTAGATGACAGGGTACTTCTAGGTACAAAATGGCATTTAATTAAATCTTCCTCTCATCTGATTCAGATAATAAGATTCTTAACTCTGAAACGTGCACTTTTTTTTTAACTTCTAATGCATATGATACAAGGCCCTTGCAAGAATCTGAGGATGCTTGCTTTCTAAGATTCGTGTGCACTTGGAGATGGCATTAGCTTTTCCTCTATTATTAGCTTTCAAGTCCACACATTGACTCCTGGGGATCCTTGCATTTCCAGAAATTATATATGAATAGTATGTGAATAATAACAAAAGATAATATATGGATAATAATATGTAATCATTATATATAAAATCATATCATGTATGAATGGGTGGTCTGTTACTGTTTGTAGGGGATGGGAGTAGCAGGGCAAGGAGAGCTCTTAGAAATTTAGTATTTTTTTCTAAATTGAGTGATTATAGATGATGGATTGATTAGATGAGATAGCAGATGAATTTTTGTGGTGCTTTCTACCAAGCTGAGAGAGGGAGAGAGGCTGTGGGGCTGCCCAGTCCTCTCCATTAGAGCTTGAATTCAGTCCTCCTGGGTTGCCCTTGCCTGCCGGAATGCTAATGAAGCCAGAACTCCAGCCCAAGCAACACAAATAAGAAGCCAATGCAGATACCGCCATCAGCTCTCCATCACTTTGTTTTACACGTACGGAAATGAAAGGGATACTTTAGATTAAAAGATGTGTTTAATGGTCTGATTAATTCATTCCTGACAGACCAGAACTGTTCTCTGATTCTCCTTCTGTTCTTAACCTTTGCAGTTCGTGTCCGTGCTCGTCGGCTCGACTCTCTTTTCTGTTTCCTTCTTTCTTATTTTATTTTTTATTAGTTTAGTTTAACATTCAGAAACTGCTACTCTGACTTTGATGCCGTCGAGTGTGTGTGTGTGTGTTTGTGTGTGTCGACATCTAGGAAAGGAGTGTAAATGCTTCTGAAATTCAAATTTGTCATCACAATGCCCATCAAAACACATTATCGGGTCTTAGCTAATCACAGTGGAGCTCAGTAAACAAACAAGGGCAGGAACCTCTCCTGACCTCCTGCACCGTGGACATGAGTCCATTCGCTTGCTGCAGTTTGCAACATTAATTAAGGATGTAGATCTCTGCCTTGTATTGTACATAAGTCAGTGAGAGGGATTTGCTAGCTCTAATGAATGTGGGGGTTACAAGTAGGATCAGCAGGTGCCAACAGTAGAAGGACCATAGACAGAAGCTTTTTGATGGCTTGTTTATCTCCCTTTCAGACTTTTTTTTTTTGTAAATACCCTTTTTATATCATCTCCAGGCTGGATATGTGGGTAAATAGCTATGGCCGCTGCTTGATGCTGTGAGGTGTTTAGTGTGCTCTTGCCTAAATACAGTGCTTGCGAGGTTTGGGTTGGCTGCAAACGGAAACACAGAGGGTTTCCGTGAACACATATAAGCAATCAAGGCCCCTGAGAACGAGGGAGATGATAAGACTAAATTAATGTTGGTTTTGCAACAATTTGGTTTTTTACCACAGGTGGGCAAGTACTGGAGGGACTGGCAAGGTTCATTTTTTAAAGAAGCTATTAATAACCAATTAATTACAAAACATTGTCTTCCCCAAGAAACAAAGAGAAATACATTTATTTTAAAATACTGAGTACAAAAGCTTCTAAACAAGGGCTCGCTGGAAACTGTAACACAGGATGTAAAAGCATATTGTGAATCATAAGAAGATTACCTATTTATATTTGACATTTTCCCTATTTGTGTATGTCCTGTCCTTTTACAGAAAGGCTTTGTGGCAGCTGATTAGGCCTGAATTCTTCTTAGTAAAGACTATTGGTGTGGGATAATTGTCTGTATTCTGTCAATCATGTTTTAAATAAACGCTGATTGGCCAGGTAGGAAGTATATTCGGGTCAACCAGAGAGGAAGTAGAGGCGGGGCAATGAGAACCAGGAGTATTCTGGAAAGAAGGAAACTCTTCCCGCAGTCCAGCCCAGATCACCGAAGAAGCAAGATGTGAGCTTCCCCCGCTGAGAAAGGTACCGAGCCATGTGGCTAACATAGATAAGAATAATGGGTTAATATATGCTATAATAGCTAATAAGTAGCCTGAGCTAATGGGCCAATCAGTTTATAATCTTATGGAGATNAATTGTCTGTATTCTGTCAATCATGTTTTAAATAAACGCTGATTGGCCAGGTAGGAAGTATATTCGGGTCAACCAGAGAGGAAGTAGAGGCGGGGCAATGAGAACCAGGAGTATTCTGGAAAGAAGGAAACTCTTCCCGCAGTCCAGCCCAGATCACCGAAGAAGCAAGATGTGAGCTTCCCCCGCTGAGAAAGGTACCGAGCCATGTGGCTAACATAGATAAGAATAATGGGTTAATATATGCTATAATAGCTAATAAGTAGCCTGAGCTAATGGGCCAATCAGTTTATAATCTTATGGAGATCTCTGTGTGATTTTCTTTGGGACTTGCCAGCTGTGGGAACCGAGCAGGCCCTATTTTAGATGACATCATCAAAACTGTCCAGTAAGGATGGGAAAGGGTACTGTGATGGCTTGTTTCATGTATCAGAGGGACATGGCCACAGAGCACCAAGACATTTGGTTGAAAATTATTGTATTAGGAGTGCCTGATAGTGTCTACATCGGAATCAGTAGACTGAGCAAAGCTGTCTATCTTCTCTGACCAGGGCGAGTCTCATCCGATCAACTCAAGTTCTGAGGAAACCAAAAGAGCCACTTAGAAACTTCTCCTACCTGGTCTGTGACTCTCACACTTGGTCTTTTCATGCCTTGGACCCCAACTAGCAGATTAGTTCTGCCTCAGCCTGCTATTACAATGCAACTGAAACACCACACAACACTGAGTCTCCAGCTCACACCTGAAGACTTCAAGATTTCTGAGCTTCTAGAACTGTGTGAACCAATTCCCTCTGGGAGTGTATTATTGGTTCTGTTTCTCCAGAGAACCCCACATTATACGGCAGTTAGGGCCTACACCCAGATGACTATGTGCCAGAGCAGCGATTAGCCCTGCAAAGCATAATATAGGAGGCCTACATGAAAGAGAAGTCATTTGGGGAACTTTTTATTTTAATCAGAAGGAAAATAATCTTTAGATTAAATGAACTTTTAAGTCATATGCATTATTAAGTTTTATTGTTGCTGTGACCACAATTCCTGAGAGGGCAACTTAAGTTAGGAAGGTTTTATTTTAAGCTCACAGTTTGCCAAAGTTTAGCCCATGGTCACTGGCCTCAGGAAATTGGAAAGAAAGATGGAGTGGCAGGTAGATGTAACAGAGGAGATTTTTTTTGTTTTTACTTAATTGTAAACAGGGAACAGAGTAATAGACAAGATGGCCAGGGACAACATACTACAGAGGACATACCTCCGATGGTCTATTTACTCTAGGTAGCTCGCACTACCTAACTCCCCAGAACCTTTTAAAGCAGCCACACAAACTGGGAACCAAACTGGTAACACATGAGCCTACAGAGGGTATTTCATATTCAGACCATAAAAGTATCTCTCAGCACATATTTCATATCCCCAGGGATCACAGACATACATGAAAGTATCAGATGCTGTCTTCTGTCAGTGACTTAAGTGACAGAAATAGTCAAAATATCTTAAACACACACACACACACAGAGGGGGGAGGGAAAGAAGGAGGGAGGGAGGGAGGGAGTTAGGGAGAGANAGAGAGAGAGAGAGAGAGAGAGAGAGAGAGAGCAGAAGCAGCCAAAATAATTAAGTCATTCAATTCAGAGAGTGCTGCCCCGTTTTAGCTTCATCTGCAGCATCTCTGTACTACCCTGAGTCTTTGCAAATTTTAAAATGGAAGTTTTATTTTTCTTTCAGATCAGAACCTTGGGCTTCTGCTGAGAGTCAGTGGTGACAGATTGACTCATTTAATAAAAAGACGTGAATAAAGCAAGGGGAAGGCAGCAAATGTGCTTAGACTTAAGAGCTGCAGGTGTGTCTCCTCAATGAACCATCACCCACAGATGCTGACTGGGTTTCCATGGAGACAGCAAGGCACAATGGTACTCAGGCCAGTCTATCAGCCCCTCACACTATCAGCATCTGCACATTCACCAATGTAGATGGACAATGTAAATGAGGGCCAAATTTTGGGCAGTTTTCATAGGTTTTGTTTTCCTTTTTGCTACAACTACAAGACAAAAGATTTGAGTAGCTTTAGCTACAGAAATGTTAATTCTGGGAAGACAATATATTAAGATATGACCTCACTTTTACATGAGATCATGAACTGACTTCTGCACTCTTTTTTTTTCTTGTTGTTGTCTTGTTTCTTTCTTTTTTTTGAGATCATTATGGCGATCACATACATATGGCTTGCCAAGTCTGCCATATTTCAGAAGACCAAAAGGTTTCCAATGAGGGGTCTTCTTCTTCAGGACAGAGAAGAAAGTTTTTGTCATTTCTTTATAGCATTTTATAGGTAGATACTCAAAGGAATAATTGTTTTAAATACATATTATTAGATAAATATATATATAAGTTATATATAAAATATAAAGCATAGTAACTTCGCAGTGTAGAATATAAAACCATTTATTGATAGCTCAGTGTGTGACCACAAAAAGCACAACTGACTTTTATGCGTCCAGAGTTTTTCACCTGTAACTGGAAAGATGTGGAAGAGTTTGTCTCTCCAATCTCTTTCCTGTTTAAAAGTATTGAGTTCCCTGACTTCTTACCTGAAGCAAGTTTGCAGAAAAGAGCCAGGTGGAAGATTCGGAGCAGAGAGGTTACAGTATGGAAACTGAGTATTTAACCTAGCCTTATTTATCTTCATGACAGCCAGAGGCATACATTTTTCAAGTTATTCTAAGTAACGAGACCTCTTTACTCCTTCAGTATATCAAATGTTCTACCTTAGCAATGTTAAGTAACTTGCACAACAGACTTATACCCCCAAGGCAAGAGATGCACCAGAAGAGGACAGATTTAAATGCCTCATCAGAACAATTCCATAATGAATCATTACATGGAAACAATTAGCTCTTAGTTTTCCTTGGTGGCTTGTTCCCTGTCAAATTTTACTCCTTTACAAATTAATCTCCATCAATCAATATGTTTTGGAAATCTCTCTATCAGAGCATGTTATGTAGCAGTTTCCTCAGAGATCGAAACATTTCATCTCCTAGGGAAGTTCCTAAAAACATAAGGTAAACATCTCAGAACAGTTTCAGGAAGTCCCTGAAACTGACCAGTTTCACTAGGTTCTTTGCCCCCAGAGTAAACAATAAAGACAGCTGAGAGTCACTCTCGGACAAACCAAGTAGCAAAGACTCTGTGAGCATACCAGCTACCTGGAAGAAACAGAAAATATCCCAACTGCTCTGGAACTGATTGGATAGATTAACTGAGTCACTTAAAAGGGAAACACTGCAATCTTTTGATCTGTCTTTTGGCTGTGCAGTGTGTTCCATATTTCCAGCTTTTTGTGAGCTATTACCCACTAGTGGGCCTTGGTAATGCAGCTGTCTTTGAGTCATTTCTGTTCCTGTAAGCAAACCCTCACCCATAATCCAGTAAATAACCCTATTAAAACTCATTGGTTGACCATGTTGGACTGTCTACTAACCTATACTTTGGTCTGTTGCAAGCTCTCTACTTGGGGTGAATAGATGTGTATGTGTAGCATCTCTGTGGGAAATGCTTTGTCATACAGCAGAGCCTCAGAGGAATACAGTTCAATCATAAAATCATACTTACAAAAATATAAATACATTCTTCCTTCAGAATCCACAATGAACACAGTGAATCCTCTTCCTCCCCTCATGTATACAAAAATCTGTGGATGCTCAAGACATTTATAGAAAATGGTATATTGCCTGCAAGAAACCTTTGCACATTTTCCTATACATTTTGAATCACCACTAGATTATTTCAAATATATAATGCAATGAAAAAAGCTCCCATAATGTTAATCAGTATCATTACACTTCTTCTTTAGAGAAGAAGGTGGAGATACAATTCCCCAAATGCTCAGTAAAGATACAATCTTTATGTATTTCCAGTCTACAGTTGGTTGAATCTAGTTACAGAGTCCAACTGCCCATCTTAAGTAAAATAAACAAAGAGAAAAATAAATATATACTTCACCCCCAAAGCCATTAGGAAATCATTCCCACCTAACCTGTTCTTTCCAATGATCTCATTCATCACCCCTTCACATTAAGACCATAGAATTATTAAATTTATTACAACTGTATGTGAAATTAAGGAAACTCTTACTCTATACCTAGAGGGAAAAAAGAAAAATAATACCCATTAAAATGAGGTCTGAAATCAATTTCATATGAAATCCTCACTTAGCAACTACTATCAGAATGTATTTGTAAAATCAAGATAATCCTAAAACTTCTAGGAAAATACTTTAATTTACACTTATTTATTTATTATTTACATAGATATCATATTCTGCTATGTAGTCTCGTCTGGCCTTGCACTTGTATACCTTCTGACTCAGTGTCCTGAACAGCTGGGATTCACAGGCTTGAAACACCTCCACCCTTGCTGTACCTAGCAGAAATCCTAAGTACAAACGTCAGCCCTTCTGATTTAGTGATCACATAGGCCCTGTTAGTCAAACTCATGTTCTACTAAAGGTTAGTAAAACATGAACCTAACATAGAGGATAAGCAGAACTGAAGATGACTTAAAACTCATAGCAACAGCCCAAGAAATCACCCCATTGTTTATCATGACCAGATGGATTGTTCAGATGCTGTCAATGAGATCCCAGTAAGGTTGGTTACTATATATACCAACAGTCTATGAACCAGGTAGTCTTGGAAACAACTGGCTCAATGTGGAAAGCACTCAATATATTACTGAGAGCTCTCCTATTTTTGTATTTACTTCTTAGAGACAAAACAAAAGAGATCAAATGTGCCCCCTACTGGACCACAAAGAAGGCCTCTTTCAAGTGAGCTAACCCTCAGTCCCTAACCTCTTCCAGGGCAACAAATTCCACCCAGGGCCACAGCTGGAGCTTTCCCTTTCTCCTCTATCAAGCTTTCCCTCCTCCCTCCTCTGCCTGCCTTGGACCTCTTGTGGAAATGCAAGCAACTGTACTGACCTCCGTGTTCAGCAAGATCTAAATAAACAGGTTTTGCTTGTTTTCAATTGGTCTGTGTTTATTCGCACAATGATAATTCTTTCAAAGTGTATTTTCTTTTAGGTAGGTTACACACCAGCCTTGACATCATGTATGCATAATGTATTTGCTTAGAAAATGTCTTCTTCTATTTCACCAAAGGAAACTGAAGTGGAGTTCACGTAGCAATTTCATGAGTAATAAGGATGGTGATGATGTTGTAATGCTGAGGAACACAACCATAAACAACCTATTCTGACATAGGATATATCATAGCATTCATTTAGCACAGCCCCATGAGACCGGGGCTGCTATTAGCGCTGTTTAATATAGGCAAGACTGAAGTGGCCAAGTCTCACCTGCCTGTAAGGGGCAGTGGTAGCCTTTGTAAAAGGACACTGCCCCCGCATCTGTGCTATGGACCCACATGCACACAAGGCCCAATTAATGCACTGCTTAAGGAGAGAAGATGCACAGTGAAAATTCAGCTTCTATGAAATATAGCTTTCCCTTATTTAAACAACAACAGAAGTAATTTCCCATAGCACAGCATGGTGATACGCTTCTGTTATCTTAGGATTTCTTTGGAGCAGTGAGGCAGAGGGATTGGAAGTTCAAGGCTAGCCTTGGCTATAAATGAGGCTATTTTAATAGCCACCAAAGGCAAAAAAAATCATAAAAATAAAACAGATACAATGCAGTATTTTCTACTGAATATGAAACAACTCAAAAGTACCTAGAGAACCTAAAACATTTATAAAAGAACAAAGTAAGTAAGTGATGTTGCAAATACCTTACTATCCCCATCTTTAATGGGCAGAATTACATAGGAGATTTGTGAATAAAAAATGAAATAAAAGGAGAAGGACACGACTATTCCTAAAGTATGAAGAAGATTTTAATTCTAGATATAAGGGAGAAAGCAGGCAGAGGGAAGAGGTCAGGCTGAACATGGCTGGCAGACTAAACTGGATCATGAGAAGGGAGAGGGGTAAGGAGAGCAAGTGTGGAGCCGCTGGCCAAGGGGTAGCCTAAGCCAAAAGGACAAGAGACCAGTGTAGTCAATGTGGCTGAGTTATATAGGATCAGGTGGGGTGGGGAGCAGAGGCCCAAGCCCTGGGAGGGAGAGGTTTAGGAGGGGGGCAAGGTGAGAAGTGCTGGGAGGAGCCACAGGTCCCAGTGATGCTGGGAGAGCTGGCCAAAATCTGCTTTGATATGTTAATAGGCACCAAGTCATTTGTTCTAGTTTGGGGTACTTTACAATTTGTGACACATGCTTCAGACCTATAGGATCTTGGCTTCCCTTAAAGTATGTGAGGCAGGCAGAAGCGCCTTATTGAAAAAGCTCCATTGATTATGCTGAATTTAGGTCCTCCTGTTTATGCAGAAAGAACTCTTGTCCTCTGAGCCATCGCCCTGGTCCTTGAACATTTGATATTTTAAGCACTATTATTTTAGAGTAAGAGCTGATCAAAGAGAACAGCCCTTATTTCAGAAGATGCTAGTGACTACCTGTGGAAAAGAATCACAAAAGCTCTGTCGGCCACATACCACTCTTCCTCTCGCCCAGGCTGTTCCAACTCCAGCTCTTCTCCTTCTACACCTGCAGGGCTTAGAGAGTTTTCTCTTTATTAGAATTTTTCCCCCATTTTGAAAGCTTTCCCTATGGTTATCATGGAAAGGAAGAAGAATGAAACTTGTCATTAATGAAAGTAAATACTGTTCATTACTTCAGCTGTAAGTCATGTAAAAGCCAAACTGACTTCATAATTAGAGTGCTAACCAAAATTAAGCATTTGAGTAAAACGATTAATTTAAAATTACACACAATAGTACAAACCTAAGGTGATAACTAAAATAAAAGGGAATGGGGGTGGAGGGGTGGTATTAAATTACAAATTTCTTGAGTAACTCAGACAGAGTAAGCAATTTCACTTTCACCAAGGAGGATGAATGAACAGCTGCAGTTCTGACATCTGGAATTTCTTGTACAGCTCCCCCTTTCCTTCACTTTCCCACCTGGCAGGTAAAGATAAGATTTATCGTCTGTGCTTTTTAGGAATGGGAATATTATAGGACTTTGAGATCACTATGTGAGAGATACATTAGGGTGAAGACAGTTATGACAATATAAAAATTAGGTTCCTCCAATTGCTCTAGAAGGTCTTTTTTTTTTTGTCTAGTCATCATAGTTGTGGATAGTAGGCATTTAAGTGGTGCCTGCTACAATGAATACTTATCATTAGTCAAAATTTAAACTTCGAGTTGCAAGGAAAACTTCAAACCCTTTGAAATCCTGTGCTCTTCCCAGATAGGTAAGAGAGAGGCCTGAGAGACAGGAATCAGGCGACCGGAAGAGTGCAGTTCTAATCCAAGTTAGTATAGACTCCAACATAATCACGGAGAAGGCTTTGCAGGCACACACTAAGGGTTCTGAGTCAATATACCAAAGGTAAATCCAAGATATTTGTTTCTATCTGGAAAGTTCTCAAGTGATACCGATGATATGTATCAGGCTGTAGACTAACTTTGTGAGCCAGTGATGATCTAGATGGATGTAAAATTCAAGTGTTCCCTGGTAACTGAAGATTAATAGTGAGATGTTCTTTGCAAGGTTAATTACCCTCCATTTGCTCAGCATTCTAAATTCTAATAGGAAACTACACCTATATCATTAACATATTAACTGTTAAACAGTTCTTCTTTATATTTATGGACACCAAAACATCTGGGGACTTTCAAATGACATAGGATCGCACAACATCTCTCCTTACTTTCCAATTATGTATCAACACAAAGCATGCCAAACTGCTGTAATGTTTAACTTGCAAGGAAAACAACATATCTATCTGAAGAAAAGTCAGCCTTAGGTGGTCAAAACCCATTGTGATGTAACAATCTAGCTAGAGAAGAGGGGGTGGGGTGCCCTGGATGAGGAAGATTTCCTTTAGTACTTTGTCTTACCACCTGTTCCTCCCCTGCTCTTTCTTTCCCTCCAGTAGAAGCCCATTGTTCCCCTGAATTCCCTTAGAGAAAGGTTGGAGGGCAAAGGCCTTTATCTATAGGAACAGCCTTTATAGGAAATTGATTTCCTTCCTACTAACTTCTCCTATGCATTGGCTTTTGAGTGGTGAGCAGCTGGACCTGGGTCAGGAAATAAGTTCTTATTACATACTCTAGAGTCCACTGCATAATAAACAAGTCACCTCCAAAAGTCAATGTGCACATTAGTGATAAAAATTCAATTGTTTGACTTGATGCCTGTGAATAACTTCTCTTAGATTATATTTCCTTATCATAAACAATAAAAAACTCTACCTAAATAATGAATAGATGTGACCAAATCTATTTTGTAGTAAGCCAAAAACTACATTATGAATATTTTCTACAAGCTATTTTGTGTTTGCTAAATGAAGGCAAATCCTATAGGCTGGTTCTTTCTTCACCCTTGTGAAATGGGACAACTACACCTAGACTGGCTTATTGAATGGAGTCATTATGGAGATGAGATAAGCTCCTATTAACATCGATCTCAAATATCACAGGAATTTTGCATGCTTTGTATAACCCAGTTATTACTTTTTTATGTGCCTATTCACAACTAACCAAGAAATGTCCCTCTCTTATTTATGTCTTTTTATACTGTGCTCAACTCCTAAATATCCAATCTTCTTAGCCCTTAATCGTAGGCCCTCTTGTCTTCTGATTACAACTAAAGAGCTACTGCCCAAATCGATCTCACTGCTAAAATAGATCAAATGTAGTTCTGTCTCCGAATGGGGCTTTGCATTCTTTTGACCTGCATATTCATTGAGTTCTGTGAAAATGAGCTCTTACTTTTTTTTTTTAATCTGAAAAGCCACCTTCCACTCCCTTGCTCTCTCTACATCTAGTGACTCTTACCAGGAACCAGGAAGTTACCATTGACAGGTGTCCCACCCTCAACCTCACATTCAATCAATCACCAAGCCCACTGATTCTGTCTCCCAAATAGGTCTAACCTATTTACTTCTCTCCATCCCTTTCATGGTCACGTGGGTTCAGCATTAACACCTGTGATCTGTCTCTTAAACTCGTGAGAAATCAGTTCTCCTTCATGAGTTACCTCACTTCTCCTCTTTACTTGACCCATTATCCTTACAAGAGCAACTCTAACTAGCAGATTCTTGAAGGTCTTGGATAGGTCATCACTATCCACTACTGTCCTCTCAGCATCATGGTGATCATCTGACCCTCATTCAACACTTTCTACAAAGCAGGAACTTTACTAAGAACATTGCATTCAGTAACTCATAAAACAGCATTAGTATCGCACCTTTTTTTGGAGGATAAGAACCAATGTGAGTTTGAGTGACTTGTTTAAAGTTACACAGCTTGGAAATGGCTCAGCTACAAAGCAGCTCCATGTAGTCCAACAGGCTCCATCCATGTTCTGTTCTAATGTCTCTCCAACCCACTTCGGCATGTGTGTGCCCGGGTAACACCCAGTAATGGCTTCCCATTGCTTTCAATACCAAAGCATCTATCTTTACCAGGGCTCTTAGGGATTTTGTAAAGCCTTAGCTTGGCATTCTTCTCCACCTTCCCATTCCACCTGTCAGCCAGCTCTTGCAATTTTATTTATTTATGTGTAGTGTCAAGTTTTCTTCTCCTTCAGGGCCTTTGAATATGCTGTTCTGTAGCCAGGATCTCAGTGCCTGGGGAGGTTTTCCCTGACCCTACAAATCTAAATTGGACTTTCTTCTTGTTATGTGTATTATGGGCTCTCTTTGATAGCATGCAACAAAACAAAACATTTACATATATATCTCTGTTTGTTTCATCTCTGGCTTCAGGAGAACAGAGACCAAGGCTGCCTTGTTTGCCACTGTCTAGGCAACCTCCAACAAAGCAGGTGCAATATGAATATGAATGTGTTAACAGAGAACTATAAATAGGAATAGGCTGTGAATATATTGGGGGAACAGCAATGGGAGAGGTGATGGAAGCTTATTTTAAATGGTTGAACCTGAGCAGCGGTAGCATTTACAAGTCAGTCATATTGGAGTGAACAAAAAGTGAAAGGAGATAGAATTTGATGCAGTCCTTAGCTAAAGACCTGGCTGGGGCAAGGGGGAAGGGATACACAAACTATTTTTACAGTGATCCAACAAAGCAATTTGGACCCAAATTAGAGAACAAACACAGATAGCGAAGCAGGAACTACAATATTCCCAATTGGGTGATAACAGAAGAATGGTATTTTACCCAGTTAAAAATGTGTGTGTGTGTGTGTGTGTGTGTGTGTGTGTGTGTCAGGAAAGGAAAAGAGAAAAGGAGAGAGAGAAAAAATATCATTCACCACAGACAATAAAGTAGGGCAGTAATTTTACAGGTATGGATGAGTCTAGAGGCTAGATGCTGAATTCAGGTTTTTGTGTCTCTTTTACAATGATCAGTTCAAAGACACATGGATGACACAGGAATGAAGAGTCTTTACTAAAGGGCTGATGGGTATCTGGGGATGTGTCATACCACCCCCTGTGACCTAGACCTAAGAGTATAAGAAGGCAGAGAAGGGATGCCTCCCAATGACCCTTTACAGGTCCTGAGCATAGTTACCACCCTTCCCAAATGTGTAAGTTGGACTTTTCTGAGCATGTTCTCTTGGCGAAAATGCTTAAAATTCAAATAGACTAAGTTCTGTCAATGTCCCCTGATGCCCTCTTCATCCTTGGAATTTCCACCTTTATTGTTGGAATAAGAGATTTAGTTTAAAGCTGTCCTGTAAAGACATCCTGAAGACCCCATGGTCTTCCTTCAGGGAGAGAGAAACAGAAGCAGTGGCAGTGACTCTGAGTTCTCCATCTGCCCTTCTCTTCACCTGGCACACTGGCTTCAGCATCCTCATCCCTATGGATCACCTCCCGTGGGGGTGAAGGTCCAGCAATGGCAGAGATGGTGGTTCCCAGATGTAGTCACACCCTCTGCCCAATGGCTTATGTCTCAAGAAGACTGCAGCGCAGCCCCCATACTTGTCCCTGGTCACTTCTTTCTCTTAGAGAAAGCGGGGCCAGGTCTGCTGAGCAGCTCACAGGAATTTAACAGCCAGTTTCCCATCTCCTGCTTCCTGCCACCTGGCCTGCACTTGCCACCGAGTGACCTCCACTCAGTAGTGCTCAGACCTCTAGCATCAGGTGAAGCGTCCAGGGACCCCTTGGCAGTGATACAGGGCAATCGCCTTGTAAGCGAAGGACATGGGTGAGTACATGAGCCCTGAGTAAAAACCTGAGCTGTGCATTCTGAGTCCACATCTCTGCATAAGACAGAGCTGCTTGCCTTGGGTCCTCTACTGTGGTATAAAAACCAGAAGATGGGAAGCCCCTTATTTCTCTACCTTTTCTCCTCAATTTCTTTAAAATTGGGGCTCATGGTTCTTATTTATTCGACTTTTATGATATTAAAAAGAAGAAGAAAATCAAACAGGTTATTCTCTTAGAGGAGGGAAAACATCATTATTGCTACTTATTTTCCATGTTGCTGTCATTCTCCAACTCATTGGTCTTCAGTGCCAGAAAACAAAACAACACAATGGTGACAAGAGAGTATGGGAAAGAGACAATTAAAGTGAACTTTGATCCACTTATTGTAAACACTTCATCATACAAAGAACTTTAACCACTCACTCCTTCCAAGCCAACTTCATTTGAAGAGGAAGTGATGACTTTAAAAATCAAAGTAATTAAGGCTTCTAGGAAGATCCTCCCATCTCTGAGTTGATTACCCCTCACCCAGCAGGCCTCCATTTCTGTCATAAAGGAACTGGGTGTGTGTAGACTCTCTTCCTTTTGATAGGTTATTTCCCTGGGCTCCTTTGAGGTCATATGGGTGTGTGCCCAAGGTGTAAAAGGGATGTAGGCCTAGATAGAAGGGTGGACAGCATGTGGAGGAGGAAGAAGGAGGAGATCGGCAGCCCAGCCTAGCGCCCCCAACCCCCACCCCGGCACAGAACAGGCCCTGGTGAATGAAGTGGAAAACCTTCCTGAGCTGCGTGTGTCACATTCAGCAGAGTGAAAGGCTGGCGCTGCGGCATGGCCTGTCAATTGTGTTTGTCTCCAGTTCATGGAATTTTCATTATTCATTATTCTCTGGGCCTGGGCAGCGCAGGAGCAGCAGCTCAGTCTAATCCCCACCTGATAATGTATTTCTGATAAGCATGACGGAGCCAGCGCTCCTGACAGGCTTCACATTTCCAGCTGGATAAAGTGCCATTTACATGAAGGAGTCACTGGGAATTCAGATAGCAGTGATAAGGTGGCCTCTGACTCCACCATATTGTGTCAGTGAGGGTCCACTAGAGTCTAGGGATCTTCCAGCTCCGTCACTCTGCACCCACCCAGGGACATATGTAGGCCACTCTAAAGGCTGCCAAGAGTTTCAGATTGATGGAAATCAACAACCCTTTCTTGGCCCTCCTACCCTTGTTCAGTGAGTGCCCTTTACCTGAGACCACTAGCACTGGACAAAGCTGTAATTTAGTTTCAAGGTCCTGGTTGGCTTGATTTTTGATTCTGGAATCAGACAGTGCTTCGTTCCATAAAACAGAATAAGTGTTCTGATGGGCTGAGAAAAAGAAAGTGTTTCCATAGACAAAGGAGAGCAGCAAAAGACAGAAACAAAACACAAAAAGCAGGCTGGGAATTTCAACATGATTTTCCTTTGTAAGGGGCAGTATAGAAAAGAAAAAAAAAACAAACCCCTAATCAGTGGGCATCCAAAAACTTTGTTATGTATTACCAGGATTAAGGAACTAAAGAGTGAAGAGGGAAACGGAGCCCTGGTTGTGTTCATTGCTCTTTTCTGAGAATTTAGGAGTTAAGGCTGAGGGGAAACTGCTCCCTCTCCATCCCCTGAAGCTCAGTCTCCTCCTCAGTTCTAAGTCCTCCTGTTGGAGATGTGGTTGCTGTCTTTCCCTCAATTCCTTGGGAGGCTGATTACAGCTTCCTTCTGTTTTAATAGAATGGAACACACGCATGATTGACCCCATGATGAGCTTTGAGGGGACCCATTGGAGCCTTATAAAAGGATCTATTAGAACCCACAGCCTCCTGTAATGTATTTTAAATCCCCACAGTTAGAAACAACCACATAAACAACAGGCCCAGGCAGCCCTCAGGGCAGAGGGAAATGGAGACATATCCTTGTTCCTTTCTCTAACTCAAAATCCACTCACAGGAATCAAATATCCTTTATAACCAGTTCATTATTTTACAAATACATATATTCCATTGTCTAAGAAAACATTTACCTAGTTTCCTTACTAAACATTAGAAGACAGATAAGCAAGGGCAGGAACCTCTTAAGGACTCTGATTCTGTTCCCTCACCCTCAAAGTCAACGAGAATAAGCTGACACACCTGAATTATTCAACATTTTCTATGAAGGGAGCAGAAGGAATGTGACCAAGGTGATATAATTGATTCAAATTATTTGCGGGTGTTGAATGCTCTTTGCAATTGAGACCAATTCTACTTTTCTTAGACTTAATCTACAAGTGATTGAGACTTCGGTATCAATTACCAGCACACACCTAGAACGTCAGTGTCCTAAATATTCTTCTGTCCTCCGTATTACCAGTTGTTTTCCTGGCCTTGGTCAAGTCTTCCTCACCTTCTCTCCAGTTTATAATAAGATACATATTGCTCAGCAGTAGGATGAGCTACATCAACTTGGCAGTTGTAACACTGGGCCAACATCCCAGGATGCCCTCACACAAGCCTAGATGTTACAGGACATCCAATGCATCTGACTTCTTGATACAGCGCACAGAAGGATGGAGAACATGAGATGTCAGAGGCTGCTGCCAGGAGCAAATGACAAACTGACTACAACAACCTTTTCCATATGAGTCAGTGAACACTATAACTTAAGAGGCAGACTGTAGTATCGTAAGCGTATTAACCAGTGCCACACAATTGCTTCTTATCAAATACTGTATCTTGCTTAGTGATACTTGCTACCCTTTCACACTACTATTGTCACAGTGGGTGTGTTTAGATAGGCAACACCCAAAACTCATAAACAATGTGTTGTACTTCACTGTTTGGAAAAGCCATGCTACCATTAAGTAATGGGAGTTTTTACTCCATTCTGATGTGGGGAGATTAGTTATATGTGCAATTTACTATTGAACAGAACATGGTTATGTGGTTTGAGACTGTAATTTCTTATTTAAATCTCCAGGCCTTAGACCTCATCAACCAAGCTTTGACTCTTGCAATTGCAGGGACTTTGTCCACATCAATAGCTGCCTCAAGTTCTGCATTGTTTTAAGATCATAGATGCTGGACCAGACACACCCATGGCCCTGAGGAGGAAGCAGTTCCCATCCAAGCTTCATCGTCTATCTTTGGCTAATGGATTTTTAAATATTTTGACTAAATAAACATAAAACATGGCTCCATTTGTAATCCCGTGTCCCTCATGTATCTCTAGTGTTCATTCCAGAAAAATGCCTTAAACTGGAAGCTGTAGCTAGATTCATGTTTCATCCCCATTCCCCATCATGTAGTGGTTCTCATCACACTTTATTATGGCACTCTCTTTAGGAATCTGCTTTTGATTCTAGGCCTGAATACTGCAGATTCCTAACATCTGCAGTGCCCAGGGCAAGAGTTTAAATGGAGGCACAGCTGCCAAGTCTAAAGATTTAAAGTTAAAAACCAAGACAGCAAACTGCTAATTAAAATGCATCTTCTATTTCCACCTTGATAAATATTCCATCAAACCAGTTTATAGAGCTAGCTTCAAACTTAGAGCCCCTGGGTTCCCCATGCCTCATCGCCAGAATGAAATGTACCAGAAGAAACCTGGTACCTAGCTATCATCTAATCTCCCCTTCCTCTGCTAGTGTATTATTTGGTGAAGGACCAGTATGAGTTCTCAGCACTCAACCACTGGAAACAGACACTTCTAGAGGCTAAAGGAAGGCCTTGTGGAAGAGGAAGAGCCAGGCACAGAAGGGGACTTGGAATAGTCTGGTCAGGGAATCTGGTGATTGCATACTCAAAGGACATTGCAAAGAAGAGCCAAAAGGCTCTAAGTGGTACTTCCTGTTAGATCTTATATTTGTACCCCCAAAGGAAAAGGCACAGCACAATGTTACAGAAGGAAGATCCTGGAAGGCCCGGGCAATGTTGCTCTCAGTTCTCCTTAGCCAATCACTAACATCCAAGAGAAGTTCAACAATGGGATGAATATCCAAATAAAAAAATGGAGAGGCAGTTATTAAAAATCACATAGGAAATTGTACCACACAGGGCAGTGACAGGCAGAGTGGAAATTTGGACTCTTGAGTGTAGAAAGAATGCACACACGGGTGTCATCATAAACTTCTCTGTTAGTTTAGTTGACAAGATAAAGGTTTTGTTCAGTTAGTGTTCTGTGTGATGACACAAAAGAACACAGGTTTTAAAACCCATGTTCTTCAACCTTATGAGCATTAGTTCTTCTATCTGTCCAGAGGGAGGAATAACAGTTCTATACTTTGAAAAGGTATGTCGACCATCTCGTCCTGGACCAGGCAGGTAACACCCCCTACCCCACCCCCCTGTAAACCCCATAGAAGTGTTTATATACTGCAGACAGTAGGGTTAGTACAATATCCCAACCACTGATTGCTGAAGTTCAGTAAATTAAATGATTATAAAGTAAGAGAAAAGAGGCCTAAGTTTTAGTAACATAGCAAACTTATTTAAGGCACCTGTGTAAACACATAGAAATGCTAGAAAAAATAAAGTATGACAAAAAAAATTGATTACCTGATTACAAGGAGAAAAATGTAAAACTCCTTAGTCCACAAACACAGGTATCCCACTGAACATACTCTGGGGTAGCTGAACCTTCTTAGGAGGTTGGGACTGAAAGATGAGGCTTCAGTATGGAGACAGACTTACAAAGGAAAGCGAAGACCCCCATTCCATTATTTCTGTCAACATAATGGGGGTAGGAGGGAGAGAAACTGAAGAGCTCAAGTCATCAACCCAAAAGAAGAAGGGAATATGTCTGCCCGGGATGTTAAGTACAAGTAACTAAGAAATCACAGTTAAGGTATGCCACGGAGCATCTTAAGTCACAAGTGAAAATATCTCCTGCTGTCCAGGAACTTCGGAATACCTGAGGCATCTATGAAAGCAAGGCAGAACAAGCACTTGGGTGACAGCTACAACCCCAAACACATTCCCATGGAAAGTTGGGTTTCTCTCAAAATCAGCTCAAAATCAGCTCAGTCTGTGGCTACTCATTGGCAGGGGCTGTGTTAACACTGCCATCCGTCAGGATGTGTCTTTATTGTGTGTGTCCTTCCTCAATTTTGAGAAAGTTTCCTACTATTCCAATATTTTAGAGAAGCTTGCTTAGTTTTCTTCCCCAAAAAAGAAGTTTGGTTTTATCTTTTTTAATCAGTGAGTTGACTGTGTGGTTTTTGTTCATTGCTCTATAATGCCACAAATTATATTAACTGATTTTAGTGCTCAAGCAAACCTTGTATTCTTGAGGCAATCTTGTGTTACTGTGGCATATGCAATGTTTAGTTTGCTGTTTGTATTTTTAGAATTTCTAAGACTATGTCCATAAGAGACATTGGTTTGTCACTGCCTTTAACGTGGCAGTATTGTTTAGTTTGGGTATTAAAGTAATGATGATATTATAGGATGAAAAGAAGAATATTCCACAATTTACCTTGTTCTTGTTGTTTTGGTGAAGAATTGGTTTCTCCTTTCAGTGTGTGAAAGAATTCATCGTGAAGACATCTGGAGCAAGGATTTTCTCAATATGTTTTTTTCATCTTATAAATTAATATATTTACCTTTTACAGGCCTACCCATATTTTCAATTTCTTCACGACTCAGTTTTAGTGGTACCTGTTCTGGAAATTTTCCTGTTAAATGAAGTTCATCTGTTTCATATCCTGACAGTTGTGTGATGGTCAATTCTGGTTATCACCTTGACACGCCTGGGAAGAAGGACCCCTCATTCAAACATTGCACCCATCTCCATCAAATTGGTCTGTGAACATATCCATGGAGTCATTTTCTCACTTACTAATTGATCTAAGAGGGTCCAGCACACTGTAGGCAGTATCACCCTAGGCTTGGGCTATAGCAGGAAGATAGCTGAACCTGAGCCTGGGAACAAACCAGGAAGCAACTTTCTTCCATGGTCTTTGGTTCAGTTTTTGCCTCTAGGCTGTTGTTGCCTTGAGCTCCTGTTCTAGTTTCCTTGAAGACAGACTATATACCCTGTGAGATAAAACAAACCCCTTCATTCCCAAATTGTTTTTGACCATCTTGTTCACAATAGCAACAGAAACCAAGCTAGAGCAAATTGTTACTGTATTCTCTTGTGACTGTGTTTTTGTTTCTAGAGGATCAATGGGAAGGTACCTGCTTACAGTTCTGACTATGTGAATCTGCAACTTAGCCTTAGTAGCGGAAAGCTTGTCAGTGTGTTTGATCTAAATGGCTTTTTTTTTTTTTTAGAAAACCTCACTATGCAGACCAGGCTGGTCTCAAACTCATAGGGATCTGCCTGCCTCTGCCTGCCTAGTGCTGGGATTAAAAATGTATGCCACCAGGTCCAGCACCATTTTAGCTTTTTGGCTTTTTGGTAAGTTTCTGACAGACTTAAATTTCAACACTTTAAAACTAGAACTGAGAGACATCACAAAGGCACAGGCTTAGAGAAAATACTAGATTTCTTGGTGTGAGTAAACTAGTTTCTGCTCATGCTCACTGTGGGGAGCAAGAGGATAGTACCAATTCCCTGTTTACCCCAATGTAAAAGGAACACACACTGAGTTCCTTGGGTTTTACCCATAATTCTGATAAACTTACAGATTAAAAAAATAAGCAGGATTATTATCAGCAGCTGACATTGATAATATATAATTTACTAATATGGAAGTTGCTCTAATAAAGAATTTGAAATTTTTACAGTGGCTAGCAGGCATACAGACACTGTTCCTGGTCTCAAGCTTTTAGATAGAGTTACAGTGTTGATGTTTCTCAGGTTTTACCTTTAGCTAATTCTCTGAGCTGTAATCTAATGATATCTGGGAATATTTACTAAGTACCAAAATACTGTTCTTTGTATTTTTATGCAACGCAGATCATAAACTCTTGTCCTGAAAGCAATTATATTCTTAACCAAATCGAATTTCCAACCTTGGCTATTTTCCTACAGTGTTCAAGGCATTTCAAAGCCAACAGCTCCCAGGGGCTGTTCTTGGATTTCTCTCCCTGCAAATTTATCAAGCACTCCTACTCACTTTGAACTTAGCCTTCACTACTTTAATATAAACAATATCAAGTTCAAGATAAAATCACTCTTGGCTAACCAGCTTTCACGATCATCAGAAAAATCTTGCGGCTTCTTCCTGACACATGTCTGGAGTGAGATCTCTTCTCCTTACCTTCTCTAGTCCAAGCTATCACCATATCTACATGCTAGATTCTTTCTCCTTCTTCGCCACTTACCTGCAAACCATTCTCTACTGGGACTCCGTATGTCATTCTCTTAACGTGAATTAACTCATTTGTCCCTTATCCTCACCAAAATCCTATCTATGGCTTCTTGTTTTACATGAAATTCAATTTGAAGTCCTAGGCCTACATAGATTGGGCTTCCTTGTCCCTGACTGGCTCTCCAGCTTCCCCACTCTCTATGCATGCTTACTAGTACACAATAAACATTTGTTCAAGGACTGCATTAACTGATCCCTAAGAATTCCTTTGCGATCCAATTGCAGAATCTTCCGCATCTCTCTGTTATTTCACAGTTTTGAACTATGCATCCTGAACACCGTTAAAACCAAAAGTGGGAGGCAAACAGAAACTTAGCATATAGCCTAGGACTTATCAGTGGATCTTTTTGAAGATCAGAAGCTGTGGTTCCAATGTCAGCTCCATATTCCTATCCTGAACAAAAGAACAGAGCATCATGTCAAAGACACTTCAGAGATTTTACTTCCCATTTCCCCACAAATACAGCACACCAAAACTCCCTAAATCTCCTCTAGAAATAAGGTATAATTTCCATGGGTGGACAGGGAAAGGAACAGAAGGGTTTTTGAAGCCCTTTATGCTGCCATTTTCCACCTGCTAGTGGAAGTTAAATGCTTTTTCTCCCTAGCACTTAGATTTGACTTAGAATTAAAGGTAGAGAAATAAGAACCATAACCACTTTCTTCAAATGATCATAACTGCTTGATAGAAGGTCTTTAAAAAGCTCCCCCTCTAACAAGTGGCTGTTGTTTTCATGTTGTGGAATGGCCTAATCCTGTACGTGATAACATCCTCCAAAAGAAAGTGCATTAAGCTGTGACAGCTCTCTACTGACCCAAGCAATTGCATTAGGAAAACACCATTAGCTGTTCCTTCTCTTCCCCTCTGCTCCCCTCCTCCTCCCCACCATAAAAGCTATGCTCAATACTACTATTAAATTACCCTTAGAAATACACTCCTCAAGAAAATCAATGCACATGTGTTTTAGCCGTTGTCACCAATAGATCAAACAGCCAATCTAGTACACATTATTCCATCCAAAGCTTTGTGTTCTAAACAAGCTGCTTTTCTCGGTGCGTTTTATGAGCTCTCATCCAAACTAAAGCAAAGAAAGACAATGGGTAAGTCTAGGGAGGAAAACACCAATGACCCCAAATATTGTCCCGTGACCCTGCAATGCTTAGTTGTGAACACAGGACAATCTGGAGGATGGGGTAAACATGGTGCCACAGGGTACCGATGAGCCAAAGCTCAGACTCATTATGGTACCATTTCTTATACTCATGGTGAGTCTAGACACACTCCCTCTTCTAGATGTTTCCCCTGGCTTCTCACTCTCTCTACAATTTATAGAAATATGTGCTGTAACTAGTGAGTGAGCCAGTAACTTTGTAAATGAACCAATTTAGGCAGATACTTCATTGCTCTGTGTAATTTCTCAATGGACAACGCCCAACCTCAAGAGGAATTTTAAGAATTAAATGATGTTATTAAGTATGGTATTCAAAACAATTTGGTATACACAAAGCCTCACTGAACATAAACTCCTATTATCTAGTGTGCATGCTAAGAAGAAATTATCACTCCCCTATGATCACATGGATAATATCAATAACGCCCTCTTCTGGCCTTATGGAGTAACTGTATCAGAGTAGGTATGTGTAGCTAAAAGCAGGCACAGAACAGCATATGCAACTGTTTTCCAGCCATACTAAACAGCTTGCCCCAGACTGAGATGGTCAAGAAAGTGAGCCAAAACTGTCTAGGACTCTACAAAAGATGATGTCCCAACCACCATTCAGAAATCTGTCTTCAGCCAAAGCACAGCCTAATTCCTGCTCAGAAGATTTGGCAGGCAACCTAGTACAAAGCAGCTGGAGGGGCTGGTAAACTGAAGAGGAGGAACCAGTACACCAAGGAAGCCAGAGTTAAACCTGAAAACTGCGAAGAGAAAGACCAACTCCATGGTTGTCTAATTGAAGCAAGCTTTATTTCAGAGGTGCACCTGGGGCTGGCCAGGCAGCTGTTTCACCCTAAAATGAAATTTTTGAGAGGAGCCCCAGATGTGAAAAATACAAGGTTTATATATCTCAGGGGTAGGGGGTTTTCAGATGAGAGACTTGGCAGTCAAAATAGGCAGAGATTCCAGGAGCAGAACATACGCAAAACAAGATAGTTGCAATGACCTCCTGAAACAAAGACGTGACTGCCATTCCTGGAACGGGCAGCATGGAACTATTTGTAGTTAAGGTTACATGTGGGCCATAGTCCAATCCTTGAGAAACAGAGGTGTAATCATGAACATGAAGGAACCTAGTTTGTCTTTACTATGAGATGACTTTTAAGCCAAAGATGGAGGCAGGCTGGTTTTTCAGAAGCTGTAGCTGTTTGAGTTCCCACAGGGAGAGACACCAGGAGTTTATCGAATGGCANGGCAGCTGCCGTGGAATCCGAGCTGGACAGCCTGTGCACTGAGAGCCTGACTAGGGAACAACAGTGCCTGGAGTGCTGGGTGTCTGGCCTGTTACAGAAAAATTGGCTCTTCTCCTTACCACACTGGACTCTCTAACTGAGACAGCAAACAGGAGGCCCTTAACAGAGGGCCCCACAAACAAGAGGACACCACAGAGGAAAAGAAAGATGCAAGCTGTTTCTGTCCTCTCTAGCAAAGTCTAAAATGAACTCTTGACAGCATCCCATGAAGGCAGAGCTCGGAGGCTAAGTCCTAGCAAGTGATGTCAAGGCCATCAGCTTGCAACTGAGCTGTCTACTAAACTAACACCAAGACCTTAGAGTAGACGACAGAATCTAGTGACTATCTGCACAAGCTGTGAGGAAGAGCATTGAAAAGAAATAGAAAATGGCATTCTCTTTCTAAGAACCAAAGTGGCTAGTGACCGAGTCCACAATAAAGGTTGCTAGACTTAGCTTACAGCATTCAACCAGCTTTTGTAAAAATTACAAGTTATTCAAATAATTACATAAAAATACATTTATAAAAACGATATGGAGCTATAAATGAAGTTTTGACATAAGAAAGGAAACACTAAAAGGGCCAAATGGAAATGTGGAGCCGAGAGGTCCCACTGAAATAGAAAGCCCACAGTACGAATTCATTAGCATACCCACCGTGCCATTTTAATGTTCACTGAATTTGAAGTCTGATAAATAGACACTATTCAACTTAAAGAACAGAAAAAATTGCATAGATTAAATATATATACAGAACACTGCCAAATGAGCTAATTCTGTGTAACTGGTACCAAAGGGGGAAAAAAAGAGATTGGTATTAGGCAAGTATTTGAAGATACAAGATGAAGGATTTCTCAATTTTTATTATTTTTTTTAAATCACCAATCTATTGATTTATGAAGTTCAGGAAGCATCAAAGAGGATAGATACAAAGAGAGGTGCCACTGGGCACGGAATAGTCAAAATACTGCAAACCAAATTAAAAGAGCCCACTGAAGAGAGTTACACCACCAAGACTTGGCCTTCCCACGATAGGGGGTGGAAATAGCACGAGAGCCTCTCTAAACTGCTGAAGAAGGACAGGGGAAATTCAAGCCAGCAGTTGCAGCAGAAATTTCACAGGCGTGAGTGAAACAGAGACCTTTTCTATAAACGAAAGCCTAGGAATGTGTTGTCAGCAGGCTTGCTCGAGGAGAAATGTTAAAAGATGTTTTCAATTCAAAGGAAAATGACGCCAGATGGAAGCTCGCATCTACAGGTAGAAACAGTAAATACATGGGTAAATATAAACGACTGTGTTTGCTTACTCCTTATATTTTCCTTTTGAAGAGAGGACTGTTGAAAGCCAAAGCATAACAGGGAGAGAAGAGTCCAAAAGGAGCTAATCTCACAGACACAAGGCCAGATCAATGGAATGAGAACTAAGGAAGTGAGCATCCGCATACGCGAGACGGCAAGCGAGAGAGGTGAGGACGCACACCGTTTGCAACAAATAGACCGCTAGAAATTATAATAATCCAATTATAGCTGAGATGTTAATGGAAGAAGCAAGCTGATAGCCTAGAAACACTGGGTTAGCATAAAAGAAGGCTGTGGATTGAAAAACCAAAGCGAAAAAGTACACATGAAAAAGAGCTACAAGGTAGACTGAGTCAAACCCAAGTCACAACTGCATGAAATGGAAATGGATTTAAACCTCCCAGCGTTAGATTTAGTCCAAGGCTCAATAGCAAACCAAATCCATGATGTGACTGTATACAGGATGTACATTTTATATAGAAAGCTGTACAGGTCAAGAGTTAAACGGGAAAAGGTTACATCATAGAAACAGCCAGCATTGGTGAGGAGCTTGGCTTCTTTATCGCCAAGTAAGTCTGTGAAGCAACAACTGACAAACTCAACAATTATTAGGAAAGAGGAAGCTAGAAGAAGATTGAAACAACACTAACACTATCAACCAGTCTGATCTAGTTGACAGTACCAGAAAACCAAATCCCAAGGTGTCACACTGAACATTTTTTCAAGTGGACGTGGATAGTGACCGAGGTAGTTACCATGGTACATCTTTTCATTAAGAATAGATGTACCACAGATAAGTCTGAGGGAATCTCTGGGCCTGGATAGAAGCAAAAAGTACA
Organism: Bramus lutescens; assembly: GCA_001685075.1. Lineage (NCBI taxonomy): Eukaryota > Metazoa > Chordata > Mammalia > Rodentia > Cricetidae > Bramus > Bramus lutescens. Next base: position 324,121 of record LOEQ01002197.1, on the reverse strand, counting down.
CATAAAACCCCTCAGATTTTAATAAATAAATAATTAAACCACACCCAAGGCCCTGAATCAAAGAAGTCACAGATAAACTGTGAAGTATTTAGCTATGAATAATAATAAAAATAGAGCAAAAGCTTAGGGTGCAACCAGAGCCATGCTCACAAAGGAGCCAGCAGCTCTGGGACACCTACACTCTACTGGAGGACACCCAGCGCAGAAGTCTATATTTCTGCTTTGAGCAGGTAAGAACAATCTTAACTCCAAGGACAAAGCAATCATAGGTGGATGAGTTTGCAGTGACAGCTAGGAGAGGGTTTCTATTGTTGTGATAAAATGCTATGACCAAAAGCAGCAAGGGGAGGCAAGGTTTCATTTCACCTTACACTTGGATCACACTCTGTCATGTAAGGAAGTTAGATCAGGAACTCAAGGCAGGAACCTAGAGGCAGGAACTGAATTAGAGGCTATGAAGGGGTGTTGCTTACCGGCTTGTTCTTCTTAGCTTGCTCAACCTGCTTTCCTAGAAAACTCAGTACCACCCAACAAAAGGTGGCAGTGTCCGCAAAACGCTGGGGTCCCCAAGATCAATCACTAATTCAGAAAATGCCTACAGGCCAGTCTGGTGGGCACATTTTCTCAGTTGAGGTGCCCTCTTCCCAATGACTCTAGTTTGTGCGAAGTGAACAAAAACTAACCAGGACATGGATTAACTGGAGCATTGAATTCCTAATGAGACAAATCAGATTGACGACATTCTTTACAAAGGAAAACTATGGCAAAAGGTAGACCACAGTGCCAGCATCAGCAATAAGGGGAGAGTAACAGAAAGAACTTCATAACATTTTCCCATACATGTGACAGTTTCATGAAATTTTTAATTTTCTTAAAAATTCTCTTTCATGTAAAATTTCAAAACTCCATATAAATTAGGGGGATGAAATCCATTGTTTTGGGGTAATTCTGTACTCAATGAAGGAAGAACTAACTTTAATCTTATACAAACATTCAGAAAATAGAAAACTCTTCCCATTGCATTTTTAAAGATCAACAAAGCTATCATTGTCAATCCCAAATAATTCAGTTTCTAATTTATGAGTCAATGGAAACAAGCCAGGACTGTGGGTAGATGTGAAAATCTTCCTTGTATTAAATGAACATCATTCATAAGCCAGAGCCTGGCCTGATATTACAGTCCTGTACTTCTTATATGTGGGAGTCAGAAATGGGCAGATCTCTGCGAGTTTCAGAGTAACTTAGTCTAAGGTTATTACATTCAGTGGCCAAGAAGAAAAGCTTGGTTTCTTTGTATGTGGTGGGCTGGAGGTGCTTTTCTTATTGTTCTTTTCTCAACTGGCAGTCTCTGGAAGGCTACTCTCCAAAAAGGAGCTCCCTCCAGGGAGTTTGGGAAACAGAAGTGGCAGTACAAATTTTACGTACGAAAATGCATTTCGTCAGTAACTCTGAACTGTCCTTCTCAGGGCACTATTTCCCAGTGTTGCAGAAACAGCAGCACACGTAACTAATTAAACATGCTTTTCTCCTGCAATCATGGCCACAAGAGGCCAGAAAATGGTCAAGTCAGAAAGACAGAAGGAAGTAGTCAAGGGTTAGACACTTAGAAAATCCAAGCTCTGGTCTCCCACTCCAATATTGCTTCAGTGTCCAAAGGACTGACCGAGGAACCTTGTGTAAGCCCAGCAGAGGCAGGTGACAGTGGCTGGTGGTCCTTTGCAGGACTGTGCGCTCCCCCTCTTGTCCAGCACTCTGCTAAGTGCCCCTCTAGGACGATTTCACTTAGACTCATCCAGGCATATAGAGTTTATTTTTAATGTTTCTTACCATAGATTATAAATCTCAGCAACATTTTAATACTATATCTCTCTATGTCCCCCAGGGTTAATAAGAAGCTTGAGCATCCGATAAGCATAATATACTGAGGGGCCATTTATTTTAAAATGCCATCTTAAAAAATAAAAAGTTTAATTAAAAAAGTGCCATCTCTAGGTATTTATTTATGATTTATAGCTAGGATCCATGAGTTTCAGCCTTCTTAGAGCACATGTTTGTCTCCATTTACCACACACAGATTCTGAATGGGACTGGCTTAGAGTTCCTTAGGCTGTGGCAGGAGGTATCCAGGCTCCTCTCTCTGCACCTTTTCAATAGGCTCTGGCTGGCCAATGTTTTATCTCTGGTGCCAGACTTGAGTGAGATGAGGCCAAACCAAGAATGAAAGGACAGGTTAGGACTTCATTGACATTCTGTCCTGCAAACTCTTTTTGTTACATGTCCAGAAACTGGATCTATCAGGCAAACCTTGCGTAGGTACATACACAGATGTGAAAAAGGTAGCGTTCCAGTGATTGAGACTTCTGAGCAGTGTCATAGCTAGGCTTGGACCGGATGAAAATACCAAAGAGCAATGTTGAAAACAGAATCTCATGCCCGCACCTTCAAAATGTCTGTCCTCAGGTCTCAAATCCCGGGCATTTCATGGTAGAGGGAGGAGGAGTGCCACAATGGTTGGTCTTTGACAACCAACCTCGTCAATGCCTTGCGATTTTCCTCCTGTTTGCAGAGGTCTGTGGGACAAGGTAAAGGGTGCAAATAACGACTCCCTTCCTGGGCATTCATTGCAGGATTTGATAATCTTCGGAGTACTTCAGAAACCTAAACTGATGTAGTCAGTGTTGCCATCCGAGTGTTTGATGGGCAGCACCTGATCCAGTTGCCAGAATCCTAGATGTGGGCCAGGCCTGCTCACCAGCTCCTCCCACAACATTGACTGCCTTGTGAGGAAGCCCAAACATTAACCAACCCAACTACTCTCAGTCACCCTACGCACTCACTTCTTATTAGGGTGAGAAATGGAGAATGTGGTCATTAGAGTCTTCATTAAAATCCTGCCCAGGCATAAAGCTCTTATTAAATCCTCCCTACTTCTTCTTTTGACACCAAGGGACTTTAATTCTTTTCTGCTGTTCCTCACGGTTGCTATTCATAGAAGTGAAGGTTCAGAAGAGACTTCACAGTATGTCCCAGTCAATAATTATTTCTAGGGTTGTTCTAGACCCCCTCAGGATTTCTTTCACACTGGGCCATCCCTTCCAGATACAGTTTTCTGGAGAACTTTGATTGGATCCCAGGAGAGCAGGATGCAGGGAAGCAGGGTGTCAACATCTCTTTCTTTCAGTGACGGCTCTGTGCATTTTTTCTTATGCATCTATATTTATCGTTTGGTTCCACAGAAGTGTAAGGAAGAGGCAGTATTCTTTCAGGCTAATTAGAGCCCCACGTGCTAATGAACCCCTACTACTCTGCCCCCAGGAAATTAATAAGAGCTTTAATCACTCAGAGATTGGAAAGGTCAGTGCCTGCTAAGGGTTCAAATGCAGAGACAGCAGCACCGTCACACCTATTTTAAAAGCTGACACCCACCACTCATCAGTGTTAAGAGAAGAATACTGCGCCCACAGGCAAACAGATGAAGCATCATCTCTCGACTCAGCACTGAAGGGATGAAATGACACCACTAGCTGCTCTCTTCACGTTTGACTGGCCACCATGTTTCTATCTCTGTTAGTTCTTAATGTGGTTTTGCAACCCATAGATAATGGCTTGCAGCATTAACTATCTGTACTAGATTCCCCTCTTATGCCTAACTTCTCCTTGCTCGTTTAATACCAGCCTCAATAGTAGCTACTTAACCCAGCCTTAGAGAGTCAGCCCCCTAAGGGGCAAAGGGGATGGTGAAGAACCTCATGAGTTTATTCTCTAGCATTCCCTGTAGTGCCCGAAGCTGAAGGCCACTGACTTACTCCATCTTCCCAGCTAAAGAGGCTGATCCTCACCTTGCCCACTGCAAACTGCAGGTCAATGTCCTTGGTTGCACTACCTGTATGTGAAAACTGAACCTGAGCAATAGGAGGCAAGAGAGGGCTGGGAAAGGGCAGAACACAACCTGCTGCACTAAATCTCCCAGATTCAAGCCACAGAAGGAGGAAAAGCCAACCAAAGAAATAACATCAACACTCAGAACACGATTAGAGAAACCAGAAAGGGAAAACGTTTTCAAGTCAGTTCCTGCAAAGTGAGTAAAGAAGAAAGGCAGAGGAAAGCCTATTAGAGACAGCAATTAGAGGTTATTGGAAATGCTTCAGCATATAGTTTCAATGGCATGATGGAGTGCAAAACCAGATGGTCCTCTCTTTTCTTTTATTTGCCTATTAAAAGTAGATCTAAAATCTGGAAGGCGGCTCATATCCCACTTCCAGCTAAGTTTAATTGCCTCTTCCTTGGAACTACAATGATCTTGATTATCTGATCACAAACTTGTCTCCCACTCTCTGCTATTAGAAAGAATGTGTTATTAGTTATCTTTTGGTGTGCATCTCACTCACTAATTGGAATTCTCCCTGAGGGCAGGAGTGCCTTCACTACTACTTGCCCATAGTTCTCTAGCAGTTAAGTTAATAGAGTGATTTCCACATTAAATGTGCTCAAAACACATTTGTTGAAAGCATGATGGATTCCATCTATGGGCAATTCCTACAATGAGAGTTCTGACCATCGATGACTTAGCAAACAAGTCTGCCATAAAAATACTGAGGAAGGGGGGAGGACCTTGGACTTCCCACAGGGCAGAGAACCCTGACTGCTCTTTGGNACAGGAGGTGGAAAATTTTAATAATAATAATAAAAAAATTTAAAAAATACTGAAGACGTCTACATAAGTTGTAAACATTTCTATGACACTGTAAACAAGTGTCATAGAAAACAATAAAACACCCCACTTCAACTCAAACTGGTTCTCTTATATAATTTCATTGCTTTTTAAATTTAATTTCTGTGAATTTTGCAATGTTTCATTTTAGACAATCTCACATTTTGTTGGTATCTTAAGAAAATCTTGGCTCCTGATTTTTTTTCCTTTGAATGGTTTTGTCTGCTTAATACATCTGATAAGAATGGAACATTGAGAAAGCATTGGTTCAGTCGGGCAGTGGTAGCACACAGCTTTAATCCCTGCACTCCAGAGACAGAGACAAGCAGATCTCTGTGAGTTTGAGGCCAACTTTGTCTACAGAGCAAGTTCTAGGATAGTCTCCAAAGCAACAGAGAAGCCATGTCTTGAAAAATGAAAGAGACAGAGAGAGAGCACATTGGCTCAACATAAATTAATCCACAAGAACTAGGATAGAAGGGGAGTGGAAAAGATTACATAAACATTTTTAAAAGTTGGAACCTGCAAACAAAATACTCTGGAAAAATCTTTATTAATACTTATGATGAGTCATAAGATTCTTGGCATGAGTTTTATTGAACTGAGAACATTTTGATCAGTTGCACAGACTGGCCCATGCAGGGAAGTATTCTTCACACCCTACAAGCTCCTAACTTCTTGATAAAGCAGGTCAATAACCTTTCCATCTGAAAATGGATGCCAAAGGCCCAGAAGTCTTTGTCTTCCAGCACCATCCCTTACATGATTGGTTCCTATTTTGTTTACAAGCCAAAGAGGACAGGACTGTAGTTTTTTTCTTGACTTCTTTCCAGTTGGTCTTTAGATCATTTTTAGGTCCTATTGATGACTCAGAAAAGTTGGCCCACAGAAAAATATGAAGAGGGTTGATTTATCTACTAGTCCATCCACAGATACCCCTTCAGTCACTCACAATTTTCAGTGTAGTGACAGGCTCTAGCCATCTGTAGCCATCTCTTCAATTACACTGTGGAAGTGGTAACCCAACATTGGGACCCTTGTCTGAGAATATCATGGCACTGCCTACCTGCCGTGGGCCCTCTTCTCTTCTGAATCCTTATCTGGGGTCTCACTCTTATCAGAGCTCTAATTTGACAAAACCTCTCTAAAAATCCTTCATTGTCCACCATCATGTCAAGTCCAACCACCAGCCCCTTGGTACGGAAACTCTTCAGGATCCATTCTTATCCAGTGTAGTCTATCTCTCACCATTGCTCTTCCACTCTTCTTCAAGCAACACTAAGCCACCTTGGCTGATAAACACCCTCCATTTGATCTCACGTGTGGACCACTTCCCTTATTACCCTGTTTTCTTCCTTCCCTATTTCCCTTAAAAAAGACACTATGCCACCTCCAAACATGATGAATCATAGTCTCCCTATAATACAGGGTGTCTCTGCCATCTTTGTCTACTGTAGATGCTGCGACTCTGTCAAATGTTCCCAAAGGCTCATGAGTTAAATGCTTAGTCCTATATTCTCAGTGCTATTAAGAGTTGACCAAAACATTAAGAGCTAGATTGTCATGGGAAATCGGACATGAGGGGTTCTTGATGGGAATTTTAGCATACAAGAATCTCCTCTTTCTTCCTTTTACTTCTTATCATCATATGAGGGCTTGCTCCCACAATGAGGTATTGCCTAGCCAATAGACTGAAAAGCACCGGGTCAGCTGACCATAGAGAGAATGCCCCAAACTGATCTAGAATGACCTGTCTTCTTTTCAGGTTAACTACCTCAGTTATTTAGTTACAGTATCTGAAAACCAACTAGCAAGTAGGTATTATATATATATACCAATGGGACCATGGCAAAAGATATGTCCACTTTATACACATTATCTTTCTGATGGTTTTATAATAGATTCTAACTTTATGACTACAGAAAAAAAATTACCTGCCACACATAGAAATTCAAGTGTCTGGAACAGTTCTGGCTACAAAGGAATTATTTAATAGATAACTAACGAATTCTGGAAAGAAGCCAGCAGCTACTTCCAAGTTCACAGGTTTCTTTGTTTATTCATTTATTCAAAATACAATGGAATCCTACTGAGATGGGAGAGCAGAAACAAAAAAAGAAAAAAGCTGCATCAAAATAAACATGGGACAGAAGCTTGTTTATAGAGAAAGACTGGGATCCCTTCCTTCTCCTGGCTTCATCTAAGGAAGAGAGTATGTGCCAAACAAAGCCCATGTGAATATAAGTGTGGAAGTGAGCTGTATAAAAGACAATTCATGCTTTTTGGAGCCTAGTAGCTGATTTCCATCTTAGGAATGCTTATTCATCCTCCCTTATTTCTTTATTTTATATTATGTATCTATGTATGTATTTTGATTTCACTATGTAGCTCTGGCTAGTCTAGAACTTGCTATGTAGCCTGTCCTGGAATTCCCAGCAATCCGTTTGTCTCTTGAACACTGAACTTAAAGGTATCCAACACCGTTTCAGACCCCCTTTACTTCCTTAATAAACTACCTGTTTCTTGATTAACATAAAAGGATTTCATATTCTATTTTTTCTTAAACCCTAATAAAATTGTCCTTCAGCTTCTATTTGAAAACATTTCTAAATCAATTTATTAATGAGGCTAAGAACCCCAAAAGGGTACCTCATTTATTCTGGTAACACTACTATACACCTAGTAATGTATACTGAACTGGAAATAGATGGATTAACGTCATTTACAGTTCACTAGTTGGGGATCTCCAGAGAAACAACCAATGGGAGATGAGACACGGATGCAGGTATACTTACAGATGCACATACAGATGAATAGGGATGGAAACGTAAACAGAGATATATGTATTGTGAAAAAATTCATGATCTGCTATTTGCAAGCCAGATGCCCAAGAAATCAATGGTATAACTCATTTTGAGCTTCAAGGCCTGAGAACTGGGGAAGTCAATCATAAAACCTCAGGCTGGGCAAACAAAGGAGACAAGATGCTGCAGATTAAGCAGTAAGGCCGGGAAAAAGAAACAGGGAGTAGATTGTTGCACCATCCATCCATTTTGTTGCTGTTACTGTTGTTTGGACTCCCTGGAGTGGGTGGTCCCTTTCATAGACCTGAACTACTTTACGGAGCCCATTCATTCCTGTAGCAACCTTGGGCTAAAACACCTTCCCAGTCACACCCAAAGATAATCTGGATTTCCCATGACCCAGGCAAGCGAACACGTAGCCTACTAGAGTTTATTAAAAGTTGAGATTTACTCTGGACAATGACGAATTATAGGGTTTGGGATTCAGCCTCAAATGGACTAGAAGATCCTTGTGGTCACAGTTCCACAAAAAGCAAGATTCTCATTGCATGAATTAGATCCTAAATAGACAGCCTAATTAGTCATAACTGTTCTGAATTAAATGGAAAATGACACTGCTAGAGTTGAAAAGGTTATATTTAATTTATTGTGAACTTAAAAGCATCTCTCTCCAAAGAGCTCCGTTTCATTTCTTAGCTGATTTTAGTGACCCCTAAGAAACCCTTTATTATAAGAGTGAAGCCTATGCCCTATCTGGACAATTCTATCAACTTCTTAACTCACATCTTTGCATTCAGCCTCACAAGATTAAATTTATTCCTTGTTCTCTCACTAGCTATCTTTACAAAATATCAATCAGATCTCCCTTTGACGATGCAATAAGATTTTAATGTCTTTCTGCAAGAATGCAGGGCTCGGCAGCTTGTGGCATTCTTCGCGACCTCCTGCTGCTGGAATTTAGATGGCTAGAATGAATGGAAGGATGAAGGATGGATATAAACATGCTGTATATTGAGAGGGGACAGTAGATAGAAGATGAAGGTTGAGCTGTTTCATTCAGTGCCTTTCACTCTTAGATCAAGTTCAAAGTGCTGGGCACAGGAATTTAAGGTCCCCTTGAGGCAGACTCTCATCTCTTATCTTAAATCTTGAAGATTCAAAAAATATTATACTCCTTTATAAGTCACTAAGATTTGCATGGGCTGGGACATGAAGGGAAGGATTTTTAAAAGGGTAGGTATAAGGAGAATGGGATAGATGTGGCTAAAAGAAGACACAGGGTTTAGATAATTTTTAATTTTTTTTTCCATTAGTGGTCTTCAAAAATCATGTTTACAAAACAGCACATTTTCAGTGAGGATGTGGAGTAAAATGATTCTTTATTCACTGATGATTGACTTACATAAGAATGTTAGTTCTTCAAATACTGAAATCACTACAGAAGTTCCTCAAAAGCCTGAAAAATGAAGCTACAAAATCTATGCCACATCTGAATATTACGCCCAAAGGACTCTAAGTCAACAAATAGTAGAGAATTGTACATATAGGTTTATTTCAGTAATATCCACTATGAATGGACAATGGACATAAATGTGTGTGTGTGTATGTGTGTGTGTGTGTGGTGTGGTGTGTGCATGTGTGTGTGTGAACAATGCTGCATAATAGAGCCATAAAGAAATGAGTTATGTTCTTTGCAAGAAAATGAATAGAGCTGGAGCTCATCATGTGAAAGGAAATAAACCAGACTCTGGAAAGCAACCGCCACACATCTCTGACATACAGAATCTATACACTAAACAAAAGAGACATGCATGCAAACGGAGACCATTTGAGAAGCACCTATGAGAATGTGCTTCTCAAATGAGAAGAAAAAGCATGGATACTGAAAAAAACACAGTCACGATACAGTACATACATTGAGGAAAATGTCCTATAAAACCCATTATTTTGTGCAATTAGCATTTTCTAGCTAAAGGGACATTTCTATGTTAGGGGGAAATATGGTAGTGTAGTATGGTTGGCCTAGAAGAAGCAAAGGCTTTGGGTGGAACAGAATCCTTAAAGAGAAACCAGTGCTAGAGGGGCGGACACGACATAAATGCCTAGTGGAGATATTTTGGAAGGAGGAAAAGTGATATAAGGTGTAGGGGAAAGAAGCGCAAAGGTGATCCCTTAAAAGAGCCCAGGCATGGTGGCCTGATTTTTCTACACATGAAACAAAACATGAAGTCAGCTGATGAAAATGTGGGAGGTGCCAGGGCAAGACTGAAGCATGAAGTTTAAGAAAAGCTATACCAGAAAAAAGTAAAGAGTGAGAAAGTGGTGACAGAGGATGGGCCTAATGGCTCAGATGGCTAATGTCCCTGAGAAATCAAGTCGGGCAGTACCAGTTTGCACTGTGGTATGACTTGGCCCAATTGCCAATAAGCAGCAGGTTGTAGGCCAGCTTCTACATTAGAACACAGGTTGGCAGGCAATGGCCCCTCTAAGCTTTACTGCTCATATAATCTGCTGTCAATACTCAGTTTTGCTACTTCAAAGCAATTATAAACAATATGTGATAGATGAATATGAATAAAACTTTTGAGGGCAACTAAATTTAAATTTCATGTGATTTGAATGTCCATGAAATATTCATCTTTTGGTCTATTTTCAATCATTTGAAATGCAACATATATTACTTCAAGGGCCATTATAAAAACAAAGCAAAGAAAGAAACAACAACAACAAAAAATAAACTGAAAGTGGGTTGAATTGGTCCATGAACCCATTTGCTATCCTTACTCTAGAAATCAGACATACTTCTATTTGTTTGAAATGTTTTAAACTTTCACACTGTATAGGAACAGTGCATCCCTTTCTTGCTTGTTTATAAAATATCCAGGCTTTAAAACAAAAGATGTATTCATTTACTTCAACTGCAGATGAGACTTCCTGTGTCGAGCACGAAGGGCATCTGACACCTGCATGATGCAGAGCAAGACAGAGACTCACAGGAGGCAGACAAACCCGAGAGAGTCGCAGAGCAAGTTCAGGAGCCCAAATGAGTTATCAGCCGGCTGCAGGACAGCATTGTAAAGGTTCTGTGACCCAGGTATAATACAGATGTGCAGCTGTATTTATTTTACTTCATCTTACATGACAGATAACAGCTTCCACTCTGCATGACTATAGCTTCCTTTTTCAAAATCAGTGATGCACAGGAAGAGAGATGTAGTGAATTGACAAATAACCAAGAAAAGGTTTAGTCCTTTGTTGATGTCATAAAATCAAAGGTGAGGTGGGAGCCGGCTTTAGGAGACACCAGGCAAGAAAAGCAACTACTTGCCTTTGTGAGTATATTGCTCTGCTCCTGTCTTTCCCCACTGCAAGAAACAAAAGCTTTAGTTGATTATCAAACTCACGAAAGGAATAAGCAAGCAACAAGGGCAGTCGGCTCAGGTGGTGTTCGATGTGGGTAGCACTTATAAGGTTGATGGATGCTGCCAAATGGCAATTTTCTCTGTATGGTGGCTGTGATTGATCTGCGGCTTGATGCAATGGTTGAGGCTTTCATATTCAATCTTACAAAGCATCATGTCATCATACAGTGGGAGCTTCAGATGACTGGGGTGATGGCTGGGATATTGAGGACAGAACACTATGAAAATCAAGTATTTCTCTACAGCTCAAATCTCCCAGACCAAGGGAGATCAGTACACACAATAGGTAGCATTCTGAAGGAACACACGTTGGAACTCTCCTGTCCCATGTGCTTGGCAAACAGTTGAGGAACTTGGGCCCCAAAATGGTGCTTTCTCTGTTGCTTCTTCCTGTTTCATTTACTTGTCTGTTTAGTTTTTCTCTTTGGAAAATAAAAAGAGGATCTGTGTAGCAAAGAGCTGACTGGAAAGATGAGCCTAAAGAAATCAGGATTGCGAGTTGGGAAATAAACCTCAGTGATCAGAGGTCAATCTCATAGCAGGAAGAGAACACCCCAAGAACCTCTGAAACAGAGCAATGAAGTTGGGAAGGGGTGACTCAGCTTTTACCAAGACACATTTGCATTTCAATTTCAGAGGCAAAAAGAGAGGGAACATTGGATAGATCCCTATTTGAGGAGATAATAAGAATGAATGCAATCTAATTAAAAGAAAAATATAATGAAAGAGGTGCCTAGCAATTACCAGGAGAAAAGACCATGGCTACTAAATATACAGATAAATACCAGGAGTATTTGTAGTATACAAAATGAACGTTAAGCTTTATGGTGAAGACAATAATATATATAGCAACTAGACATCAGAAAACGGTGACTATCCTGTAGCAGCACCTCTGGGGTTCATTCTAAATAATTCCTTGCAAGAACAGCAGGAGAATGCTAGTTTGTGGAGGAAGCCATAGACTGAGGTAGAACTACATAGATCTGAGAGGCCACCCCAGGCCCAGGCAATGATGCAGACTGGAAAGGAGGCTCCCAGGGCCCAGCCATTACCAGAGGAAACAACTGCAGAAATAGTGGCCCTGTGGGGACAAATGTCTTTGACTCATTTTATACACATGCCACACATGTCACACACACCGCACACACCACACATGTGACCCTTGACGTCACCTTGTCCCCACTGAGCACCTTGGCCACCAGGTGGATGGGCTGCAGGTTACACTGGGCCAGGAGCAGCTTCTGCTCTTCCTCCCATTCATGTCACATGTCATGCATGTCACCTTGACCCGACTGAGCAGCTCTGTCACCAGGAGGATTGACTGCAGGTTGTGCTGGGACAGGAGTAGCTTGCTTAGCCTGGAATACCCTCCCCTTCATCTCTTTGTCAATCTTATCCTCTGTTAAACAAGTTTCAGTGGTTGATTTTAGATAACATGACAGCAGGGCCACAATATCTGGATTTTTGGAAAAACAGTATTCTGGATGTTTTTAAAGGATGTTTGCGGGCCACACTCTATATTTAAAATGATAGCCTTTGCATAGCCAGAGCTGTGACAGAGTCTTGCTCTGATTCCCCAGAACAGGAAGGACTGCTGTCAGCAGAAGACCTTTAGACTTGAACCCAGCACTGAAGGATCCATGAGGGCTCCAGTTGCATGGCTTCCCCTGTGGATTTTATGTTGTCATCCTCCTCCATGCACATGTCAGCAAATTTCCTATACTGGGTCTCTTTATCTCCCCTGGTCTCTGTCTCTGTCTCTGTCTCTGTCTCTCTCTCTCTCTCACACACACACACACACACACTTTATTATTTTCAAATATGCATCATAACACATTATATATTATTTTGTTATTATACAATAATATATGCTATGTAGCTATTCAATGAGGTCCCTCTGACAGGGAGGTCAGGCCTTTCCTTTCTCCCTTCCAGGTCCTTTAGTGACTTAAATCTGGCAGTTGCTGCTTCTCTGTAAGGGCAGGAAACTAAGCTCACATGGCCAGCCTCCAGCCTAGAAAAGAGGATCCTGACTGCCCATGGGCAGAGTATAGAAACTGGATCTGAGGCACAGTATGACAAATGGATTCAATGTGTAGAGGAAAAAGTTGTCCAGTAACTTCATAGGGATTTCTGAAACATCCTTAATCTTAGAGGGCTCCTCCCTTTGGGGATCATCCGTGCAATGTCAGGCCAGGCTGGGACTCACCACAGGAAGATTTCCCAGCCTGAAATGCCTGGAATGACTATCACAAACCCAGAAACCACAGGATCTGGATCAGCCACCATAGCCTTGAGCTCAGTCACCTCAGACATGGGTCCAGCTACCACCAAAGAGAGACTAGGTGACTGTACCAGAGCAACTCACAAGAACAGAATGTGAAGTCCCATTTCCAGAGAGCATAGCTCACATCTGGATTGCTGATGCTGCCTTAAGTCTGAGAAAGTCTGTCAAAACTTTTCAAGACCTTGTGGTGAACACTAGGAAGAGCTTGCAACATGTTAAAATTCAAAAAGGACAGAAGGTTGAGATATACAAACAAGCCATTATCAAGTAACCTGTGGCTGCAAAATTACATATAATTACAATCTTGACTATGGATCAGATGTAAAAGATACAAATATGTGCACCAATTTACTGCTCTTCCATCAGTCTATACTTGGCAGATGCCACATATTTGACGGCCACACTTTGCTGTTACCCTGGAGGCTACGTCACTCAGTTAAGTAATGATTGAAACTCGTAAAAGGAATCCCTGAACAGCAAGCCCAAGAGGTGTCAGAGGATCCGTGCTGTGAGACTGGTAACGCATGCTGCCAGTCATGCTTGGTCATCGTGGCTCTTCAAGAAGTCCCCTCATGCTAGTGTCTAAGTGGAAGTTAAATGGAATTTAAGCACATGGTAGGACATATGGTGACAGAGGTGCTAAGTCATAGTGCTTGCTGTGCAAAGCAAAAGGACCTGGGTTCGAGTCCCCAGCATCCATGTAAAAAGAATGTATGTCAGTGCATGAGTATAATCACAGCACTGGGGAGGCGGGTAGAGGAGAATTGCTGGAGCTAGCAGATGACCTGCGGACCCAAACTGTTAAGCTCTAGATTCAGAGAGAGACCCTGTCACTGAAACAATGTAGAGAGCAGCTGAGGAAGGCAGGCCACATTGACTCTATCTGAACACATGTGCATATGAATACAAACATGCATGCACACTCAGACATGGAAATTCAGTAACACATATGCACTCACACACAAAATGCTGATTAAAATTTACTTATAAAAACTAATTTACTGTTGCATTTAAAATTTTATTAAAAGTAATTTGGGGTATGATACCATTTTCTTTACATTTGCATTTTATTTTCTTTTCTAATTTTATTTTCAATAAAATTTTATACTAGTTTGTCTAATGAACTATTTTAAAATAAAAATATATATGCTATGTGTTACATTATCTGTTGGTCTACTTACCTGTATCTAAAACTGTTACTTTTTTCTTTATGCTAGTACTCTTTCTTCACATATTTTTTAGATTATTTTAATTTATATGCTTGAGTGTTTTATCTACATATATGTATGTGCACTACACACTTGCCTTGCACCCACAGAGGCCAGTAGATGGTGTAGAATACCTTAGATTTGAAGTTACTGATGGTTGTGAGCCACCATGTCAGTGCTGAGAAAAAACCCTGGTCTGCTGTAAGTGACAAACGCTATAAACCATGGTGCCACCCTTCTAGTCCTAAGCTGTCTCTCTAAATGAAGCCTTCCTTTATCCTGGTTTTAAAGAAAAATCCCTCTTTCCCTTTAAAGCAGTGGTTCTCAACATGTGAGGCGCGACCCCTTGATGGCAAAAGAACCCTTTCACAAGATCACCTAAGACCATCAGAAAACACAGATATTTTACATTATAATTCATAATGGTAACAAAATTACAGTTATAAGGTAGCAATGAAAATAATTTGATGGCTGTTGGTCACCACAACATGAAGAACTGTCTTAAAGGGTCACAGCATTAGGAAGGTTAAGAACCACTGTTTGAACCCATGTTGTGTTGTCTCTCAAACGATGCTCTGTCCCTCTTTATTGCTCTCCTACCTCAAGTCCCAACCATGCTGACTCTGGTGTGATGTATTGTCTGTCCTTCATAATGTTCTCTGATCTCAAGGCCAGGTCAAGGGCCCTACCTCATAGTTTAAGGGAATCTCTCCTGACAAAATTCATTTCAGAAGTATAATTTTGTATCAATTCATATCATGACCTTGTCATGTATAGTTTCTAGCATATTGTTGCTACGTAATATATATTATAAAGAGAAATTCTACTCTAAGAATACTTTAACAAATAAGATAATCGTAATTATGTTAAAGTCTTTGATTGCTGAATTAAATATGGGAATCATATTTGGATTTAGCCCTATTACATTTATTCCATTTATTACCAATGAATTTTTCTTGCCTTTCCATATATCTAGTAAATTTATAATCTCAGACATTTTGTGTATAAAAGGAATAGAAAGCCTTTCAAGAAAAATACTTGTAAAGTTATGATTTTTTTGTGTGCAACATCAGGCATGCACCATGAGGACACTAGAGAAAAGGAAATACAATTAATTATTAAGAGCAGTGTATGTGTGTGTGTGTGTGCGCGTACACACACACACACACAGGTCTAAAAGAGACACTTCTATCAGAAAGATTTTGAGTATCAGCAATTAGTTTTGTTTTTCATGTGGCAGAAAGATAGATGAAATAAACAAGAAATGGAGAATTATAAGACTACATGAAGCAATGAGAAATGTACAGGAACCCTGTAACTGTAAGATCTAATATCTAACAATATCTAAAAACTTAATATACAGATTCAATGTTTAATGTAGAATTAGCAACCTGAAAGATTAAACAAAATAAAATAGTAAAATTGAAAACCCAAAGCAAGATCTCTGTAGCATTGTTCTACATGTACACTTACACACAGTGCTTTCTCATTTATGTTAAGACGTAGCATATATATGTATGCATATATACTAGGTTTATCTTTGGATTATAAAATAAGTGATTTTATATTTTTTAACTCTTTATGCTTTGCTCAAGAAATATAAAGCTCATCATCCACAAGACAGCTTAAGTGTATTTGATTTCCACAGAGCCAAACCCAGCAGCTAACTGTAAATGGATATGCATAATGTTTCTGTCAACATGCCACAAACCTAACTTACGCATACCTGGGAAGGGACCATCTTAGCTGAGAACATTTCCAAAAGCTTGGCCTGTAGAAGCATCTTCACAGCATTTTCTTAATTAATGACTAATGTGGAAGAGCCCTGAACACTATGACCAGTGCTCCTCCTGGGAAGATGGTCTTTTGTTTGATAAGAAAGCAGGCTGGGCAAGCCCTGAGAGAGCAAGCCAATCAGCAATATCTCCTTTCATTCCTGCCTTCAGGGTCCTGCCCTGCCTGAGTTCCTGTTCTTTATTCCCTGTCTGAATGACTGTTAACCTGAAAGTGTAAGATGATATAAGCCTTTCCTCCTCAAGTTGCTTTTGGTCAAGGTGTTTTATCACAACACTAGAAACTCTAAGGCACTAGGGAATGCAGTACTATCCACTGCCACCAGGAGAAAGACCAGGGTTCCTTTAGAATGTGTGCCAACCCCTAAGATGCAGACATTAAAAGTTGTAAGGAGCTCTAGCATTTCACCACTTACTCCAGTGTTTCCAGTGTGCATGCCTCAGGAAAGACAGATTCTTTCCTTTTTTATTTTTTGATAATACTTTGACACTTATTACAGAGCAAAATACATTTATTTTCAATGCATCAAGGGCACATAATTATAGAAGAGTTCTTTTTCTATTGAATTTTTAAAAATTTTACTTACTAGCCAGTTCTGCCTCCTTCCCCTTCTCCCACACCCACCTTCCCCCCATTCCACTTCCCATCCACTCCTCAGAAGAAGTTTAGGCCTCCCTTGGGGAGTCAACAAAGTCTGGTATACCAAGTTGAGGCAGGACCAAGCCCCTCCCCACTGTATTAGGCTGAGCAAGGTATCCTACCATAGGGAACATGTTCTAAAAAACCAACTCATGTACCCAGAATAAATCATGGTCCCACTGACAGCCCGTATGCCCCCAACAGATCAACATAACTGTTACCCACATTCAGAGGGCTTAATTAGGTCCCATGAAGGATCCCCAAATGTCAGTCCAGGGTCTGTGAGGTCCCACTAGCTCACTTCTCTGATTATTAGGGGAAGTACCAGTTCAGGTACTCTCTCTACATTTGTTAGGAAGAGAAGAGATTCTTACAGCAGGTGGAGAACTGAAACTAGAATGAATGAATGAATGAATGAATGAATGAATGAATGAATGAATGAGGAGTTGAATGAAACAAAAGATGAACTAGAGAAAATGAAGTATAGAATAAAAGGTTCCCACCAGAAAGTGTGAGCTTGTAGGGTGAACAAAAGGGAGTCTTTAGCTCCTAGCTAATGAGGGCCTTACTCCACCTACAGCCTCTGATAGCCTATTATCATAAAGTCTTGGTACTTACATTGTCATCATTCTGCCAACCATAGAAAGGAGAGTAGGAGAAAAGGCATTTTTATTTCACATGGAATATTTGATGTTAAATCTAATTAGGCTCCAGTGAGTGTTCAGAGCATGGACAGGCGTCTTGAAAACACCTAGAAGAAAACCAGTAAATGTCTGGCTTCAAGGAGGCCTAAGACTTGGTATTAGGCATGTGTGTGTCATCTATTTTTGAAAGAAAATAACTGTTGAGTACTCCTTTGTTTTGCTTTATTCCACTAATGAGATGTGTGCTATCGGAAGCCAGGCAGTTTGGTGGGGAGAGGCGATGGTGGAGGGTAGAATTGCTGATCTCGCTGCACACCTCCGAACATTCAATTGCGCTTCCCGCAGCTTAGGGGCAGCCACAATGCAACAATCAAAGCTTCTGACATTGTGAATTAAGAGGCTATTTGGAAGTTGTTGTGGCCAATCTGGTACAAATCTGCATAGTGTGCTTTCCTTTAACTTGCCCACTTAACTCTGTCCTTGTGAGGGATATTGTTACGGTATCCAACTTGGATTGTTCGATCCAGTTGTTTTAGACATATAGACCATACAAACTTAAAAATCAATGTGTGTGTGTGTGTCAAGTTGAGCATTGCGTATGTGTACACACACAGACATACATTATACACACGTACGCACACACACACACACTCTCTCTCTCTCTCTCTCTCTCTCTCTCTCTCTCTCTGACTAAAATTATTCCCTGGGTGCTAGAAACATAATAATGGCCTCTCCTGGGTCAGAACTACAGGCAAGGCTGGTTTGGGCCCCTCTACCATGCAAATGTATCAGCATCACAGATGAGCACCCACAATGCATTCCCAGTGGTATCTGCTAGTGTGAAGCCCCGCAAGAAGCAGAGCTTCTCTGTCTAGCTGAGATAGCATCAAGTCAGACTGAGATAACACAAGGTCAAATTCCCCAAGTCCCTCTTCTCCTCACACTGAGGAGATCCAGGTACCCCTCAGGCACCAGGCAGGGCAAAGCAAAGGCTCTTTGTGATTAGACACAGTTCTCCCTGGCTGCCATTCCAAAGTTTGTACATTCCCTAGCTACCTTGCAAGGAGGGCAAGAGCGTACAGAATAGAACCACCCAATTTGGATAATGATTGGCTTCTGTGTGCCAGACAAAGCAAGAACTCTGGACAGCTACAGGGAAGAGGAACAGCCCATTTAATGTGCTCTGATTCCCTCCTGGAAAGACTGGGAAATTATCTGCTTGCCTCAAATATCTTCATTAAAAATGCATTTAAGCTGTGAAGCTCTGTGAAGGAGAGACCTGTAATACATGAAAGATTAGCCCCAGATTGCTGATTGGACTATTTTACATCATTATGGTAATTAAGCTAGCAGGGCTGTTGTGCTGACTTCAACACTTTCCTCCATTTGCCTTTGTCTCCAGTTCAAGGTATTTTCCTTCTCTTTCCCTCTTTTGGCCCTCTTCCTTTCCTCCTGTTCCTGCCCCTCCCCACCAAACATCTCTGCTCAGAGCCTTGGCCAGCTTCATGCATATGCATACTACTCTAGTCGGATTCTCTCCCATGGCTTCCCTGACTATGTCAGCCTTGTCCTGACTATGCGGAGCAAAGGGAAGGAATTAATGGTAATTACAAGGTGACAGTGGTGTTACAGCTCTCTATCTGATTGCCAGTGAAACCAAATACAAATGGAACATAATCAGCCAATTATTAAAAGAGAGTAAACACAGGAGGCTTTGCTATTTATCTGCCTTCCCTTGTTTACCTTATATCCTCAGACCTGCAGCCTGGCTCGGGATAGTCATTAGAAACCCCATGATAGCATTTTTTTTTTATAACTTTCTGGGACTTCACTAAAGCCAACACTTCACAGATAATGTGCAGAGCTGCCTTCTGATGTGGGAGTAGTGAAGGGTCTGTTCAAAGGCCCCTTCCATGATCCCATGGGGCATCTGTCATTCCCATCCCTGTCCTTGTCTCCTCTGAGCCAACTATACATCTGGGTCTCTACATAGCGAGAAGTGGTTTCCCAGCCTCTTATAAACACAGTGGAAAGCTCTAACAATGAAAGCAAGCCTCTGAGATGATTGGTGATGAACCCTTGAGCAATCTGGAGTCCCTGGGGCCGAGAATAAATTTCAAAGAGAAACAAGACAAAAGCTTTTATCCCGTGGTTGACATGAGAGTGGGTGTGTACCTGTGTGCTCTCACATTCATGCAATTCTGCCCTGAGGGATGATCCAGCCAACCTCCTACTGCTTTCTGGTCACCTCAAGACCATGGATGGCAGAAGGAAACCTATAAAAACCTCAGATACTCCTTTCCTTTCCCGAATGTTACTTGGGATGTGTGGTTTTAAAAGGTCACAAGCACAAGTTCATATCCACAGTTACCCTGAGCTCCAAGAAGGGAGCTGGGTGTGAAGTGTGAGGTCAGTCTTGTTATTTAGTGCATTGCCTTTTT
>LOEQ01002197.1:282343-292921 GCA_001685075.1 Bramus lutescens | reverse complement strand
AGGAGGAGGAGGAGGAGGAGGAGGCTCACAGGAGCCTAGAGTCTGATGCTGTGACACACTCCAGACCTGAAGTACCAGCACTCAGAGTATAGGACAATTGTGATTTTCAGGCCACCTTGCCTACCAAAAAGAGGGTGAGAGCATGCAGTGTATACAAGGGACAGTACACATCACAATGTATGATCATGGTCATGGTGAGTGGTCAGTTCTCTCTGAGCAAAGCAGAGGACACTATAGCAGCCACAAGGAAGAAAGACAAATTGCACTGGGCAGAGGGCACAGCGCGGACAAAGAGAAACTGGAAGGTTTCAACGGTGGCCATGGCTTTTCCCCTTTGGAGAAAGTTCATGCTTCTCTAGTTCAGGGCTTCTTAACTTCCCACTTGTGACCCCCTTTTCTTCCCGAGACCGTGTGCATAATCCCAGGTATCACTTTTCCCTTTGCTGTGACAAACGACAATCGACAGCAGGAGAAGGCAGCCAGCTGATCACATGGCATGGTAGCCAGGAAATAAAGAGGAAACAAGAGCTGGGCTACAAAACCCCAAGTCCGTTCTCAGTTATTCACTTCCTTCAGTGGCTCTTCGCCTCCTAAAGGATCTACTACCTTCCAAACCACTACCACCACGGAGCCACATCTTCAACACACTCGTTAGTAGGCAACATTTCATATACAAATACAATAGGCACAAAAAGCAAACATTTACCGACAAACTATAAAGAATTTATTTTAAATAATACTTTGGTATACATACAATTTTACTGCTTATTAAAATTAGACAGTTTTGTGTGCTAATGAGATGAATGTGCTGGTTTATTTTTACATAAAGAGTTAAATACTGGCTGTTTAATTGATATTGCAGGATGAAGAACATCTTCAATATTTACGAATTGGTGGGTAATTTTGATTTTATAATCATCAATACTAAAGCTGCTGCTTCAGAACTCAGGAAAGTGAGCCCTGTACCTCACTCACCTGGGCAGCACAGTAGACCTGACCTTGTTGGCAGAGGTCTGGGTGAGCTGGCCCCAAAGCTGTCAGGATGGGAGATCTGTCCCCATTATTCATCTGTCTTGTGGTAGCATGGGCAGAGGAAAGAAGGACAGGAAAGCTGGAGAACTGACTCAGCCCCTTGATCATTACTGAAAGGGTTAAACTAGGCTGGGCAATGCTAGAGGGCTCACCCTGGTGAAAACAGGGGAGTGCTGGCAGGCTGGCCAACCAACCTAGAAACTACCCAGTCCTAGAACTAGTGGCTTGTGTTGGCCCTCCCTAAACACCTATCCCATGGCTGATCTGCTGGAGCACGGGGGAGTGTGAGAAGGAGGGTCAATCCTACAGATCCAGGGCTGGACAGGGCAGCAAAGAGATATTCAAGAAGAGCCCTACTGTGAGTCTATCGTCAATGGTGTAACAGAGACCAGGGGCCTTGAACCAGACAAATGATTCCTTGCGAAGAACACCTGCATGATGAGAATTTTCCCCCTTTCTCTTATTTCTTTTTTCTCTTAAATTTTATTTTGTTTTATTTGTAGGGAGAGGATGTGTGGGATTGGGAGGCATGATGGGAAAGACAAAAAATAAATAGAAAGAAAGTTTAAAAAATAAAATTGCTGCCTCAAACATAGTGTTAAGCTGCAGAAGTATATTTAGGGACTTTTCAGAAATTGTTGGAAATTTTGTACTAGCCCCAAGCCAAAATTCACTGAGTCTTTTTTCAAATACATATTTTTATTTTTTTATTTAATAATTGTATGCGTGAATCCTGTGTGAGTTTGACCATATGCTTGTCACAGTGAGCGTGCCTATCTGTGTATGTGTGTTTGTGTGTATGTGTGTTGCTCTGTGCATATGTGTGTCCATGGGTGTGTGTGTTTCTGTTTGTGTGTACTTGTGTGTGCATGTGTGTTTGTGTATGTGTGTGTTGCTATGGATTTAACTGGCTCATACTTCCAACCTTGTTATAAACAGAGACTCGGCTTTGAGAATATGGTTCCCACCCTCAGAGTACTAACATTTAAGATCAACAAGGCGGGAAATAAATGAACAATAAACATGATCAATTTAAAACCCAATAAATTCAATGAAGAAAATAAAACTAATGAGATAGAGTAAAAGGGGTGAAAGGTGATAGAACCTGCTAAGTTACATGGATTGGTTTTTAGAGGCAATTTTACTTTCATGCTGGTATTTAGCCTAGCCAGAGCCATACATCTTACTTGTAGATAATACATAATCTTACTGAAAAATCGCCTGCCGAATGGTAATGTCAGAAGCACAGCTACAAGTTCTGAAACTTGACTAACAATGCCATGTACAAACCCTAGACAGTGCTGTTTGCATAGTTTGATCTCTCATATGCATGTAATAATAACACAATCAAAATCTACTACAATAAATTTATTTTCAGAAGGAAAGCAGACTTTTACAATTTAATATTGTATTGTGCAAGGACTACATTAAAGCATTCCCATTGCAAAAATATCCTGAAACCACGAATGTATATAAAGCATGACCTTGGGGACTTAGGCGTTGCACTTTCTAAGGCAATGGTTCTCAAACTGTGGGTTGTGATCCCTTTGAGGTTCACATATCTGATAAGCAGTATTCATAACATAGCAGAATTACAATATAATTCTCTGATCAATGGTCATCACAACCTGAGGGACTGTATTAATGGACTGAAGCATTAGGAAATTTGAGGACCACTGCTCTAAGAGACGCAGAGGTGACTCAGTGATAGAATACTTTCCCAAAGCAAGGTCCCTGGATTCGAACCAGAGCACTCCAAAAGCCAAAGCAACCATGCCCATGCACTCTGAAGAGCATCCCAGCAGATCTTTGACACAAGGCCCTGAATATCCTCTCAGGAGAGCAGAGAAGCAGTCAGGGGCATGGCTGTTAATTTGAGGTCTGGAAGTGACCCATAAACATTTATTCAAAGATATTAGCAATCACATAACAACGCAGAGAAATGTGGGTAGGTGTTTCTCTACCATTCACTTTCCCCTGAACAGGAAAACTGGTCTCTAGAGGAAATGGGAGCACAAGCTGCTTAGCCTAGCAAACACCACATTTTCCTCAAGAGAAAATTCTCAGAGACATCTACTTGTTTGTTCCCATGGGGAAAGCATTTTCATCAACTTCATAGCCTGGAAACCCTGCTTGTCTTCTTGGGGAAAAGAAAAAAAAAACCTAGGTCTTGCAAAGCTGTGACTGGAATCTTGAAATGTTCTTGGGAAATCAGGTCTGAGCCCTGGACACAGACATGAACCCCCACTTGGAGTGAGTGTGATATCCTTGTCTCAGTAGAGAGTACAGGGGGAATAAAGCAACAGAGGAATGCCACTGCCAAGAACCATGAGGAAGAACCTGCTGGCTTTGATGCTGGACCTCAGAAGCCATGAAAAGTTCCTCTCTCTCTCTCTCTCTCTCTCTCTCTCTCCTTGCTCAGCCCTTTCTAACACCCTGCAGTTGGCGCCAATGACTGTTTCTCTTAATTTTCTTACATGCTTAAATTAGAGTTGTGAACTCTATAATAAGCCTGAGCTGGCTGCTGATTGAAAGTTTCCCGCTATCCATTCCATATTAACTCCAGGTGGAATTAGGACAAGGCTACCAGGGCTCCGCCAGAGATTTCCCACAATGACCCTCTCACAGTCTTGCGTTCACACTGATTATTTAATCTAAAATCCTTCCTCACTGCCAACGTCCCTCCTCTTTCTCACCCTCTGAATAAAATATGGATCAGATGCTGCAAAATTGCTATTCTTAGGAGCAACAGATGCAAACAGGATTGCTTTTTCAATTATTCGGCAACTGATCCAATGGTTCCAAGACAGAAGCTAATTAAAATCTAATTGAAATAAAATCATTTCCAATTCTATTTCCCGACATGGGCTGCCCGAGTGGAGGCATTCCTGCTTGTGGACGGAGGTTTTCTCGTCCTACCACTTCCTTTTGCTTTGTAAATAGTCACTGATGGCATGATCTCATCGCAGAGCATCTTGGGTTGTCTGGAGGACATGTTGGAGAAGAAGACAGTCTCTGGGGAAAAGAGAGGCAGGTACTTCTGAAGAAAATGGTTGGCTGAAAAGGAAAGCCTGAATATGAAGAAAGAAAGGGAAACGGACTCAGAATACCTAGGAGGAGAAGGGGTGGGAATCAGGGAAGTCGTGGGGTCTGTTGGAGGACTTGTGACCAAGATGCCTGAGACAGCCACAGCCTGTATGTGTGCTGTATTGGCCTCCTGGGGGTACTCTGCAGATATGTCAAGTAGTAACTGACATTTAAAAATCAGGACATCTTACTTAAATATGCAGATTTCTTGCTTCACTGAAATATTAGGGGAGTGGGGGCGGGTGGCTGGCACAGTCTTGTGTCTGTGTTCCCAAGTGGCAACAGCCAACTGTAGCTCAGAAGCAGCTGTACTTTGGAGTCTGGAGAAGACAGAAGGGTTCCTAGACTTTCAGGTTCCCAAGGGCCTCCTGAGCTCATTCCCATTATGTTAGTACTGCCGAAGGATTCCAAGCCTTATTGGTGCAAGGCTCTTTGGAGTTAATTGGGATGGTTGTGAATAGTTAAAAGGGATGAGTGTGAAGTCAGCCTTCATTACTGATTGTGGTAGCATCTAGAGCAAGCATTCAAGGTCTCAGATCTGTTTCTGAACGGCAAGAAAGGTTGGAATAAGAGTTATCCCAGGGTGGCTCCAGCTGAAAGTGCCAGCTCGCGTGAACATGCAGTGAGTTGTAAAGTGTCGCGTATAGTTCCGTAGGTCTATCTTTTTTTTGGTTACTCTTAAGAATTTATTTTTTAAAGGTCACTAAGAAACAGAAAGGATGGTGATAAGAGCTGGGCCGCTGTTTAGGGAAGAGCTGAGGATAGTGAAAACTCAGCACGATAGAGAGGGAAGGGAGGCTGCAACCAGAGTGGTGGGACCCAAGGGGGCACAACCAACACAGATCAAAGACACCCCCCTCTGTGTGTGTGTGTGTGTGTGTGTGTGTATGTGTGTGTGTGTGTGATGCATACCTTTAGCACTGTCTTAGCTAAGACTGAGTTCTTGGCCATCCTCAAGTGATACAATTAATCTTTTCTTTCTGCAAAGAAAAACAAAGGTCGGGGGGATCCATGGAGGTAGCAAGAGTGCAAATCAAAGCTCTCACAACTGTTCTGGAGCTTCTGATGCAGAAGCATTTTAAGTGAGGATACTCCTGAAGATCTTCTAGAAACCAAAAGGAGTTGTACATAAATTATATGTCAACGATGTCACAGCCAAACTGTTTAATAGATGTATGAAAATGAGAGCTTTTCTTGATAGTGTTGACTGAAAATCTTCAAACCTCTGCCCGACCCCAGGCTGGCACAGGGGATGGAGTGCACTGGGGAAGGAATGATCCTAGGACACCAAAGGGACATGAAGATGAAGAGATGGTGTGGACTGTCACTGATTGTTTTTGCTCTTTTGGAGGCCTGCCACCCAACTCCCAAATAAACACACATGGAAGCTTATTATTACTTACAAACACCTGGCCTTAGCTTGCCTTGTTTCTAGTCAGCTTATCTTAACTTAAAGTGTCAAGTCTGTCTTTTGCCTTTGGGCTTTTACCTTTTTCTGTTTCTACATATCTTTCTTTACTTCTTACTCTGTGGCTTGCTGTGTAGCTGGGTAACTTGACCCTGAAGTCCTCCTCCTTCTCTCACTCCTCCATTTTTTTCTTCTTCCCAAACTTCTATTTATTTCTTATGCCTACCAGCCCTGCCTATTGGTTCTCCTGCCTTGTTACTGGTTGCTTATCTCTTTATTAGACCAATCAGGTGTTTTAGACAGGAAAAGTAACACAGCTTCACAGAGTTAAACAAATGCAACATAAAAGAATGCAACACATCTTTGCATCATTAAACAAATGTTCCACAGCAAAAGCAAATGTAAGACATCCTAAAATAATTCCACAACAATGTACATATTAACTAAGTGTATATCAGTCCTTTTGTATCAAAGTTTCATTAGACAAGATATTATCATCAGACCCAAACCAACCTATCAGTTTTCTACTTCAAGAGAATTCTTTTCAAGAGAATATCATCAGGAAAATGTTTTACAAGGTATTCTTCAAGAGTCATGGAATAGATTGAAAATTTCAAGAATTGTAGGCTGCCATTTTGTCTTGTTGACGGTGTTCTTGGATTTACAGAAGCTTCTCAGTTTCAGGAGGTCCTATTTATTGTTTCTCTCAGTGTCTGTGCTACCGGGGTTATATTTAGGAAGTGGTCTCCTGTGCCCATACATTCAAGCATACTTCCCACTTTCTCTTCTATGAGATTCATTCATTGTGGTTGGTTTTATGTTGAGGTCTTTAATTCATTTGGACTTGAGTTTTGTGCATGGTGATAGGTATGGATCTATTTTCGTTCTTCTACANCAACATAAAAGAATGCAACACATCTTTGCATCATTAAACAAATGTTCCACAGCAAAAGCAAATGTAAGACATCCTAAAATAATTCCACAACAATGTACATATTAACTAAGTGTATATCAGTCCTTTTGTATCAAAGTTTCATTAGACAAGATATTATCATCAGACCCAAACCAACCTATCAGTTTTCTACTTCAAGAGAATTCTTTTCAAGAGAATATCATCAGGAAAATGTTTTACAAGGTATTCTTCAAGAGTCATGGAATAGATTGAAAATTTCAAGAATTGTAGGCTGCCATTTTGTCTTGTTGACGGTGTTCTTGGATTTACAGAAGCTTCTCAGTTTCAGGAGGTCCTATTTATTGTTTCTCTCAGTGTCTGTGCTACCGGGGTTATATTTAGGAAGTGGTCTCCTGTGCCCATACATTCAAGCATACTTCCCACTTTCTCTTCTATGAGATTCATTCATTGTGGTTGGTTTTATGTTGAGGTCTTTAATTCATTTGGACTTGAGTTTTGTGCATGGTGATAGGTATGGATCTATTTTCGTTCTTCTACAGGTTGATATCCAGCTATGCCAGCACCATTTGTTGAATGTGCTTTCTTTTTTTTTCCATTTTTTATTTTGTCAACCAGTTTTCTTGTTGATGTAACTGTTTTTATTCACACATCCAGCCTCCACTCACCCTGGAGATGGGTTTTTCTATGACCCTGCTCACTGTCTAATACCTTAAAAATTCATCTGCAGTATTTCTGGGGAGGCACCTACAGACTTGTGGAAAGCCGTGGATGAGCATCCCACGTGGACCACCCAGTGCTTCCCTTGAATGAATTATTCATTAATTCTTCCAAGAGGTTTCTCAGGATCTTGCTCATGAGCTGTGTATTCACAGGAATTGGCCTCAGCATTGCTCAGCAGCGCTGGCCAGAGTTTTCTTCTTCCTAGAATACCACAGTGGCTTAAGGGCTGAGCAAACTTGGTTTAAGGACCAAAGAAGCAGACTTGAGTCTTTCATGTTACTACTCAACATGGGTTTAAGACAATATCATCTGTTCCACAAGGAAACGCCCTGATGATACCATAATTTAAGAAAGAACCAAGTGTTAGACAATTCAGACAATTCAGTGATTTAATGTCTACTTGTGAGGAAGTCCCCTCTCATTCTTGGCCATATAAACAGGAGTAATATCTCCCACTATGTTGACTCAAAGGTTCTGGTCAACCTGGTCACAGGCAGAGGTTCTCTACAGATACATCGCGGACACTTCCTATGGCAACGGGGACATGCCAAAGTGGAGCTCCATCCATCTTACATGCTCATCTTATGTTACATAGGAATAACTGCTTGTTTGACATCCACACTCTTCTTCATGGCTTCCTCATCAAGATGGTCCACAGAAACAGCCTTCCCTAAGGCTGATGGGATTTCCAACCATCCTCACTTAGATTCCAGTAATTGTTGTTTACAGTAGTTAATCACAGCTGAGCTGGTGACATATGCTATGATTCCAGCATTGTGTGGCTGAGTCATGAAAAACTGCAAGTTCAAGGTCAGCCTCAGTTAAGAGGAGAGACTGTCTCAAAGCAGTGTTCAACAGTTCATCTATAGAAGCAAGTTGGCTGGCACTGGCTCTATTATTTCTCTTTCTACTATACACAAACTGAGTTTTATTAAAGAACAAATAAGGAGCTAGAATTCCTCAGTCTGTATGAACTGTCAGTCATACTTACTGATGCTATAGGGTCTTAACCACACGTCTCATTAGAATCTA
The DNA here is from genome assembly GCA_001685075.1 of Bramus lutescens. Lineage (NCBI taxonomy): Eukaryota > Metazoa > Chordata > Mammalia > Rodentia > Cricetidae > Bramus > Bramus lutescens. The sequence continues at coordinate 284,729 of LOEQ01002197.1, read as the reverse complement.
CTACACCTAGCAAGGATAGAGGCATTGCCATAGATGACTGTCCATGAACGTACCCATGCAGGCTTTGTTGAGTTTATGTCAAGATTTTAGAGGAGGGTACTTAGAGAAGCCTTAAGGAAGGATACTCAGGTACATAGAGATCAGACTCATTGTGCAAACAGCCTAACATATGCCCAAATGAGTCAGCAGAAGTCTCTTAGACATACACCTAGTTTGTTGGAGAGAGCTGTCATTGGTTATTTTAAATAATGTACTGACAGAAACTCCAGTAATGAAATACGGGAGAAGGCAAGCCTTAAATCACCTATCGTTTAATGGTTAAAAGGCAAGAACAAGCTAAGAAACTGTAACAGACTATCCTGGAGATGTTCACAGACTGCTCTAGGAAGGAGAAGGAGAAGGAAGAAGTAAGGGGTTTTCTTGCTGGAGTTCTTCTGGGCTTGGTCTCAAAGGGAGGTTGGCACAGAAAGAAGCAATCATATCCCAAGCAAAAAGTGAATCTATAGTTACAAAATGTTCATGAGGAAGGAAAGGAAGCCGAGTCCTTTTGTGAGAAGAGGAATAGCAAGAAGCTGCAGGCTCTTGTGATACCTTCTTGTCTTGGACGCCAGGCAGGGAGCTGGCTTTTAATTATGTATAGACTGGAAGGCAATGCACCATAATCATGATTAATATGTAGGGTGATCTCAACGCTCTGTGGTGGCATACACCTGCAATTCCAGCATTTGATGGAAGCGAGAAAACTGCGGGTCTTTGGCTACCAATGGGATATGTAGCAGCATAGAAACCAGCAAAAGATTTAGGAAGATCTCTATAGAAATATATCGCCAATCAGACAAGATGCAGGGATGGGGATTTGGGTAATTGATTCAGGTGAGAAACTGTAATCTAGAGTGGAGGTTGCCAACTATTTTTCTGTAACGGGCCTGTCAGTAAACATTTAAAGCTTCGTAGTACATATTTGCTGTTGCAAATACTGACCTCTGCCCATTGTAATGAGAAAGGAACTTTCGAAACATCTAAATCCTCTGACCATGAAACAGGCCCGATCTGGTCTTTGAGAGAGGTTTAGCCAACCCGGTACTTAACCAGGGGTCCTTCCCCCAAATTACACTTCCTATATTACTCACACGTGGTCTGCACAGCTGGCAACAGCTACACATATTAAGAGATGGAAGTAAGCTGTAAAATAGGAAACTTTCAAAGATACTCTCAATGGTTAAGGAAAGAAACCAAAGACAGATACATGAATAATAAACACACCTGTGCTCACACAGATACATTCTTCCCATTCCTCCTTTCAGTGCAAAGGACCAAGCCTGACAGAGAAGGCCCAGGGAGAAATTGCAATGTAGGCAGTCATGACTTTGTTCCATGGTCTTTATGTGAAATGAGTCCTTGTCATTTTGAGCCCTCGGGGCCTCATATTTATGCTGAATATATCTGTGAGCTTTTACTGTTAATAAAGCAGCTACTGAAGTTTCTGCACATGAGCAGTCTTTCATTGCCATCTATCTTGTGTTTGGATGATCTCTGCTATTAATCAGTAACCAAGGCAAATCCTCCGTCACATCAGTTTAGGGAGTGATGGTTGCTAAATTTAAAAAAAAAATAGGGAGCCAAGGACCATGTTTCAAACTCAAACACCCTTGTGAGGCCCTGATTTGTTTTTCACTGCTCTCACTCCCAGATCTCTAACTGTTTACATCCAACAAGTCATCCTGGAAATGTCTTATACATTTCCACGGAGGTCTCTCTGTCTACTATTCTGTCTCTAGTGGCAGGAGAAAACTCCCTTTCTCCTTCACGTTCCTCTCCCCCCATCTTCACCCCCCTTTCTCTCCCTCCCTCCCTCCTTCTTTCTCCCTCCCTGCCCTTTCTTCTAGCTACTTTTTTTAAATTATAAACTGGTTACTGGTTTCCCTAAGTTCATTTACTTCACTCCATCTGTGTTCCATGCCGTGATGCTCATCGACTGCTGCCTGGAATGGAACACTGAATATCTGAACCCAGACAAGCTATCTGGATCCATCATGAACACTAGCTTTTCACCTTGTTTTGTGCTGCTTTTGCAAGCTGAGAGCCTTACCTCAGAAAAAAATTAACGTTTATTAGTGTCACAGAAATTAAAAGTTAATTAAGGAAGGGCAGAACACATTCCCACGAGGCATTATAAAATTGTGACAGACAGACATTCTGAGCTTCTTTCCGAGCTACTCCCATACAGGGTCTTTCTTCCATGAACACGGGCACTCCCTAGAAATGTCTAAGGAAACTCCTCAGTCTAGTCTTCATGTTTTGGTTGACTGAAGTGTGGCCACACAGCGCAACCCAGAAGTCATGGTGCTAACCCCTCCAGCTCGCTCTCTCTCTCTCTCTCTCTCTC
>LOEQ01002197.1:252371-282284 GCA_001685075.1 Bramus lutescens | reverse complement strand
TCTCTCTCTCTCACACACACACACACACTTCTCCTTAGAAGTTCTCACTGTAGCCTGGTGATACTAATGTTAATACGGTCTCTGTAAGCCCATGAGGCACACACTTTTCATTTCTCCCTTATAAACACATGTTGGCTAATAAACATTATAAAGGAAAGTGTTTCAAAATCCCAGGAATAGTTATAAAAGAGAAGCCTGAAGAGGCAACTTTCTAATCTAATCAGCTCAACATTCACAGCAGAAGAATGAGAGACTTAAATCTCAGCGCATCAGAGCTGATCCAGGCCCATTGTCCCTGTTCAGTCTCTTGGCAGTAATGCCTGTTGAGAACTTAGAATCCGGGCACAGTGCAAACGGGACTGGAGAAGCCAGGCTCCTAACACCTCCATTCCTCTATGTGTTAAAGTCCTGTGACAGAGAATGTCCACCTGGAAGATTACTCAGCTTTCCTTCACTGGACCTGATTCCCTCTTCAGACAACCAGTAGTTTCTTTCATTATCAATGAGAGTTTCTTCATGCTGATCAGTCACCAGACAGTGGGCCACAGAAATGCTCCAGGAAAGGAAAAGCACAACACTCTTCCTTTCCTCTGTGTCAGACAGTAGGACTCAGCTGGAGAGCTGTGTTATTCCTCAGTGTCTCTCAGAACCCAAGGGAAAGCACTGACGTGGTGCCTGAAGGTTGTGCATAACATGGAACATGAAAACACATTCAGATCCATAGATCTTTGACTGCTCAAGGAAAGTGTAATTTGTTTGGGCAGATCCATGTCTATAACATGACTCTAAGAACTATATCTTCCTGTCCAAATGTCTTTTGAGCAAGACTCTGGCATCAGCTAAATTTGTCTATAGTTCACGTATCTAAGCTCGGCAAGGCGGTGCTCATATGGCAGCATTGTGGAAGGAGAAGTAGGAGGATCTCAAGTTAGTGACTATCCAGGAATGCACAGAAAGACTGGATGGGCATCTTGGTGGCACATCACTTGCCTAAGATGCCCAAGGTCCTGGGTTATGTCCCTAGTACCAAGAAAAATATTGGAGAGAGACCTAATTTCTGAAGAAGAACATAATACAATTGAAAAGTCCCCATCACCCTTAGGTTATAAATATTAGTGCCATTGTTTTCAATAGTTATCTCTTCTTCCTGTGCATACACTGTTCAGGGTAAGCATCACCGCTGACTCCCTGATGGAGAAGGAAGAGCAAAGGCAGAGTCATAATTGGGTTCTGGCAGTGGGTTTCTCATTCTCTTTCAGGAAACTCAGGCATCACTAAAACTATTGCCTTGTGGTCAGGCATTTGAGCCTGAAATTAAACTTGTGAAGAATAGTCTTTGGAGGATTCTCTTTCTTTCTTTCTTCCCCTTTTAGTATTGATTTTTTTCTCTTTTCATTTGTTGGTGCTGCTTCTTTTCTTGTTGCTGGGGATTTGTTAGAGCCACATCTGTACATGATTTCTTATTTATGTTTGTTTTGTACATAAGCACCAGATGCTTCAACTGCCAGCTCCCTAATCAGTCAGAAAGCTCCACTGTAGTCAGGCTGGGGTAAAAAGGAATGAGGAAGCTTCCCATCCCGACGCCGCTCATCAGAGTGAATGCATAGGCTGCTGTGTGGGTAGCAGCAGCGGGCTGGGGCAGACACCTATTATGTGGAAAAGTAAATGGTAAAGCATTCAGCACTGAGTTCTAGGGTCTGCAGGATTCAGGGATTGTTTTGTTACTCATTTTGTCAGTAAGAAAGTTTACAAATTTTCTTCTCTGAGCTTACGTGTTTCAAGATCGTAGGTGTCATGTGAGAGCCTGAATTCATTCCTGTAATAAATTGTACTGCTACTTTACAGGTATGATGTCACCTTTAAAGAATATCCTCCCCATGTGAATACAGCCTTTACGGTTGTGGGAAAATGATGGATGATTTCCCTAAAAGCATGTCCTGTATGCACACACTTTCTACTGACCTTGGAAAATAACAATGTTATTTCTGGAAATGCCCCAGGGGACTTAACCTGGGGTTCTCTGCTTTGGACATCTGTATGGAAGACTTGACATTTTTCCCTAAGTCTGGCTCCCATATGTTGGCTATGGCATTAACATTTCCAGGGAGACCTACAAGAACCAAAAGTGTCCCCATTCCTACTTGTAATTTTTGCTACTGACATAGCAGAATCACAAAGTCCCAAAGGTTTGTATGTAGCCTTCAGCAGTTGACACACAATGAAGTCTTTTTCCCCCTTTTAGTACTGGGGACTGAGCACAGGGCCTCACATAGGCTTTGTAAGCAAATCCTCTATGACAGGCACCTCTCTTCCCAGTCCTCTTTTGACTTTTACATTGAGACCAGGTCTCTTTAAGTTTCCAAGGCTGATCTTAACTCACTGTGTAGCCCAGGCAGAACCTGACCTTATGATCCTCCGGCTTCAGTTTCCTCAGTAGCTGGCCTTACCCGTTTATGGTTTCTTCCTCTTTCACAGAGGAATTAGGATGACTAGGTTAGAGTGTGACAAGGAAAAAAACTTTCCAAAATCTTCAAGTGGAGGGTAAACCTATCACTTGGCTAACCAGTGAACTTGCTACTCCATGTCCTTTTCCCTTGTCCTGCTGTCACGCACAGTTACAGCTCTGGACAGCTTATGTGCTCATGGAATTGGGGTGAGAAAATAACAAAAGAAGCCAGGAGGCACCCTTTTCTTCATTGGCTCTATTCTAATAAAATATAAAGTTCATCCTACGTTACGTTGTGCTGCTCTTCCATGTACAGGATCTTGCCTTCTCAGTGTCAAGGCATGTGACGCAACCATGCCTGTTTTACTGTCTTATAGACTAGAAAACTAATGCTAAAGGTTGAATAACTTGTGGGCCTATGGTTGGGTGTCAGGAGAATTTAAGAATGCGAGGTTCGGATTTCCAGTGATGCATCACTATCATCTGATGGTTCGTCTATCTTATCTACTCATTCATTCTGTATAGGTTGTTGAGCACATACTTCATGACTCTTTGCAACATGTCCACAGAAAACCTCTGACTCTACTAGGGTTCATAGCTTATGCTAAGAATAACCCCTGTTATCCCTGGTAGTCACAGATGATTATTTTAGGCACTGATGAGATGCCGGGCAAAGCTGTTGCCTACAGGAAATAAATCTACGGGCCAGTGGTTAATCATAGGAAAATAAACATGGAATGACATAATATGACAATTAAGATGAAGTGACATGATAAATGAAGTGGGGAACTGGGCAGGCCAGGATGGAGGAAGATGTTATCATCCCGAGCTGAGGAGATCTCTTCGTGAAGAGGTCATCTGGCCAAGGACACCAGCATGGAGCCAGGCAGCAGCCATGTACACATCAAAGAATATGATCTTCAAGAGAGGCCAGTGATTGCAAAGCACAGATCCAAAACGAAAGGAGCAGACAGGATCTGTGCCAGCAGCGAAGGTGACTGACAAAGGACAAACAGCTAAACGTGAGGTCCTTCCCGGTGGGGAGATGGAGTCCATCCTTGCTGGCCATGGTCTAGACAAATCTCCTAAGTCACACATCTCGGTAGTTGTTTGCAACCAACTCACTCCCATCCCAACACTTGGAACCTGTGAAAGTCAGAACTCCCCCTAAACGTTTTTCTTAGTAACATGGAACTGAGGGTGAGAAGACAACCTTTCGACCCCAGCTAGGAAGTTGAAACTGGAATGTGGGGGTTCTTTATTAAATACTATCATTAGCCTTCCTTAGATAAATAATTCTCCAAAGTACCATCCTTCTTACCAGGCAGAGTCCAACCTGCTCACAGGAAACCTCCCTCTCCATCAGCATTTGTATCCCCTGTGAGGAGAAGAAGCTCTCCTACTCTTGGTGGTTACAGATGATGGTCCCCACACATCCCTGTGCACCAATCAGGTGCCACTCAGGGTGCCCCCCAGCCATGCTGAGACATTAGATCAATCCCTCTCTGCCCATTAAAGGGCTCATAAATGGTTGCAGCAACGAATTAGTGCTGGAAGATTTCTCCAACTTGAAGCATGGTAAAATGCACAGGTGGGTAAGAAGAATCAATCAGGGCCAGACAGGGTGTTGGAAGTTAAACCATTTGTTTATCTTAAGGTTCTGCATCGTGGGAAATAAGTATGTGTGTTTGTGTGTATGTGTGTGTGTGTGTTTACATTTCGGTTCAGATTTAAAATCAGTCATGTGTACAATCTGTTTGATTCAATACATGATTGGAGCAAAAACTACCCAGAGCGGGAGGTTATTGTTTGAAGAGTCAGAAAAGGGTTGGATGTGTAACTTTGTAATTTGCAATTAAGCTTATTGCAGCCTTCCTACCTCCTAAACCTCTGTCAACTGAGCTTACATTTAGATGGAAAGCTAGCAGTTACTCAGCAAATAATTATGCATCCTAGAAGCATAAGCCAGATAAAATCAGCAATTCTGGCTAGTTGCTTCTCCTCCCATTCATAGACAACTGACATGCCCCCTACATCTTTTTATTCCCTTTCTAAACAAAAGTCCCTCAGTGACACAGAGCAGAAGTTATAAACATGGGGCCATAGTCACTTGCTCAGGGCCTGTAACTAGAATTCAGGGAGGTCTGACCACTTTAATGGGGGAGGAAAATTACATTTTGGTTTCTGCTACCCTCTAATTGAAATATAGTGCATCCCTTATGGATGGCTGCAGAGAACTGATTGCAAGGACCTGGTGGAACCTCTGACCTTCTCGCTCAGAAAGTCACAGCAGAATTCAGGCTGCACTTGTTGCCCATATCTTGAAATATCCTGCTTCAAACTTTTTAGTTGTTAGACTCAATGTCAGATTTAATTTAATGCATAAATCACAAAGCATATCACATTTAAAAATATTTTTACAATTTCATTTCAACATGATTAATTTTCTTCAAAATTCTATCTACTTGTCAAAGGCTGGAGAGCTAACAGAAGACAAAGCGTTTCAGGTCAGCAGAGACCTGGTGCTGTCACTTGAAGAGGCTCTGCCAGAGGGTCCAGCGTAGGTCAAGGGCCTTCAGTAGGTCTGTACCCTGCCTTGCTTCTCACAATGCCTGAAATTCTTCCAATGTAAGAGTCACTTCAAGAGTAATTCTTCCCTGCATCTTATTAACAGCTCGCAGGGAATTAATTCATAACACACACACAAAGAATCTAAATGCCCATAAAGTAGTTGCTATTCTGAGAACTCTGCTAAGAAACCTTACTTGAAACCTCCTGTTGGCTTCAAATCCTGGGCAAGTACTATTATTTTCCCATTTTACTGATGAAAACCAAGATGTAGAAAGTCTAGTTATCTTTTGCCCCACCACAACCAATTCGGTCCCTTCTGAATTACAGTTGGCTGCATGCTGAGCGTTTTTCTCCTCTGTGCTAAGAATCCTGAAGGGAAAGAGAGATGTGTGGACAACTGAGGGAGTTCAGGACCTGTTACCTCAAAATATGACATGTTGGCGCATTGATTATCTTGAACGAAAAGCACTTAAGAAGCAGTGATTGCATGTCCACTGTGACCTCCCTCGTCTTTCTAATAACAGGAACATCAAGTCCTAGAGAGAAGAATGCCCACCTTTTGCCAGGGCTAAAAGTCTTTCTTCTCATCAGCGAACAGGCATTTTCTCCTAGAGGATTCTACACAAACAGCCCTTGTTAACCTGCCTCTTGATGCTTATTCTTCTTTACATAGGAATTTGTTCTTCAAAACCACCTTTATTTTTAAACCTATTGTAAAAACACTTAGAACACAGCCAACTCTTTTGTTCCATGCATGTGTTAGAGAAGGTTCCTACTGTACATAGAAATTATGGAATGAATGAGTGTTTATGTTTTTTTCCTTGTTAACCTGTGTCAGTTAAAGCTGGAAAACCTAAGAGAGTAGAGAGAATATTGCCTCCCCTAAAACAATAGTTTTTAAAGGATATTCAGCAAACCAGTAGAGGCCTGGGCCTCTTCTGGAAGGCTCATGAGACCCTGTCCTTAGAATTATTCTGAGACAACATTCCCCCTTCCAACTCTGTTAACATGGGCACCCAAAGCACCAAAGCATTGGTAGCAAAATGTATGGTATTGAGCATGAATAGAAATAGCATCAAATGGTGTGAGTAGTCACTGTGTATCACATCACCGTGCTTGCTCTATCAATAAAAAAGAAAAGAAAGCTGCCCTTTCCATTTATCCTTAATGCAGTACAAGTTGATAATATTTAGCACGCCTGGGCTTGATTACTATTCTATGTGAAACAAAAGGAAGCATATGTATATCACTATTGTGTATTGAAGGATGGTGGTTGATCAGAAATGGGGACTGGCAGATTTGTCAAGAGCATCCAGCAGGTCTTTTCCAAAGATAGTTTCCCTGCCTTGCTCCCATAGTGGCTGAAAGTCTACTAGTGCAAGAGACAGTTTGAGACTATTTCTGCACTGTACCTGATTGGTATCTCACAGGGAATTAATTTACAACATTAAAAGAAAGAATATAAATGTCCATAAAGTAGCTATGGTGCACACCTGAAAGCCGGTTGCTTTTATATGGCCCTGAATTCAGGTCATTTTTGGTGGTCTTATTTATTTTTTTGCTTTTCATATTTTTATAGGACTGCTAAAGAGAGAAAGAACATACAAACACAAATTTTCTGCAACCCCAAACCCGAAGATCCACTCTGGCTTTTAATTTGTCAGCAAGAGCAAAGCTAATGTGTGATTAACTCAATCTCAAACAGAGGTTCCTACATTTTCATAAAACTTTTTCCTTGGATGAACTACAGACAAACCAAAGTCACAAGGTGTTGGTGTCTGGCAGGCATTTTCTCGAGGATGAAGGAAGCGTCATTTCAAGGAAAACCACAGGTAGGTATTTATTGACAGTGATGGAATCCGAGCTTTCATAGCAAGAACGAAAGTTTTGAAATCTTCTATTTGTCATTATTAGCCTGACAGTTTCCCAATATTCAAAGACTTTTCAAAGTGAGGTTGGTAGTGATAGCAATAAATTTTAGTTTTATATTTCATAATGAAATACGGTGATATTTGGGAGCACCACACAGCCATGTGAATCACTATTTTCTGGATAACTGGTACATGAATTTGCAAAACTAAACATGGTAAAATACCCATTCAAAGCACAAAATGGACCAGTGGATGAATATTGGAGTAGAATTTCTACAACACAAAAATTCACTGTTTTCAGTTCAGTCTGCGTAGTCTAATGTACATGGAGATGACTGTGCAGCTGTCACCACTTCCTGTGACAAAGGAACTGGCACTTGTGCACACTGACACTCCTCTAGTCAGCAGCTGGAGGCAGCCACTAACCTTCCTATTGTTAAAGAGATTGCCTTCTTTGGACGGTTCACACAAACGGAACTGTCAAGTGTGTGTTCTTTGTGAGTGATTTCTTTCATTTACTGTAGTCTTTGAAAGGCTCATCCAGCTCTAGTATGTTTCCGTACTCAGATCCTCTCCCTGCCTAGGTGAGGTAGGAAAGACCTGAAAATGCTGTTTCTGGTGCTCTCTCCAACTATACTTCAGGTAACCAAATCGTGTGGGGATTTGGGGAGGAAATTAAGATTGAAGGCCGGGGAACAATGAGATGCCTTATGAATAGGAGGCAGCGAACACCTGCAAGACCAGAGTTGAGCTTGTGTTCCCATAGACCTCTGACCCTGTGCAGCTGTGCGCCATTTTCTCAGCGTGTAGTGAAACTCCTCCAGGATCACACTCTCTGCTGCCAGGAGGTTAGACGCCAAGGGCTACGGTTTTCATTACAGTGGGACATTTGAGTGGTAGAGAAAAGCAGGGCTGTCTCACTTTACACTTAATGTTCCTTTCTCTTGTGCATCTCCCCTCCATTTTTTGGAACTGTTTTAATATGTAGTGTTTCAATTACTCAAGTACTTTCTTAAAGAAAAAGATTCATTTTCATTTCGAACTATGCCTGTGTCTGTGTGTACAGGGTTTTTGAGGGTCCACCAGACCTGGAAGTATGGGCAGCTGTGAGTCACCTGATATACTGATATGGGTGCTAAGAACTGAACACAGGTCCTTTGCAAGAGCCATAAGTGATGCTAATTCCTGAGCCATATCTACAAACCCTCAACCCTTCCTACAAGAGTGTCACCATTCCTATAGCAATCTAAATTCTTAACAAATAACTAATGCCATTCCCAGCCCTACAGCTCGATCTTTTAAACTTCTTTGAACTCTGAAAGATTCCAGATCATCTGTTCAGTTTGCATTAATTGCAACACAGGTCAAATTTCCCTGACTTCCAACTCAGGTCAATAACACGTAAGGTTTTATTGTTTGTTTATCTGTTTGGGCCTCAGTTTCTCTCAAGGGTTAACAGGATGCTCTGTTTGTGTTGTTTCTGTGTGTGTGTGTGTTTCCCCCACATTTGCCAAGCAGCTGGATGATCTACAATCTAACTCAGTTCTAACAATATCCCCATGAAGCCATCATCGGGTCACACAGAATAAAAACTAGGTCCCACAAGGTACCAATCCCAAGACTGTTGAGTCTGCCTGATCAGGTATCCATCAAGTGTCTCCATGACCCCATCCTCAGATTTGGTCATTGTTAGAGTGGCTCATAGAAGCTGGAGAAATGCTTCTTTGTTGTCATCATGGGGGATATTTCAAAAGATTCATCTGGATAAGAAAATGCAGAGACTGAAGTCCCTATTCCTTGAGTTTCTGTGCCCTTGGAGTAGGGAAGCACCACCGTCCTGGCATGCAGGGTTGTTCATTCCCTGGAAATTCTCCAAATCCTCCCATTTAGGGTTACTATAGAAACATTGCTGCATAAGAATGATTGAGGAAAAACCCACCATTGGTAACCAATTCAACTTTCAGCCACTTCCACAAACTATTTAGCTGGTTTCCCTTGAAATCAACCAGCTAAATTCTGATGGGAAAAACCTAAGGGCAATATGACTAATCCTTATGGAGAAGGTATCAATCTCTTCCTACCCAAAACCTTTGAGTTTCTGTGCAGTTCATATAAAATACTTTGTAGGTTGGGCCTTGATTAGGGTAAGCCACAGAATATTAGCTTTCTTCTTAGGAATCCAAATCCAAGACCCGACTCTGCAAACATCTTCAATTTCCTTCAATATCATAAACAATACAAGAGTTATAAATTCCTGTCACACTATGAAATAAATCCATGAATAAATGTTTTTAGACACAAAACTCTATCATTGTAAATACTTGCTAGTAAATATAATGGGTCTTTATGAGTATTTCATGATCTAAAACATGTGTCTGTGACCAAGGATGATGCAGCACAGAAACAAATGATTCTATGTAGAATTATTACTACACATATAGTTAGACGTCAGAAGAATATTCTGTGTTTTCTGAAACATGAGTACTTATCATACTTGTTACACTTTGGTTAATTTAAATTGAGAGTAACACAAAGTCAAATGCTTATGTTTTACATTCATTTTAATTTCTCTTTGAAATGTAAATGCTGGCTTTCTTCATTTTATTTCAGAAGTTTGCAGGACAATAATAGAAAAAAATGAAATTAAGCAGTTGGAATGGTTTTGTTTTGCCTTCAAATAATAATCATGATGATGATGGTAATGATGATGAAGGCAAAGGAAACCAGGTGCATTGTTTGGGAATGGCAGACAGCAGTCAGAAGAGGAACATGGATAAGACTCAATCGCAGCTACCAAACAGGATGCCTGGCTCTGGATCTGCACACTGGGGACTCCAGGTAACAAGCTTGAAGAGATGAAGGGGAAATACCATATCACCTGACTTTAAATGCAGGTGGTTGCATGTAAAGGAAATCTTCCCCTTATTTCAATTGTCTGGACAGAGCAGAAGAAAATCGGTCTCTAAACTGACTGGTTCCTAGAACATAAGCAACTGTATAGATCAGACTTGGTATCTTGGGATGCTTCCTCTAGTAATGAGGAAGCCTGTGTGCATTTCAGAGATGGGGAACATCTTCTGTATCTGAGATAGTTTCCAGAAGAGCATCAGGAACCCTGCAGAAGAGATGACAGCCAGAATGAGCTGGGATCCAGTCCTCCTGTAGCTCCATGCTTAGGCCAGCGGAGCCTTCTGAAAAGTGTCCTTCTGATGTCCGAGGGCAGTGACAACACATTTTCACTGCACTTTCCATCTCAGAAGCCATGTTTAACCTTATATGCCGTTTCTGTTCCTTGTGTCCCTGGTCTCTTGCTTGTGATTCTGTCCCAGTTTACTGTTTGGTGCATACCTGTTCATTCACATCATTTTCTAAGGAGGAGGAGGAGTGAAATAAAACACTGACATAATTATATGTACAAACACTGCTGCACAGAAATCCACGTCTGGCTGCAGCTAGGCTGTTAGCCCACAGACAGCACTTCATAAGATCCCCCAAAAGGTTAATTAATCAACTGTAGGAAAGGCTGAGTTTCGCATATGGAAGCAGTTTAGAGGAGTCATGACACAATTATGTAAGTAAATATTTTTGAAAAATTGAGTGTATTGGAAGTCAAGATGCCTCGTTAAGATTGTCTATATTGAAATTGTCTTTTTTCAGAGCCCATAGTAACTTGTGAATAGTCACAAGATTCCCTATACCCCTGAAACCAATCCAGAACAAAGGCTTGAATGGCCAGCTTTCATCCTAGAGCCTGAGTTATGTGAAGTATCCTCTGATTCACCTCCTAGCAGTTTTGCTCTGGAACTGGTTTTTAAATGGAACAGCATTTGAGTGAATTTGTTTTAGAATGGTATTCTTAAGTCACTGAAGAAAGGGGAAATACGGTAACCTTATTAAGTTACCTGCCCTTGTAGACCAGGTAATGTAGCAAGCCTGTCCCCTGAAGGCCTGTATGGACACATGATACATGACAAGAGCCATCGCAATCTATTGTGGCCACCATCAAGGTGAGAGTGACAGGAAGAGAAGTTGCTCTCCAAAGCCCTTGAAGAAAGCTGGTTCAGGGTGTAGGGATGGAGACAGGAAGAGGTGCAAAGTCAGGGACTATTTTTAGTTTCCCCAGCGTTAATTCAAACAAAAGAGCAGTTTGAAATCTTGGGGGCATTTAGTGATCTGGGTTTTATGTTATGTCCTTAACAGCTAACTAGCACTGTCCCATGCAATGAAAAATGTCAGCATCCTTATCTCTATCAGTGCTCCAAAGTGATAGTAACTGTTTTCATGTCATCAAAGATATTCAGTAGGTGCCGACTTGCTTCTTTGAGGTGGGAGACATTTTCTTTTTTTGTGAGAAAAAAAAAAGAAAAGGATCAAGTCCAAAAGGATGGAGAAAGTGTAACTAATATGAAATCCAGCGTAATCTTTTGAGCATGCCAATAGTCTGCAGGAGCACATGTGGACATTTTCATCCGATGTATCTCATTTAATGCTGATCATCATTCTCTAAGGTCAACATCTTCATTTGCCTTTTCAAAAATAAGGAAGACAAAGTTCAAAATAACTTGCCTAATTTAAGCAAAATTGAGCAATCTGTAAACACCAGACCCTTGGAATGATTTTTACCTCAAGGTCCCTATTTTAAAAAATGAGATACTATGTAAAGGCATGACCCCCTTTGGTGTAAAGCCAAAATTTCAAATCTGGTCTTCATTTACTATGTAAAAGACATCAGATGAGTGACATTTGAATCTCAAGATACTTGACTGAAAGTAAAAAGATAACTCCTGTGAGCTAATTTGGTATTGAATATTGCAAATAACAGTGCTCATAAGAATTCGTATAAAAACATAAATATACACATATTCAAGAATACATACCAATATATTTATATGTGTTCATGTATCATTTTCCTGCTACTCTCCTCTTAAGCTAGCTAAATTAGTTTTGGAAATGGATTTATTATCTCCCAGTGGTTGGCTTAAATAAGATTGACAGTAAGGATGCCATGAAAGCAACACATATTGTGGTTTCCTCTACAGACAAACCTGTGACACTCTTAATTAGGCCCGGTAAAAGACTGATATCAATAACATGTGATAAAGTAGAACTGTTATAAAATATATGCTGTAATGAAAGTAATGCGACAATTCTCAGTTGACCTCGCTCTCTTAAAATCTTATTGTACCGTACTTGTCAGTTAGTGTGATGAAGTTAGCTGGATGACTGAACACTTGGGACTAAGCCCCCATCATGACCTGTAACCCTTTCTTCTGCATTTTGACAAGACACAGAAAAATTAGCACAATTTTCTTTCCAAATTTCATAGATAGACAGTTCTCCTCATTGTTGATCTTGCAGCCTCAGCATGTGAGATATTCTGTTCTCAGTATGTCAAGAGCTTCCACGTTTTCATTTCAAGGAAGCAGTTGTCTGGCATGTCTGAAATGCTCACACCACTACTGTGGTGCTATCAATAAGCAAAATAATTACTACTTGGACATACAAAGTATCAAGACAGCTAGCTAATGACCATGGGGTAGATAGTGCTGGTTACACTGGACTAAAGGATGAGTCAGGTCCCCTGACAGGATGGAGGAGGGCTATTTGAGATAGCATGAAATGCCAAGCAATTAAAAACTTAAAAATTGTTTACTCCTAGAATCTTTCCATTAATATGTTTCAACCATAATGTGGTGTCTTAAATTTCTATCCCCCCGTTCAGTCCCAAAGAAATACACTGAGGTCTACATTAATAATAAGCTGATTGGCCCAGCAGCTCAGGCTTCTTAATAATTAATTCTTTTAACTTATATCAGCCCCTAATTCTTGTCTGTGTTAGTCATGTGGCTTGGTATCTTTTTCGGCAAAGCAGTCACATCTTGCTTGCTCTGTGTCTGGCTTCCTCTCTTTCTGGGTGACAACTGCAGAATGTTTCCTCTTCCCTGAATTCTCGTTGCCCTGTCTCTACTTCCTGCCTGGTCACCCCACATATACTTCCTGCCTGGATACTGACCAATCAGCGTTTATTTAAAATACAAGAGACAGGGTACAGAAGATTGTCCCACAGCACTTCTACCCTTTAAAAAAAAAGAAAAAAAAAGAAAAAAAAAAAACAAGAACTCTGAATCGAATCTCCTTTGTTTAGCTTTTCTACTGGCCATTATCCATATCAACTTGTAACCAACATTCTAAACAAAGGCAAACATCTATAATCCATTTTTTGGGGAATGTGGGTATAGTTTTGCAGGCTACTTCCTCCTGATTGGGGGCACTGATAATCTTATTAGATCTAAAGCAAATTTAAAATTATGATCAAGTCCTGACTGGATTATCCTGTGAGGCTTGATCATCTCAGGCAGCAGTCTTTGAACTATTCTGGATGTAGAACTCAGACATCTGGGCCATTCCTCCTATCAAAGATTTCCCAGGGAGTCTTCTTGGCCAAACCTGATTTTTCTTAACACAGAATGAATCCACAGACCCTCATTTCTGTGGAAACAAAGCAAAACCTCTTCTCCAAAGTAACATACCTTTTGACTTCAACTTTGAAGTCAAGGTATTTTCAAAATAACTATCTTGGATTAATTCAGCAGCATTTATAATCAAATATCTTTTAGCAGCTGTTGCTCCTTCCTCAACATTCAAACAATTTAAAGACAACACAATAGCATACAATATCCAGACTCTCTGTATATATTTCATCTTTATGTGACTTTATTTTAAACTATTTATTTTTAATTTTAATTTTTGGCTTTTTGAGACAGGGTTTCTCTTTGTATTTTTTGCTGTCCTAGAACTCACTCTGTATACCAGACTTTACTTGAACTCACAGAGATCTGCCTGTCTCTGCCTCCCAAGTGCTGGGATTAAAAGTGTGTGCCACCACACCCAACTACTCTCTTCTTTCTTTTTCTATTTTAAGGACTTTTTCTTTTTTTCTCTCAAGCCTACATATATTTTTGAACACACAGTAAACCATTTAGAGGTTTTATTCATTTTTAAATCTATCTTTACTGTATACCTTTCTTTTTCTGATTACATGAGGTTTTAATTTGCTAAGTGATATGGCTAGAATTAAAGGTGTGGCCTTGACAGCTGGATCCAGTCCTTTCCTTAGCTTTTTTTCTGAGAGTCTGGCCTCATGGCACAGGTACTGGCCAGAGCCACATTCATTGCCCCAACTCTATGGCATTTCAAGGTCCCTGCTACCACCAAAAAGTGTTTCATGGCAGGACCTCTTAAAAGAGCTGCAAGGTTTTGCAGCTAAAGCTGAGTCAGGAAGCCTCTCTTAATTGAGAGCGCTTGCCTCTAGAAAGCAGAGCCTACCCGAGAAAGTGCTATTATCAAGAAGCCATGCTTACCTCAATTCTTTTCTATCTAGAATAACTTCCAAGCTCTCTCAGACTTTTAAGTGGATTTGGTCATCCCCACATTGGCATGCCATTTGTTGACTGAGATTTCTGTCTCACCCAGTCCTGCAGTCATTCAGTCCCAAAGAAACACACAGAGGTCTACATTAATTATAAACTGATTGGCCTATTAGCTCAGACTTCTTATTAACTCTTTCTTACATCTTATATTAGCCCATTATTAGCCATGTAACTTGGTACCTTTTTTGGTGAGGCAGTCACATCTTGCTTGTTCTGTGTCTGGTTTCCTCTCTGTCTGGGTGACAATTGCAGATGGACTGTTTCCTCTTCCCAGAATTCTCTACTTTCTGCCTGGTCACTCCACCTATACTTCCTGCAGGGCTACTGGCCAATCAGTCTTAATTTAAAATACAAGTGACAGGATACAGACCATTGTCTCACAGCAATAATGGACCATGGGTATTTAGAAGTAAGTTAGGTAATCCTAGGCTCCCACTAGATGCTGACTATTGTTCAACATTTTTCTCTTCAAATTATTTCTTCATGCTATATTAATCTGCATACACTTTTCACACGAGGTATCAATATTTTCTAGCTCAGAGGTTTATCAGCTTCAAAGCTAAGAATGATGTTTTCCATGATAAAGACAAAATCAGAAAGCAAACCAGAATTACATAGGCTGAAATACCTGGTAAGGAGCAGTGTGTCACTTCAAAACCAGATACCACATAGATATAGGCTCTGATAATGTTATTTTCAATATTTAGTGCTATTGAAAGTATACCTTAAATTTGTCACTTCCTCCTGTAAGCTCCTTGTTTATATATGCACCCAAGAGGGGACCTAAAGTCTGGATATCTGGGCCCATCATCTTTTTCCAGTGTAACTTTGATTTTAAATATCAAAACCTATCTGGACTATTTAGCAATGGAAAAATGACATAAAAAAACTTAAAATATTTTTGTTGATCCACACAGTGTAAGACTGAAAAAGATACTAAGACCATCAAGTCTAACTTTTTCATTTACACTCCAAAGAAAGAAAAGTACAATGGCCTCTCACAGGTCAAAATGCTAGTCTGGATAAATCTAGGAATAAGCAAGTACCAAGTTCAGGGCTATTTCCTGGAATATATATCCAAGTATCCTGGCAGGACCATGACAGCTAACAAAGACTGTGGGCTGAGGAGACTTTTTTTTGGATGCAGCAATACTGGAACTTCAAAGCATGTTAGTAAGATTTGAGTGAGGCCCAGCTCCTGACTTCATGAGCTTTCCCTTGCCTCATCCCCAAGTGTTACAGAAAAAAAAGCTCCTGACAGCTAAACTCGTTCTTAAAGCTTTTCTTCTTGGATTAAAATATTTCAAATCCTCAGACACAAGTGTGACCTGAAGTTTCCAGGCTATTCTTTCATGAAAGAAAATTATCAATCACATAGCTACTCCTTTATGCAAAACCTTATTTTTTGTGCTTATAAAGATAGATCTTTGAGGGTAAGAAAATATTGCTCTGGGGAAGATGTTCCTTGAGTATTTTTAAGTTGACTCCAAGAGTATAATATGCACACTGCTGTTGTTTAGTCAAGGTCAGGCTGGATCAACTCCTACTCCACAGGCTGGTTGCCCTGTGCATCAGAACTTTAGTGCATATAGTTCATGGATTATTATTGGCCATAGAGACCCCAAACCCACTCAGCTCACTCTGGACTGTGGTAAGTGGTCAATAGTACAACCCAGTGAACAAAGAGGGAAATGTCAAATAAACAATCATCTGAGAACAGGATATCAAGGATGGAGAATAACATGTGATGTGTTCACATATTTCCTGGTGCAGTGGTCCCTAGTCAAGAAAAAATTACAATTGAATGCGTTGATATGAAAGATTGTGTCACACTCTGGCATGAGAGATGGGCTCAGGGTTCTAGGAGGTAGACCAGAATACAAGGGCTGTCTTTACTATCTTCCCCTGTGACCTGAGAACACAAAAGAGGGTTGTTGCTCTGAACTTGTGGTCAACTGGTGGCAGCCAATAGTCATAGAGGATGCTGTCAGCTGATGTGTTTACAAGGTGAGCCAAGCAAAAGAATGGCCACAGACTTACTCCACAGCAGATATGCTACTTTCCTGGGTTGGCTTTTGTGGCTATTGGTGACGATGTGGCACCATCAAGGCAGTTCCAGTAGAGGGAGGCTTCACTTGGTACAGAGGCTTTGTACTAAGCAAGAGCTGAATGAATTGGCTTGAGTTGTTTTTGCATTTTAAGGACCATCCATCTTTAGATTACCACATCTGTGTTGAGCAAGGCCTGTCCTGCTGAATTCATTCTGTACTTACACAGAAAGCATCAACTCTTGTCTGTTCCATCTGTCTTACATGTCTTTAGGGCCCTCTTCCATTCCCTTTAAGTGCTATCATGTCTTCTTCAGTCTATGTCATGTCCTGTTACGTCTTTTCCATGTCCCACCATCTCCCTATTGTGTTTCTATTATATCCCTCCTGTGTTTCAAGATGCCCCCTCAAGTCCTCCTCTGGTCCTCATGCCTGCCTCATATTCCACTGTGTCTGTTTACTTTTCCTCATGTACAGTTTTGCCACCATCAGAATCTCTGTGTTCCACTCTGATCCATGTCTCATGTGAGTCCACTGACTTCCTCTCCCTACCCAGACCTTCCTGTGTCCTTTTCCCATTCCATCCTCACAGTTCTTTGTCTCATCTACTTCTCCCCTCTATTCAGAACTCCCAGGTCTTTGAGGCTCTTGAGTTTCAGCCTCCTAAGCACCACAGGGATTGATGACACCTGCACTGTATTCATGACAGGTGAACAAGAACCTGACACCTCATAGTATTCGGTAGTGCTTTTAAATTGGCAATTGACCAGAGAGCTTCAGGAGTTTTGAGCTGGGGAATTTTATAAACTGGGATAGCACAAGATGCAGGAGACCAGAGGCAGCAAGCTCTCTGCCAGCTTGACATCAGTGGGCTGGCAACTCAGGAAGAAAGACTGGGAAGCAGGGCAGAGACTCACAGAGTCAGATGCTGTCTCATGGTAATGGTGGAATCATCGAGCAGTGCTGGATGTAGAGAGAAATGATGCAGCTACTAACGCCCTGTGCAACTGTGTTGTAGGTTAATCGTTTTGCACATGGTAAAGACTTGCCATTCTGATTGGATTCATAAAAAGCTAGACAGCCATTAGCTAGGCCAGATCTGGGGGGCAGAGAGGACATTGGGAAGAAGAGGGGAAGAGATGAAGGGGATGCCAACCAGCCATGGAATGAGTAGGACACACAAATGGGACAGAGTTAAAAGTCATACAGTAGAGGGTAGATTAATAAAAAAAAAAGGGGGTGGGGTTAATTTAAGTTGTAAGAGCTAGTTAGAAACAAGCCTAAGTTATTGGGCAAGCTTTTATGATTAGTAGGAAGTCTCTGTATGGTTATTTGGGAGCTGCCAGGTGGAACACAGAGAAAGACTTGCTACACAACCGCAGCCCAATCACTTTACATTTCTAAGCCTTGGGTTCTTCACATCCAGAACAGAGACAATAACGTCTGTGCTTCTGTGTGGGGATATGCTGGTGTTCTGGATTATGTAAACAAAGGCACATTAGCTGTGAATAAGTGTGTAAAGACCAGCTATGAAAATCTTTACCTTCAATCATTTGTTAATGTTCTCTAACAGGCTTTGCAAATGGGAACTCAGGAAATCTGAATGGAATTGCAACCATGAAACAGGTTAGGAAAGGTACTTCAGATTAAACAGGAAACCAAAGAATGAGATCAGATCTCTAGTTATAAGCTAAGGATCTCATTCAATAATGATCTTTGCTCTTAAAACATATTTTGAGGTTAAATCCTGGCATGGTAGCCTATGCCTATAATCCCAGCATCAGGCCGACAGGAGGATCAGATGTCCAAAGTTGTCCTTAGTTCCAAGAGAGTTCAAGGTTAACCTGGGGTGCATGACACCCTGTCTCAAACAAACAAACAAAAAACAAATATGCAAACAAAAACTAAAATCAAATATATGACTAGGGTTAATGATGTGACTCAAGGATAGAGTATTTGTCTAGCATGTGGAAGCCCGTGGTACCAGCTAAGGTATTATGAGGAAACAAGTATTTTGTCTATGGAGATCTTTGAAAGTCTCTCCTAGAAAGAACATAATGAGAAAACTCAGAACCTATTGTTTTAAAGATCCATCTACCATGTACTCTGTGCCAGGTGCTATGCCGAGAGGCAGAACTCCCAGAATGGATGACAACGAGTTCAATTTCTGAAGCACATGCAAGGGACAGGTGGGAAGGTAACAGTGCTGACATGTGGGCCTGGTGTGGTCACACACACCTTTGTTCCGTGAGTCAGAAGGCTAGATTTTAAGTGATTCAAACAGACATTACTATGTTTTTTCAAAATATTCTTATTTGAAATTCTCAAA
Source organism: Bramus lutescens (assembly GCA_001685075.1). Taxonomy (NCBI): domain Eukaryota; kingdom Metazoa; phylum Chordata; class Mammalia; order Rodentia; family Cricetidae; genus Bramus; species Bramus lutescens. The sequence continues at coordinate 263,589 of LOEQ01002197.1, read as the reverse complement.
ATGAGAGTATTTTGGGAGCCTGTGGGTAAATTCAAGATAGTATTCTAAACATAGAATTCAGATGTTGCAGACTCTACCTCAAAAGAGGAAAAACACAAACACATTTGCCCCTTATCTGCATCCGCTCACTTGAGTGCACAGCACCACACTGCACAAAGAGGTGTGTGTCGCTTGATGACTACAGTACATTTTGATGAACTCGGGATCATGCGAACATCACAAAGTGCACATGCACTAGCCTAGCTGGTGGAGAAGAGACAGTTAACACTGCCTCTTGATCCCATCAAAAGATACCACAAACGAGACATGTGTAGCAGCTGCCAGTGGCAAACAGCACTCTGACTTGCAGTATATGTCCTTCATAAACAGAAGTAAATAACGTAGTGAGAAAGGCTTAGGCTACTATAACATAGCACATCACAGTACAGTATAGAAAAAAACTATACTGTATAGTAGCAACACAATGGGATAGCATTAGCCCTCTGCCTTTTGGGCTGCACTTACTCGTGTGTGCCACACTGTCTCAGGACTGGCAATGCAGTGTTTGTTTGCACCAGCATGATCACTAGCACGTGACCATGGGATGGCAGCGCTATCACTACCCAAAGGGAGTATTTCACCTGCACTATCTTCCTATGGAATCATCAAGTCTTTCATTCAAAAGCATGTTTGCTATAAAGCCTGTTGCCATAGACAGACACATACATACATACATGTATATACTTATATACAGCTATTTCTCTTCATAAACTAGTTTTGCTAACCAATGATTTACTAACAAGTGAAGAACTATAAATAACTCCGAAATACAATTTGTTCATCATTCTTCCATAAGCATTTTTCAGTTCAAAGGGTACAGTTGTTACAAACTGCACCAAAAGGAAAATGTATTTTTCCATTTCTGCTTAGGAGGTATTTTTGCAAACACTATAAAAGGTCCATGAAAAATGTTTACTACAACTGAACAAGTAGGAGGAACTGAAAGGTAAGCTCAAACCATCACAGAAAACAGAGCTCCTGGCCAGTTATCATCCCTTTAGCCTTCAACATTAGCATTTAAAGAGCAGACCATTTTCATGGTCCTTCCGAAGCTGCCTGCCAATGTTCAGTTCATTGTTTAAAGGGGAGAGACACTACCAGAAGCATTTAACACCAGCAGAGGTGCTGATGGCACCCTCTGGAGACTCAGAGCCTGCTGTAAAACAGAAGTACCAAAAACCAAGGCAGAATTGATTATAAACATAACAGAACACCATAACATGCCCAAATGATAATACACCCCAAATCTACACAGGAGTCGTAAGAGCTCAGGAGCCAGTTTTAGTAGCTTCACTTTTAGTAAGAAAAGCATAAACAAAACAAACAAACAAACCCTGATAGACAATGTGGGAGAAACCGACAAATCACTCAGTCCCTGAAAGTACTTCACCCAGCTGAGCAGTACATGTTTGCACACTTCAGTACAGTTTTGTGATCTAACCATGACTATTGCCAGGAATCTGTTTGTTCCTGGCGGTCAGCTGACATGGTTTTCAGATTTTACTTCATTCTGTTTATTACTCTTAGGATTCTGTCTCCTTGGAGCACTTTCAGCTCAGCCTCATCCACTCTTCTCTCTCTTCTCGGGAAGGAAGAGCAGCCCCAAAATGAGATACCATAAAAAGATTGAATCCACCTTAATAAGGTTATAAATTACCGGGAGTGTTTCAATATCTGTGCACAGTCGATTTTGACTCTTATATTAGATGCCCAAGGCCTGAAAGGACACAAATTGTTTTATTCATGAGGAAACTGAGGAAGAGAAAGATTAAGTCATTTGTCCATGTAAATTCCATGTGAGGCTCTGCAAAACCAAAGGGACACAATAAAGTTCATCCCTGAATCACCACCTTCCTCCTGGACCACGTGAAGCTGTGAGCCACCTTTCCTCTGCTCTCCAAGAAATACCTTCTTAGCCCAGAGGCGACTCTTCTAAGCATTGTACCTTTAAGTCCCTGATGGTCATTTGCATGTCTTACTGCTCTGCTCACCAAGTTTTGACTCTCTCACACTGTCCTAGGAGGCCACTTAAGCGACAAGGAGGGATGGTGCCAGGTGAATCCTTGGTGCCCTATGTTGTGTTTTGGATGCTTTGCATATTCTCCACTGTGGATTTTCCTTTGTGTTTGACTTTCATTTTGACTAACTACGTTAATAATGAGGACTATTTGCACACCATTTTAGAACACACAAAGGACTCTAAAACACTCCCTCAGAAGCTCTAGCTCTCATACCGAGGTGCAGCGAGTCAGTAAGCTTCATCACTCTTACTGCAGAAACAAGTGTGGAAAACAAGGTTAGGAGATTTTCAACTGCTTGTCATTGGGCCACAGAGTTCTGAACCTGAATCTGGGTCCTTTGTTTTCAATTCTCTTGTCCTTCCTGCTATGCTCTGCTCGGTGGATCTGATGAGCAACTTCTAAAGATGAGAAATAAGCCCAGATAGGGAACTTCCCTCACATGAATTCTGCCACATCTCCATTTCTTCTTACTTTAAAAGCCCTGTTGTAATTGTCAGGGGGTTTGGGTTAAGTGGAGGGTTATCTCAACAAGTGGCAGAGAACAAAACGGAATAGCTGGGTCCTCACAGCCACTGGATTCAGCAATAATCGGAGTTGTTTTGCACGCACACATGGTTGCACAAGCACAGTGCCACGCTGCAACCTGGCTTATTTTCCATCTGACATGTTGATGGCTATGGAAATGGACTGTTCTGGGGAAGAGTAGTGCTGGGAGAGAACTCAATTCATTAAAATGACAAGATGCTTCCTCTGTCACAGACTCAGAGTCTCAGACACCAAGATTCAATAGCCAGAAAGCACTGGGAACAAAGATGATATGACTGCTGACTGTAGATTAGCGAGAACAGGAGCCTCACCAAGATAAATAGAAGTTACTTTCATGGAGGATGAAATAAAATGCTTGTTTTGTTTGGGAGCTGTGGAAGGCGATATAAAAGTTAAACCCTTTACAGACAGAGCTTCAGGAAAAGTAGACTGTGAGACAAATTTAAATGATTTCTTTATGGAAATGGCCAGGCACGAATCATGCTGGTATTCTAGTATAATTTCTTCACATTTTAGTTTGGATTCAGAAGGAAGGATTGGGGAGTGTCCAACCACCACCACCTGAGTTGAGGGGGTTCTTCATTTTCAAGCAAAAGTAGAAACTCAGTAGTTCTGGCTCTGGGAAGCAGAGTCACTTCTTGTGACTATCGTTCTGGTCCCTCTGATAAGCAGAGTGGTTCCCACGACACTTTATTTCTGTGTAAGAACACTTGATTGAATAGCACAAAGAAGATATTTGGAGCTCTCTAAATAGGACACAACAAGAAAGTCCAGAATTAGAGTTCTATATAGTTTAGTGAACAAATATTTGACCAAAGGTAAAAAAATAATGCTAGAGAACAGCACCTACCTTGTCTACAGAGAAGGGGATGGGGATTCTCTTGGCCTCTTTTTTAATAATAAAGACAGCAAGGCCTTGATGCTCCTAACAGAAGGTACCATGAGGATGTGAAACACCCTGCTAGGGTAAATTATTAAGCTTTCCTCCTGCTCTGGGAAATGGAGAGGCGCTGTTATTTATCATTTGCACAAATGGAGAAACGGAGGCATCAAGCACTTTCTTCTTTAATGACTTCCACTTGGGAAATGAGGCCAAGAAAAGGAGGAGGAGAAAAAATGGCATTCTAGCCCATAAAACTGGTGAGTGTATTGTGTTATTTTCCACCGATGCTGAGGTTTGAAATAATATTAAATAAGGGGTTCATGGGATCATGAAAAGCATTAGCGTCACTAACAAGAAGCATATGTGAAATAGCCATTGATTTGGATGCCAAATACCAAACAATTTCAGTTGTGGAGGAGTCACATAATTTTAAGAAAGTCACTAGTAGATGCACCTAAATGTCTTCCTCCCTTCATTGTATCTGACATGGAAGGACAGAATGTTCCTGGAGAAGTATGAAGTCCAGGGTAAGGTTTTATTTTATGTTGTGTTTAGTTAAAGACAAAAGGGCCACTGTTTCTCTCTCACATCAAAACTAGAGAAGAGTCAGTGTGACTGGTCCTTGGATATGTTCTGGCCAGAGTCATGGGGCCAGATGACACTCCTGAGAGAGCAGCTTTCTCTTCTCTGGGGTGTATTTGGTTGCTGCATGTAAACAGACAGGCATGCCTGTGTGTCAGCTCTCATGTCTGTGTGCCTGTTCTTCATACACCTGCAGGGCAGGCAGAAGAGTGTGCTGGACTAGGTCCCGCAGTGAGAATGGTCTTTTGGAAGAAAGGAACATAAGGTAGAGGACAGATGGTTTCTTTAACAGAATGGGACAATGCCAAAGGATCCCAAAGTGGAGGATAGAGGGAGCTCAGAGCAGGAGCCAGGAATAGAGCAAACAAGGATGCCCTCTGCACCACTAATCCCCATACCATGAGGTCTAGGCTAACAACTCCTAGGTACACCTCCCTCCCTCCCTCCTTCCTTCCTTCCTTCCTTCCTTCCTTCCTTCCTTCCTTCGAAGGAAGGAAGGAAGCAGAATATATTTTCTATATTATGAAGGGAGACCCCAAGCCTGACTTTCCAGAAAAGCAAACGTAAGTGAAATGTCTATGGAGGTAAGGGTCACAGGAACAGAGAAAGGTGGCATTCCTGTTGCCTACACCCACCAAAAAGTACAGAGTGAAGGAAGGCAACTGGGCATGGATGGGAGACATTGGAGTGATGTAACAGTGTAAGGCGAGAAGAAGAGCAAACTTTGAACAGTGTGTAGGTAAAAAGAATTAATACCACTTCTGAGAAATATCCCACCACCCACAGGAACAAAGTACTCAAAGGGTGGTGAGAGCAACTGTTTTTCCTCTTTAAATATGACTTGGTTATCTGAGCTTAGCAACAGCGTCTTTCTGTCATATACAGGAAGTCCCATGGCATCATTTGTTCCCGTATTTGAGGCAGTCCACTGCCTCACTTGGTTCACACTGATCAAGTGGACAGTTCCTCTCACTGACGTCACTAACGTCATTTTGTGTGTATGTGCCCATTTCCATGGGTTGTACATGTTTGTGCATGTATACTTGTACATGTGTGTACATACCAGTGGAGGCCCAGGTTGATGTAAAGTATCTTTCTTGACAATGCTCCACCTTACATACTGAAGCAAGGTCTATCACTGGCCCCTGAGTTCACCAATTCAGCCCCTATGCTGGCCAGTTTGCTCCAGAGTTTTCTTGTCTTCACCTGTAATACACTGGGATTACGAGTGGGCCATCATGTCCACCTGACATCTGTATAGGTTCTCGTTACCTGAACTCTGGTTCTCATGTTTGACTAGTGAATGCTTAACCGAGTCATCTATCCAACCATCGGTTAAATTCATAGAGGCCAGAATGGCTAGAGCTTCTATGTTTGTTTCTTACTGACCCAGGCATCTTCTGAAGAAAGCAGGCTTTAGTGCATGTGGGTATTTGACGTCTCAAGATTGAAAAATATAGGCTAGACCAACAGGACTGAGCGCAGATGTACCTATCTTGTTTCTTATGTTCATTTACAAAGTGTGATAAAACAATGATATTTTTGAGGAAAAAAACAATCGAGAATATATATATATACATACATATATATGTGCAGAAATGATCATAACTAGAACATTCTACAGAGATTCTCCTGTAAGCTCAGACACATTTGTTCTGTGTCACCTTCTGTGTCAAAATTACGTGTAGTAAATGTTAATTCCATTTTAAAGGTAAGAAATCTGATACTAGGAGAATTTAAGTAACTCGCTTCAAGAAAGAGATCAAATGAGGACACATGAGTCGTTTGGATGTTTCCAGTGCTCAGTATGCTTTGTCTAGTAAATCTGAATTGGGCCTCAATGCTGGTACATTAATTAACAGCAATAAAATAGTTGTTTGGTCATGTCAGAAAGGTTGTAATAAAAAAGACAAAAAGGAAACAGGGGTTGCCCAAAATATGGAAAATAAGAATCCTTATGCATTATTGCTAGAAATTTAAATTATTATAATTGTTATGAAGAACAGTATGGAAGGCTTCAAAAATTATAACTGCCATATGACTGGGCAATCCCACTCTTGCATATGTATCCAAAGGAAATAAAATCAATGTGCTAAGTTGATATCTATCTCCTATGTACAAAGCAGACCTGTGCACAATAGCCAAGTTGTAAAAGACGCCCTAGTGGCCATCAATAGAAAATAAAAGAAAGTTATAATTGTATACAATGGCTCCTAAAACGTTCTAAGGAGTAACAACTGTTATTCAGAGCAAAATGAGTACACTTGATAAAGGCTGTTCTGATAAGGAAAGTCAAGCATGGTCTCATTCACACATGGAATCCAAAACAGTGACCTAAGGAAGGAGTGTTGCGTGGTGGTGTACAGGGTCTGGAAGAGTGCAGATGGTTGGGAGGATGGTGGCTAAAATTTGTCATTGGAAAGATAAACTCTAGAGCTCTATTGTACAGCATGCAGTTATGATTAGTAATGATGCATTACTATTTTCTTGAAAATGCCGAGAATGGATGCTAAGGGTTCTCACCACAAAAAGTGACAACTTTCTAAGTTTGTGTGTGTAACCACATTAACCACTGCGGAATGCACACACACACCTCAATTCCTCCCTTTGTTGTTTCAACTTGCTCCTGCTGTAGCCTCAGTATCATTGGCCACATATTAGTATAAAAGGTGTCAAGTTCCAGTAAGAATTCTGAAAGCTGGGGTGGGAGAGATGGTTCAATGAGTAAAAGCACTGGATGCTCTGGCCAAGGACCGGGGTTCAACTCCCATCACCCACTTGGTTGCTCAGAGCCATCTATAACTCTAGCTCCAGGAGATCCAATGTATTTGTCTGGCCTCTGCAGGCATTAAACATGTGCAATGTTCAGACAGACATGAAGTAAAAAATACACATACATAAAATAAATAAGTCTGAAAAATAACTTAAAAAAATTTTGAGATTTGGTGCATCCTGTGACTGACAGAACAGAGTCAATGAACATACACAGAACGCCTTTAAGGAAACAAAACTCTGCCAGCTATACTACCAAAGAACCCATGAAATGAGGAAGGCCAAGTCAACAGCCCTCTACATATACAGCCTTCTGTAGCTATGCTGTCTTGTGAATGTGAGACTCATCTCCAGGCTGGGTCTTACCTAGGCAACCTAGGCTAGTGGTTTCTTTCAATAGTCAAAAGCCCATCTGCAGATTCCCATGAGCATTTTGTAAGGTAAGCCAAATATATTTAAGAATAAAATTCCACTTAAAATACTGTGTAATTCTAGTATATGCTCTATCATCAAGGTTCCAGAATCAGTCAAGCATGCAAGGGAGCCTTGATGGCATTTTTTGAAGACAAGTCTAGAACCAAGTGAATGAAAGGCTTTCCTTCATGAAGATCTTCCAGGTCTCTTTCCGAATACAAAGTCCCTCCAAGTCCCTTGCAGAGCTGTCCCCAGTGCCCTTTGCTTTTCACTACAGCCTTCAAGGGGGACAGTGGAATGAATCCCATAGTCCCTCTTTATTTAACCCTGGGGAGAAAATCAGCAGGCAGCCTATGGCAGCCTCCTTCTGAGCAGTGGGTGGCAGAGGGCTGTGACAATAGAGAAGGGAGAGGAATATTTCCAAACAAGGTTTAGGCTAAAGGAAAAGGGGGAGTGCACTGAGGAGAATAAACCGAATAAAGACAGGTTGTGGGGGAAAGAACTGTCACGTGCTGAATGAAGAGGGTACATAGAAATATTAACCCGAGACTGAGTCGCAGTCGCAGAGAAGGAAGGCTAATAAAGTTGTTGAAGGGTAAGAAAGAAATGTGTAAATCAGCACAAAGGGACTCTCACCAAGAAAGGAAGAGGAAAGTGTTAGAGGGATTAAGAGGCAGTCCACACACCTGCAACTTAGTTTGTATATCTGCTTAAGAATCCAATAGGTCGCCAGATAGCACAGATTCACCGTGGTGCTTTGAAAGTTGGTCGCGGAAGGAATAACAAATGACCCTGTCCTGGCAGAATGGCTGCTGCTTCTACTGCTGCCCTAGGTTAAGTTCCCCACTGTCTCCTTTATCAGAGGGGTGTGTCCTTTCAGGCTAGCGACTCCCTCCTGAGTTTCTCTCCATAGTTAATGACTGCAATCAATTAAACCCTTCTTTTTTCCCTCCTGACATTTTGTCAATCACGATTAAGGTGGGCATTTTTGCTATTACTATTATCATCGTTATTATTTTCCATGATAAACTATCAGAGCCTCGGTCTCTTGATAGAAAATCTATGTGGATCCCGGCTGTCAAAATGACATTGCTGATTACCTCAGAGAAACCTGCGGCCGTATTGAGAGAAAATAATCATTAAAATAATCCAAAGAAGTAATTAAGGAATAATTTTTCTTTCTTTCCTTCTTTCTCTACTTTCATTCTTATTCTTTCCTGAAGGGTGCCCTTTGGCCTCAAACTCTTCCGGGATGTTCTCAGAAAGATGGTCAGATTGTGCTTAAAAAGGAGCCCCTTCCTATTTTGCTCTCTGAGTCTCAGGAGGAATGGAGGTTGTTATTGCTGATGAAAATAGACAGGTAAAAACACCAAGAGATGGGCCTTGTTAGGCAACAGGGCACTGACTGAAACCTCATGAACGAAGCCTTAAGGTAGATTAATGGAAGGAACTGTCTGGGCAGTTGTTTCCAGGTGAGGGGCCCGGTGTTCACAGTGCTCTGCAAAGCCTGGGAAAGGCGAGAATCAAAGATGCCCACGTTCACTGGACAATGACCCAATGTACAAACAAAGGTTGAGAATAACGGTACAACTCAGCATATTCTAAGGCCCATATACTCAACATCGACTCAACCACATCTCCCACCTCGACCAGAAATGATTTAAGACAAATACCAGCCCAAGTAAATATTGAAGTAGTCTCAGATCCTAATGGAGTTTTAGGATTGCCTAGAATACAATCAGCACAAACTTTTAAGCAGGACAAATATTATATTTGAGTAAACCCAAAGACAAGGAGAGAGACACTTTGAAACTCAAAATAAACTTCCATTTTTACAAAAATGAATTGTTCGTATTATAGAAGGAGAAAAAATCAGCTCACTTCTACCACATGAAGGTGAAATATTCTTGAACCACCTTCCCTTTGCTAAACTGAAAATTGAAATATACCTGAAAAACACACACACACACACACACACACATCTGTCACTTTGGTTTAGGCACATTTGAGCCTTTGTTTCTTCTTCTACACATATCAATGTTGGAGTCATAGTCTTTATATAAATCACCATTTTATAGAGTGTTCTAGATGCCCCCTGTGGTGGCTTGCAAGAAAATGGCCCCCGTAGGCTCATAGAGAGTGGTACTTTTAGGGTATGTGACCTTATTGGAGTAGGTATGGCCTTGTTGGAGGAAGTATGTCATGGGGGTGTGGGCTTTGAGGTTTCTGAAGCTCAAGCCAAGCCTAGTGGATTGCTGTGTCTTCCTGTTGCCTGCCCATCCAGATGTAGAACTCTCAGTTTGATCTCCAGCACCATCCTGCCTCCAAGCTGCCTTTTTTTTTCTACCATTAGAACAATGGACTAAACCTCTAAATTGCAAGCCACCCCAATTAAATGTTTTCCTTTATCAGAGTTGCTGTGGTCATGTTGTCTCTTCACAGCAACAGAAAACCTAACTAAGACACACCCCCAATACCAGCTCCCACATGTTTGCAGATCTATTATCCATCATCCATTTATTTATTCATCTAAAGACTCTTTATTGAGAGCTTTGTCTACCATGGAAACTGTCCTGGGTGCTGTCACCATTTGCTATGACAGGGCAGATCCTTGGTGTTGCTTTAATGGAAGAACTGTGCCAGACTAAAAAGAATCAAGAACCACAGTGACATCCTCACTACAGTAGTGGAATCAGCAGATGACGTAGGATTTTGTACTCAGGAAGACACACTCAAATTTGGGCTCTTGCAGGTCATAGTAAGTATCTCACCACTAGCCAAGTCCAAAATAGAGCTAATGTAAGAGAGAAGAAAATCACATTGATTTCACTGAAATTCAGAATGGCCAATTCTTAGCTATATCTATTCCCAGAAATCTTCAGCCTTAACAACCCTTATAGAAAACAGAATCATGGGAAGAGGGACGCATTGATAGCCGCCATCTTGACTTTCAAAGCACAGCCTCTGTAGTCTGCTAGCAACTTCTCATAGTAAATCCTTTAAGATCCAAGTTCGCGGCCATCACATTCTGTCCTTTAACACTGTCGGTCAGGCTACATGGGAAACATCATCACTCAGGGTTTCACCTTGCAAATAAATAGCTCTGAACTGCAGCCAGAAGCAATGGAATCTCTCAAAGACATTATCTGGAAATACTCAGTAGACAGCACCTCCAGTCTCATTAATCATCCCCACACTTACAGTTCTTCTTAATGGCTTTATGGTTTATCCTTTGAACGCCAACAAAGAGTGCGATTTTTCCTGGCTTATTCTATTAAACAGAAATCAATATCTAATATAAATGTGTTGACGGTAGGATGTTTGGAAAGGCCAGGAATGAGCGAGTACACCAGTGTCATATCACCTTAGCCAGAATAGGATGTGGACAGTGAAAAGGAGAAGAAAGGGGCAATATGCCCATGGCTTTCTGAGGCGTCCAGGCACAAGTGCCTTGGGAATGGAGAACCTGGAGGGAGGTGGGTTTTGATTTTTCAAGACAGATAGTGGCAGAGAGGAGCTAGCTGGCAATCATTGACTGTCAGAGGAAACAAAGCAAAACAATGCTAAATTTTTCTTCAGACACTGGTATTAAATAAAAATTCAGGATGGGTAGTGCTTGTTCTAGTGGGAGAGGAAAAGCCAAAGATTTGCCTCAGATGTTCTGATGATCACATGCAAGGGAAGGTGGTCATAGACTCAATTGGCCTCTCAGCATGCCAAGCAACAGCCATAGCCATTTAACAGTGAAATATATCCCACGAAGGGAGAAGTAGCAGCCACATTCTTCAGAGGCCGATGTACACAATGTGAGTTCTGTATTTCTGAACCTGCCAAGGTTTGAACCATTCAGATCTGAAACTCACCATCAGTATTTTTGATGCCAGTCACTGATGGGAACTACACAGGCTAATGATGATAGATAGATAGATAGATAGATAGATAGATAGATAGATAGATAGAT
>LOEQ01002197.1:204704-241915 GCA_001685075.1 Bramus lutescens | reverse complement strand
TTGTTATTTCGGGGTATAAGCTAGCCATGCGGGAGCTGGGCAGGACAAAAAGCATGCCCGCCCCCCTTTCACTTCACCCTGTCTCAAAAATTTCATACATAAATAAATAATAAAGAATGTTCAGTTTTATTTTTATCATGAACATTAATTATTACACAGTGCTATGGCTGGTTTTGGTCAACTTGACACAAGCTAGAGTCATCCGGGAGGAAGGAGCCTCAGTTGAGGAAATGCCTCAATGAGATCCAGCTGTAAGACTTTTTTTTCAATTATTGATCAATGGGGATGGTCCAGCACATTTGGGTTCTGCCATCTCTGTGCTGGTGGTCCTGGGTTCTTTAAGAAAGCAAACAGAGCAAGCCAAGAGAAGCAAGCCAGTAAGCAACACCCCTCTATGGCCTCTGCCTCAGCTCCTGTCTCCAGAATCCCGCACTGTTTTTCCTGTCCTTACTTCCTTCCTGGTGATGAACAGCAATGTGGAAGTGGAAGCTGAATAAACCCTTTCCTCCCCAACTCACATCTGGCCATTGTGTTTCATCACAGCAGTAGAAACCCTAAGACACACAGTAATCTGTTGTCACATTACAAGTCACTTTTAACTAACAGATTTAACAACCATTTGAAGCATGACTAATAAAAGCTCAGAGACTGAAATTGAGGTTCAACCTGAAGACCCAAAAAGCAAAACAGTCAGACACTGGTTCTTACCTCGACTTCAGTCAGAAATGGCGATCCTACCTCCAGGAATCTCAGAATGAGACTGTGTTTGAGGGCTGTTTCCTCACATTTTATAATCCTCTCAAGGCCTGGGATTAAAGGTGTGCACCACTGGGATTTAAGGCATGCGCTGCCCAGTTTCTATGGCAACTAGTATGGCTACTGGGATTAAAGGGGTGTGTTACCATTACCTTGCCTGTAAATATGACAGTGGGGCTTTTTACTCTCAGATCTTCAAGTAAGCATTATTTATTAAAATACAACTTAAATGCCACTGCAACTGTTCTATTAGAGGCAGACTTATATGTAGATAAATTTCTGGAATGATATGTGTTAACTATGAATAGGGGAAGGATCCAGGAATTTACTGGAACTGGAATAAGTTTGCCCCTGCTCCATGATGTCCATTGCTCCATCTTGGAAGACTCAAATGACTCAGGAAACAAGATGTAGGGATGCGGGGGCGGGGGGGGTAGCGGAAATGGGACAAGATATCAGATGGTGTCCACATTGACTTTTCTGACTCCTCATTAGAGATGATGGACAAGACTGAATCTATCTGGGGCCTGCCATAGTGGTGTGCAGGCAGTATCTCCTGCAGAAGACTGTGCCTCCCTAGTTGGATGTGGCTTCAGAGTGATGCCACATCACTGCTCCTAAAATCAGACTCCCCCATAAAGAAGGGACAGTTCTGGAGTGGTGCTTATTCCCCTTCTGACAGGGTCATCTTGGCAAAGTCAGTATGGGAAGGGAGATGTCTTTTCGGCATATTTGGAAAGTCTGTCCACAAAGGCTGCGTGTATGCCTCTGTCATTTTCAAAATTATGGTGGCCATTATAGACAAGCTACTAAGAGATGGTCTCACGACTTCCAATGTGTGCATCCCAGGGTACGGCCAACCTTGCTTGGAGAAAAAATGGCAGAGCACTGCTATGCCAAAATTACTGACACCCAAAATGAGTGAAAGGGTTCCCAGTATGGGCTGTTCTTTCCAATAAAAGAAGGCAAGCAAAGTAAATTGGACTAAGACTCGTCCTCAGTTATATGTTCTAACCTTTTAAGACCCATCTTCCAAATTGCTCTTCTAAGGAAGAGCAGAAGAAAAAGAAGGAAGAAAGCAGCTCTAATTTCCAGGCTTTTTGCATTCACTTGAAAACTGACTGGGTACCAAGAGCCACAATGCACAACGCACAACCAGGAGTGTAGCTTTGGCACTCCTGCCTCCTAGCTGAGCAAGGTAACAGAAGTGTGGCCATAACTCTACCCGTGTAGAGGTGGGTATAATGGGTACCAAAAGGAAAATTTTTAACTATTTTTAAATTTTGACCACCTTTCCTTCAAGGAATTGACATATGATGTGACAAGAAACACTTTCCAACCGCAGAAGGATGTCACAAATGTAAAGAATTGCTACTTTACAGGCTCGCAGTTCACACAGCAGCACCTCTGCTATGTTTTCTGCTATGCCTTGTTTTGTTACTTTCTCTGCCTAGACTGTATCATGTGAAATAGATTTCCAGTCCCAGAAACAATTTCTCACAAGGATTTATATTTAGCAAGTCAATCAGGAGCCAGTGTAGGTCTCAGTGTTTCTAAGATCGGAATGGAAGGATTCTTCTGGTGCGATTTGGGGAGATGCATAGAGGAAGACATAGCCTTTGGATAATGCCACCAGGAAGAATTTACTATGAAAGAAACCAGAGAAGTAAAAGAAAGAAAACAGGACAAGAGAAAGCAAGATGAAGGAGCTGTCTGTTTTCCTAACTGACTAAGGTCTGGACAAACCGTCCACACCTCCAATAGAAGGCAGATAGGACAGACAGGGGACCTTCAGGACAGACAGACCACCAGCCATGCTTCTTCTTGCTTTCCCTAGTGTAAATTTAGTATTCAAGCCAGACTAACTGGAATGGATACTATTCCCTAGAGGTCAGAGGCGGGAGGCCACATCTAATGTGTGACATATAGAAAGAAAAGAAGCCATGCCTGGAGACAAAAGGACAGTGAGAAGACTCAAGCACTGTCTCTGTGGGCCTCACTTTTCCTTTATTTCACTTTCTCCCTACCCCACCGCATTGCTTGTGAGACAGAAGGAAAGAAAATGTCATTTCTCTGGAGATATAACAGAAGGTTATTTGCTTCAGAAAAAGGCTTTGTCTTATTTGAAAGTTGTCTGTGCTGTCCCTTTATTTGTTTGATGCTCTTTTTTTTTTTGTTTTTGACACCTTCTGGGTCACCCTATAAATCACTGAAAACCACCTTACCCATCCCTGAGTTTGTAGGAGTCTCTTGCTGATATGCAAAGGTGTCAGAATGGGCCAAGGCAAACATCTCTAATGTCTTCTTTCAAAACCAAAATGCATTTTAATAATTTAAAGCTGCAGTTCTTTCAGTCACTCAATAAATTATTCACAGATTTTACAATAAAAAAGAGAGGAAAGAACTCTGTTCCCTTTACAAGTTCTGGAACATTAAATCATGTCAGAATAGATGAAAAGGACAAATCAACCTTAAACTCCTAGAAATCATACATTTTATTTCTTTAGTTGAGCAGCGTACAACAGTTTATAGTGTACATGGCAACTGGAGATTTTTTTTTAAACAGGACTTGTGCCCAAACACAAAAGGAGGGAGTAGGTGGCTTTCTAATGGTGTGTTGCTATTAGCCTCAGGACAACAATGTTAACTACCATTTCAAAGACATCCTCAAGGAAAGTCAAATAAAGAAAGCTGTTCAGCTTACAACTCAAGTGAATTCTGGGCAAGGGAAAGAGGTTGCAATAATGCCTCCTTGAGACCTCCAGCGAAGCACAGTATATATATATATATATACACACATATANATATATATATATATATATATATATATATATATATATATATATACACACACACACTAGAAGGTTGCCAGCAGCTCAATGCCCACTTCACATGACCTTCAGATACCTAAGAAGCAAGAGCTGCTAGGTCCATGGTCTAGACTCTTACCCCAACAGGCACTTTACAACCTCCACCCCATGAGAAGAATTGATTCTCCAAAGCTCCCATTATGTGGCTGAGGGTTATGGCATATTTGCAACCAACCATCCCTCATCTCATTACAGAAATATCATTGTGGAAATATCAAAGGACAGGGCAGAGTCATTCTATTTTAGCCATTAATATTATTGTCCTTAATACCTTCTGTTCTCAACATCTTTCAATGAATGCCACATTCTCTTAGTTCTAGCCGAGCCAAGAAGCACGGCAGCTTTATGGGACGGCTTTCTAGGTTGCCACTCATGGGTGGTGCTGATGAGGCTGAAGCTCACCTGGATTAATACTGCCCATCTCATCCTATTAGCACAGGCCTTGTAAAAGGAGGATTCCATCAATGCTGGCATCCTAAATAAAGACATGATCAAAAACTGCAGACTTAAATCAAAAGTCTGATTTCTCCCATGCACTAATGAATGCGGACACTAGTAGCTACTGTTATTTCAAGGGACAGAAATGGACTGCATTTTTAATTTAGTTGCGAAATCTGAGATAATTTCCTGTGTTAGGTGGAGAAGTCTGGAGGAAGTTTTGATCCTCATTAAGGAGATAGAGTTTTAATCACTGAAGAACTTTAATTCTTTTCTACTTTGCCCCTCTTCCATTAATAAGCTTGATGGTTTTAATGCTTGCCATGTCTATTTTCACAGAGTTCTGAGGTCAGGTGCATTGGCAGAGGCATCTGAGAGCTGGCTTAGGTATCTCATCTGCTGCTTCAAAGAAGCTGTAAAGCTAGAACCATCTCTGCTGATCACACCTTTTCTCACCCTCCAATCTCCTGCTCAGGCTCCAGGGGAGCGAAGTTACAAAAGAGACAACCTCTTAGAAACCCAGAGCTCTTTCATTTTAATTCAGCAAGATAGATGCAGACCTCCACGTCCATGTGTGGAGATCAGAGAAGCAGAAGAGGAAACTGTTGAATTTCTAGAGCATACTCTTTATTTATTTATACATACAATTCTTTACCCAACAGAATTTAAAGGTGGATGCAAGGATGCATACAAAAAGAGAGGGCTACATTCGAAATCAGAAAGGAAAAATGACCTTAGGAAAAGAACTAGGCAGACAGAGTTGGTGCTGGATGATCTCCACATGACCCTAACATCCTTCACATTTCCTTCCCTGCCCTCACATCCATTGCACCCTGAGGTTTGCAGCACCTCGATTTTACCTAGCTTTTGTTCTGTTCAATAGGACCATACAATTTATAAGTAACATTCAGATTACTTGCCTTAAAAGAAATCAGCACACACCATTTAAACACACATGCTGGGTAGGTGATATGAGATGTCAACTAGTCACTTTCTTAAGGGATAGGATACAGGAACTATTTAGGTGATTTTCCCTAAAGTGTCTTGTTTTCTTGGTTCTAGTATCTACTTCATCAATGCTCATCTTTCCATCTGAGTAGAATATCTGTGAATACTCCCCTGATGCTTCAAGGGGAGTCATCATCACCTCCTTGGGGAGATAGTGCAACACCGAGCTCTTTGTTCCACGGCAGCCACTCTCTCCCATGTAACTTGCATTGTTTTTCTTAAAATACTAATGTTTGAAATGGATCTGAACTACATACAAGCGATCATTCTGTATCCCAAGCTCTATGACGGCAAGGACACGGTTTCCTTTGTCTCTCTTAAACCTGTTACTTAGGTGATTCTGGTCCATAAATGTTTTCTTACAATGCAGATGTTTCTATATTCACAACCTTCTCTGAGCATCGTTTCTTTGACCCTCCATATTCCCAGCCCAAATAGGAGGCATTGACTGAAGTTCTTCTTTTCTCTCTGAGGCTCTTGCCCCCACCTCCACTTTGGACCCACCTTCCTCAAGAATCTGCTCCATCAAGTCAACTCTGGCAACTTCATGTCCTCTGGCTTTGCCCATTAGCATATAAGAATCCTAACTGAAAGCAACACTAAATATTGAAACTTGGGCACTCAGGCCTTCTACCATTTCTTAAAGGCTTTAACTCTCAGATGGTGATCAAGAAAAGTCTATCATTGTGTTGAATAGGAAGGAGTTAAAATTACACCAGAGGGCCAATAAAATCAGAAACAAATAAATTAAAAGCAGAACATTCCACTCAAAGGTAGACCAAACCCCATTTATCCTAAGAAACTGAAAAATCAAGAACTTGTTCAGACTGCTTAAAAGAATATTTGGGGTGCTCGCACAAGAGAAAGGAGCCAATCTGAATGGGAACAGATGATAGGCATGTCAAATATTGAGAGAAATGCAGGAAAAAAATTAAATCACATCAGTATGTACTATATAGAGAGAGGAAGACATTTTTGGTTTTCAAAGTAAATATTCATTTGCTTCCCAGCGATAGCTCATATTGCTCCTGCAGGCTGCTGTTTGTTTTCTCTAGCTGGTCGTAATACAGAAGCGGGCCATGAGCTGGACTCAAGTAGGATGCACTTGATTTGGGGTCTGTTCAGCTGGTGGCATTCCTGAAAATAAAACCAAAGGCTTTCCCAGAGCTGATGTCCTGTGCCTCTGACTTCCCCAAATTCCTTAAAGTCTCCTTACTCACTGTACATGTTCTCTCACAGTCCATCACCATCTCAGCCCTCTGCCTTCAACCTTTCCCTCTCAGGTGGCCACTCTTCTCGAGAACACCAGTCAGCTCATCTAATTACAATGGATGTTTCTGGATCTTCGTATTTAAAAGTAGTGATACATTTGGAAGCTCTCTTGAGCAAGATCTTCAGATATTTTTTGAGCATGGTTCATCCTCAGGACCTCTGACCACAGTGCAGAGAATGCACATTTCTTCCCAGCATTGCCTGATCTTTTTTTTTAGCACATCTCTCCTTGCTGCAGGCACTATAAGATCCAGGCCAGAGTTTGGCTTAGTTCCCCAGGGTCACTGAGGCCAATGTTGTGGTCTCCTCTGTAGGTTCTCCCTCTGGAAGCTCCCCATTCATTCTCCAGGTAGCCTGGAATCACATTGCTTTGTGTTATTACCCAAAACCCATCTGTAAGTTGTTCTCATTGTTATGATCCCAGTGTGCAGCTCAGTGCATGACATCCAAAGGAAACTAAATAAAACATCTGTTAAATAGTAAAAACCTCACCAAGATGAATGGCCAATGACTAGCAGACTGTCATTTTAAACTAAACCGCTGAAAAACTCTTCTGATTCTCTGAACCTCAGTTCCCTAAAGCACACAATAAGAAAAGAACATTATAGAGCTGTCTTGAGGGTTAGATAAATAATATATTCAAGTCGTTGGTCACCCAATACATTCAGTGAAGGTAGATTAGCAACTTTCTTTATCTCTACACAATACCTATACCCTATATCCTAGATCTAAATGGTAAAGCCTAATTACAAATGGTTGTCCTAAAGAGATAGTTCTGAGATTTACTGGCTGTTCTTCTAAAGTACCCGGATTTGGCTGCCAGTATCCACTTGGGATGGCTCATGACCACTTGCAACTCCTGTTTCAAGGGATCCAGTGCTCTCTTTTGGCCTCTATAGATACAATATATGTTGATCACATGGACAAGCAGGAACATATACAAATACATACATAAAAATATTCTTTTTAAAAAGAATTGCCACTATCTAAAGATGAAGATGACACAGTTTGGGGTACAGATGTCCCCTGTTGTCAATGTCCCTTAAGGAAGCTTGATTTTCCTGAGACACCATTCTCCGTGACAGGTGCTGTGCACGCCAGGCATCTCACCTTGCCTTTCTATTTCTGGCAGCAGAAGAGTTGTCAGAAGCAGTGAGAGAGAAAGGGTAAAGAGACATAAAAGAAGCAGAAACCGCTTCCAAGAACAGCAAGCAGATTATTCAAAGGCATCTTGATTTACACATGACAGATGTGTTCCTGAAAAATATATGTAAACTGAATCATACTTGGAGCCACCAGGAAATCTTGGCATTTAAAGGAATTCTCTATCGAAGGCTTTTGGAATAAGAACAGCCAATAGGATGAGCAACCTGGCATAGTTTGTGTGGTGTGGGCTTACGTAAGCCCTTCTCTCTCCAGTCTGGGGTAAATTTATGCCTGGTCTATGTAAATGAAGATAATTGTAAATGTTAATTTCTGATGGAAAACCATCCCCTGGAAGACTAGAACAGAGGAAATACATGGAGGAGAGAGCTCCCTGGGTCCTAACAGCTGTGGTTGTGAACTACAGGACCTGCCCTACCTGCCTTTGGAGAACCTGAGTCCAGCATCCATCACTGCACACCAAGACTGAGTGAGCTAAGAGCACGTGCTCAAAACCACCAACTACCTGTCTTCCTAAGGGGAATGGCTGAACATCAGGGCTCGGGAAGAGGAGGGTAACAGCTCAATTAGCTTCAGTGTGTGGGGTGTGCAGCGAGGCATGGCGAGCACAGGGAGTGCATCATACCATCAGCGTTACTTCTGTGGCTCGGAAACTTTACTCTTTGCTGTGCATGTCACTGAAAACTTGGGGACAATGAACAGAGAACCAAAGAAAGCTGTGATACTGAACAAGAGAAAGAAAGGAAGAAGTTAGAGAAAAACAGTAGATGTCTTATGAACTACACAGGTTAGAGGGACATTTTCAAAGGCTGACCAGAAAGAGAAGATATGCGAGTAATGTTTATTCTGCAAATGATGCCAGGCTGAGATCTATAAGTTCATGCAGTAGTTTTTGTTTGTTTGTTTGTTTGTTTCCTATTTTCCCTGAGAAGCCTGGTATTGCTGTCACATTACCACACGGCCTATAATAGACAAAGCCAATGGTGGAAAGAGGAGCAGGCAAGGATGAGTCAATGAGTCACAGGTGCAAGACTCTAGCTTTCTCTCTCTGAGTCATTCCAATGACAAAGGTTTTAGTTACATGTACCAGGCACAGCACAGACAGACAGTGGTTCAAAATGAGTTATGAACATTCCATCTGAAAAGAATTAAGGGAAGGGGAGGAATAATTTGGGCATTTGAGGTCAACCCATCACCACTGTCCTGCCCAAGATTAAAACAATGCAGTAATGCAGCAGCGAAGTAGGGGCATATTAGGAAATGTGTCTCATCAACCTTTCCACTCATTGATGGTCTACCCCCTCTCTATATACCCTCAGGGGCAGAAGGAGGGGTGAGTGAGTGTGTGTGTTCACCGGTGATGGTCAGTAAAAGGGGTTGCTAAATTGTAGTTCAAACATCTGTGTTTGATAGATGGATTTTCCATCTGAAGTCAGAAAGTGGCCGTGTGACTTCAAGGAAACGTATTATCATCCAACAGTCTAAGGTCAATATGTACTCCTAGGTGATTGCATCAGGCCTGATAAATCTTGGAAGTTTTGCCTTGAGCTGACGAATGTAGATTGTTATGTGTGAGTGGGAGAGGGGAGCAAAGATAGGCTTAGGCTCAAGAAAGGGCCAGGGTCATACTTTCGTGAGCTCAGCAGTTACCTGTCTGCCCAAGGAAGAAATACTTTGCATTTAT
This sequence comes from Bramus lutescens, assembly GCA_001685075.1. NCBI lineage: Eukaryota > Metazoa > Chordata > Mammalia > Rodentia > Cricetidae > Bramus > Bramus lutescens. The sequence continues at coordinate 232,723 of LOEQ01002197.1, read as the reverse complement.
TTGCCCATTCATACAGCCCGCTATCAAACCAAGAGCAATGGATTCTATCTAATCCCATGACAGATGCCACAAACTGCCCAGTGCTCACCCATGCCCAGCTTCCCCACCCCAATAAATTGCAAAATCAAAATAAAAAATCTAAGTAACAACAGCAGCAGCTCAATGATTTCACCATCCCAATTGATTCTTTAGATGGAATGTCATCTTGACAGATCTATTTTGATCGAGTTGTCTAATTGAATAGAGTTCTCGATGCTCTTGAATTTGTGACCTCACACCGCTGTGAAATAAATGCAATTTGGAGAATTATTTCCAAACAACAACTGCTCCTCCTCTGGGAACTTACTAGTTCTTTGAAATTGTTGGTGAACCACCTACTGACTAAGCTATTAAGAGTAGGTGCTTTATTTGTATCCCAGTCTAATGATTCATAAATTCAAAGGCAGAGAGAGCTGCAAAAGCAAATGACAGAAGGCTTGCACTTAGGAGAAAGAGATACCCAGGAGGCTGCTAGCCAGGTTCGCTGGATCCTGACCTAGTTAGCTGTCGGCTCCCCCGGGCAATCTGTATACTGGTAATTAGAGCTGTGTGGAAATCTTGCCTAATGAACCCCTTCAGAAGTGGCAAACTTGTTTTGAGAGGGGTTTCTCACTGAACCCAAAATTTAGTCTGATCTTCCCCAACTGTTCAACAAGACAGAAGGCTTTGAGTCCACCCAAGCTCCAGGTGCATCCAGGAACACAGGGTTCATTTTCTGTGAAGTTCAGCTCCCTTCTCAGAATGACTGCCGTTTCTCATGTGGGTGTTTACTGGGCTGTGGAGCTAATAGCTAACAAGTCCTAGAGGGCCCTGTCTCCCTGACTGAAACCACAAAAGAAATGCTGATAAGCCAGTTTGCATCATTACCAAGACTTAGAGATATTACAGAATTTAGCCAATGACTCAGAAGGGACAGAACCTGGATTAGGTTCTGATTCTGAAGTCCAAGCTTAACCCATCATCTATGTAAATAAACTTCCAAGATGGGAGACTGATGAATGGGACTTAACCACAAGATAGAAACTCAAAAGACTGATTTCAAATAAACCTCAGCAGAGGCAGCAGCATCTAGTTGACAAATGTCTCTAAGCCTCTTTCTTTTTTTCACATCTGTATAATGGGAATATTGCCAAGATAATTATTTTGAGACTTAAATAAGCTAATAAATGCAAGTGCACAGTCACTGCCTTGCATGTGTACAGTTCTCAGTGAGCAAGAGCCATAATTTAATTGGTGGAAGTGTCTCAGCATTCATAGGCTTCCATGACTTCTCCAATGCACAGTTTTTTTTTTAAACTGCAAGGAATATTTCAAAATATGAGCAATCTGTTTTTATTTTGAAGTTTTTCTTTAATATATCCTAAAAATTAAAGTATTACATTTAATACAATGTAAATTTAATACATGACTTTTCTGAACCCCAGTTCTCTTCCCCACACTGTCGTTCTGTATTCTGGCCCCCTGCCCCTTACAGAACAGGGGCACCTTTCATCCGTGTGTTAATCCATAGCTCAAATAGGACTCATGGTAGGAATGCAAAAGAAAATTCTGTCTGTGTAGGCAGTTAAGGGCCTGTGGGGCAGATTCTCATTAGAATGCTTTACAATAATATCAATCAGTATTAAAAATGTATGTTCTACTCAATTTTTAAAACATCTTAAATAAATCTTTAAATAAAGCTATTTTGTTTTATCTTCAGGGCTCGGTGAACAGTTAGCCCTAAGGGGCCCTTCCTTGTTCTCCCCAAGTATAACTCCTAAAGGGCTTGCTACCAAAGTCAGCCTTTCTGGGGGGTATCTGTAGTAGGAGAGTCACGTCTCTGGGAGCTGCTGATTGTTTGATGGGCAACACATTACTAAGGAATGAAATATTCTTCCATTAGGCTCATTTACCATTCAGAATTGCTCACAGGAAGCAGCTGGCTAATGCATAGCCTTGAGGAGCAGGCACTGCTCTGATGCCATTGAAAAGGTCAGTGAGCCAACCAGAGAGGAAAGGAGGCCAGTGCCCTTGGTATACAACTGGGGGAAACTTGGGAGAAGGCTAAAAATGGCACTATATATTTCCAGAACAGAGCACGCCGCCCCTTTTGGAAATATGCCTCTTAGCTGGCAACAGTGGCTTTCTTCTGCACCCTACTTACTTGTCTGTCCTTGGTTGAAGCCCAAGCGCCTGCCTACAAGGGCCAAAGGGAGAATAGTTGAGTGTAAAACAACAGGGAGCAGAAGGGGTTGAAGTGGTAAACACACAATGCAGGTTAGCAAAAGGAAGTCACATTTATGGAGGCAGCAGCAGCCATTCCAACAACTCTGGCAATGATGAATCAAGCATATTTGCCTCTTGGAACAATCATTCCTATCCCAACCACTAAAAACTGCCTAGAAGATGGCAATAGCTTCCATGAAGCCAGATTTTCCTGTTTATAACTCTTACCACCTAAACTGTGATTCATTTCATTTCTATTTCAGAGATGGTTAACTGCTTCCTTTTATTAATGGCTCCCAACAGGAGCATACACAGTTCTTCTTGTTGCATTACCCCTACATATTTTTTCAGTCCATCCTACCATTTAAACCATCAAATGCTACCCCACAACCTCTGGCTTTCCACAGGGTTTTGTGCCTCTATGAATCTCTTTATGCTGTTATGTCATTGTTGAGTGTTTTTCCCTCCCTGGCTGTTTTTTGTCTGCTTTAAAAAACTGAACTTCTTGAGAAGAGATGGATAAGTAGTTAAGGGCACTTTCTGCTCTTGAAAAACACATGGACTTGATCCCAGAATGCACATGACAACTCACAATTATCTACAACGATAACTGAGGGGATCCAGTGCCTTCTTCTGGACTCTGAGAGTGCCAGATGTGCAAGGGGTGCACTTACAAGTATGCAGGAACCACACATAAAACAACAATAATAGAAATAAGTTTTTAGAAAAAATTTAACATCTTGTAAATTTCCTCTACCAATGTGAGCCTCCAGACATCGTCCCATCTTGAGCATGTGCTGAGTCTGGTGGACTAAACAGCATGCTCTCACACTCGTGATTGCTACTTGCATGTCCTAGTGTAGGCATCCAGTCATCTCCTCTTTTGATGGCAATGCCCAGGCATTTGAGGGTCTTGATTCAGTCATCCTACGCCTAGCACATATGCTGGCCTGTGACAGATAGCTGTGATAGTGAAGGTGCCAACGGAACTAAATGAAAATATGAGCTTCCAAAACTATGCTCCCAGAGCTATTTTGTTCTGTTTTTCTGCAGAAATTAGTTATTTTAGTACCCAGAACAACTTCCAAAATGGAGCTGATTGTTACCGTTAGTATAGCAGTGCAAAACTCTAGGAGACAGAACAAACCACTATGGGAGTCAGACTAAGGCGTTGATAAAGGGATCGAGTCCTGTCCCTTAAATGTAGCCTGCTTAGTAAGCAGAGGGTTCATGAAAGCTGGGTCATGAAAACAAAAGCAAAGACACCAATTAACCCTCTTTCTCCAAGAAACAAAAGTGACAAAGGTTTTCTTTCTCTCCCTCTCTCATCTCCCCAAAGCAGAACTGGAAGCCAAAATCCCCGGATTTGGGTTCCCCACGCCACTAATTAGTTGTCTAACTACGGGCAAGTCCCTCAATTTCTCTGGGTCTCTATAGAAAGACTAATTATAATTTCAAAATGTAGCACATCTGAATTCTAAGATTCAGGTTTTTTTTCTCTGAAGGTCTGAGATTTTTGTACCTTCTCTTTGGGATTTCCCGGCAGCTCTTGAGTTCATCAATGGGGCTCTCTTGGGCTAGTCAGTGTAAATATCCTAAGAAGCCCAGAACACTCAGACAGCAGCCCTAACTGACCACAGTCCCACTACTTCTTAGCAACCAGGGTTTTTGTCGTTGTTATTGTCAACATGAAGACAGGAGATGCTTTACAGGGATAACCAATTTTAAAAACTAATTGATTTGTAAATGTGGTGGAATTGCCTCTGATTCTGCACATCTGTTATTAAGTGAAGATAAAAGAGGTCTCTCAGACTAGAATCTCATGGGTTCTCTAGATATACCTTCTGGGATCACAGCTGTGAATGCCCAGACCTCAGAGCATAGCCATGACATGTGAAGCCAAAGATGAGCAATTTAGAGATCTCAACCACAGGACAACATGGTTTCCAAGCCTTTCTAGGTGTTCTATAGCATTCTAGTATCATTGCTTAATTGCTCCTCTTCAGAAGGCCAAGGATACATGAGAGTCAGATGTTCCTGCGGGATAACAGCTGGATGCACATGGCAACATTGCAGAAAAGAAACGGCTTCAGCTGAACATTTGGGATGGCTTCTCAGTGTGAACAGTCACACACAGGACATCCTATGCTGAGGGGCGTGGCTTCCCACACTTCACATATCTGCACTTTATCTAAGGCTAGGTGGATGGCCTATTAGTCATTTCAGATAAATTCCCAGCTCAGACACACATATATGGAGGCAGAACATGTTCATGTTTTCTGTGTGTCCAAGACCAGAAGCACTTGGGTTCAGTAAAAATCTTACAGAGATGACTCACATCATGTCTTATGAAAGGAATGTCAGGCCAGAAATGCTAGTGTCGCCTATTGGTAAGGGGACAGGATGATGGCCACACACCTACAAACCCACAGGAAGAGATCCAGTGGCATAAACAGGCGCCAGTCTGCAAGAAGCCCCTTCTCCACAATTGACCAGGAAATCAGCTTTCAGGCCTCTGTGAGCAACGTGCCAGGATGACAACACCAGAGGAAATGCTTCTGAGGGCATTTCTTTCCACTGTCAGCTGTCATATCAGTGCCGGACAATGTCACTCCAAACAGGAAAGCTGTGAGGCCCAAGAAATGCCAAGAAAATGGCATGGAGTGGGCCAGGCGAGCACCAGCCTCCCTTGCTAATGAAGGCAGCAGATGTGGCATTTCTGACAATATTGCTTCTGCCTCACTTGCCATTTAATGTTAAGAGGCTTCTAGAGTCTACTGCATTTAAAGAGTAATGACTGTTTTCAGGGTAAATGCTCCGCTAAATAACCCTGGATTATTGTGTCACGTTATTACATTTATAAAATGGCATTTCAAAAAATAATAATTGTTTTAGAGTTAATTGATGTTTTTAACCATCACTGTGTGGAGAATTTCTATTCAGCAGACAGGGAGTGAGCAAGGGAGGAAGAGATTTCCATTGGGAGAGTCACACTGAAAATAGAAAGCATCCCTACCCGTGAAATCCTGTACCTAAGCCCCTCCTCCTCTGGCTCTGTTCAGTGAGCTCCTTTCCTGGCAGTGAAAGCAACCGCAGGACAGAGGTAAGTCTCAACCTCCTCAGATGGCATCCATGAGCTACGGGACTGGCAGTGGTACAAGGGGTCAGTGGGAGCCTTGGCAGAGCTTCTCTGGCCATTATCGCCCCATGTGAACAGGCCTGGCCCCTGAGGAGCCTGAAGCAATGGCAGGACCCACTGCTCTGCAAAGCAGTGACTTTTCAGATAGGAAGTTAATTACACGGCCGAGAGTCTCAGAAGCCATGCTGCCAGAGGCAGAGCTGAAATGCAGGGCTCTTACAAAATAAGATTTTTGGGAAATTCCAAAATCTGCATATTGGGGTAGCTGCAAAGGGTGCATGCATGGACTGGAAACACTTCCTGAGCGCAGTAGAGATGACTTCACTTTCTTCTTGTCAGTCAAACCCCTTGCCATTCCCTTGCTGCGGCATAGCCTCAGGGGAGCACCTCCCAGTGAGTAAGACTTTGTTTCTGATTGCACAGCTTCCTGTGGCAAGCCTCTCTGTGAAGCAAGGACCAGTTCTTATTCCGGGGATAGATTTAAATCGAAATATGCACACACCAAGAAGGCAAAAGTCATTTTCACTGTGGTGGCACACACTAGAACCCAGGTCTTACCTTTGCAGCTGGCTTGCACTATGTGGTCTATCACCCGGAGGGACCCTAAAACCCCTCAGGACTGCTGTAGCCTCATGGCATGAACTGCCGAATGGCAGTAAACAGACAAAGACCCAAGCCAAATGGGGGAAACTTAGACTGCTGGCCTCTAACAGCAAAGAAGATGACGGATATTGTCTACAGAGTAAAGCTGGAAATGTGTGTCTTAGAGCTAAGCCTCTGATATCAGAGCTGTGTCATACTACAGATAGTCCATTCTTTACCCCTTATTCCTCTGCTAATCCTTATAGAAGTCTGTCTACCAATCCATCATTTCAGTCCCCCATACCACTCCCAGCTCAGCTCCCACCATGCCTTGTTGGGGAATTGTGGGAGCATTCTGACCCCCTGAGCACCTGGAAATCAGTCATCTGAGGAACAAGTATGCACTCCAGTTTCTTAGTGTGCCAAACAACATGTCTATGAATCTCTCAGTCTGAAACAGAACGACCATGCAAATGGCCCCTGCAAGATGCAGAAGGCAAGGCAGAAACGAGTTGGAATTCATTGCCTCTCAATCAGGTCAAAAGGGGCAGAGTGTCTCACCTAGTCACACATTCCTCAAGACACCCCTTGAGGGGAGATTTCCCAGCTGCTTTAGTCACTCCCCTTGAGGGAAGCAGATTAACATGCTGAGCAAAAATGTCAAACACAAAGACCAGTGGACACACTTGGTGGCAAAGACCATCAAGTGACCCCAGTGACACAGTGTGTGAGGAGTCTCAGCACCATGTTCAGAAGAGCATGCTGGGCTCCTTGCCTTGGTCTTCATGTTCCGACCTGTTTAACCATAAGGCTAGTGAATGACGGGTGGGAGAAAGCCCGGTTCCTTCTCTACTAAATATCTAAACATGACAAAAGGAGCAATTTAATTTCATCTACTTAAAGACTTAAACGTATATAGGCTTCTTGAGCAGCAGGGAACTCAAGAGTGGGAATGCCCCCACCCTTACTTAGGATCACAGAGCCTGGACTAGAAATGAAGGCACCTGGGGATTATACCTTTGCTCCTCTTGGGGCACAGTAATTGAAGGGGTGGGCCTTAATCACTTTAAAAGACTGTAACTAGTTAAGACACATCAGTTAGATCCTGGGTCATTGAGACACCTGAAATCCCCAGGGACCTGTTCAGCAGCAAGGATAACACTGGGTTTTCTTTTTCATATATAAGAAATAAATCCCATAAGGAAACAACAGGAAGACAAGACAAACAGCTAAGATCGTAGGACTCTCAGGTGTCATATTAAAATTCTGACCTTCTGTTTCATGAAACTAGAAATCATGATGGCAAAACATCATAAGAAAAATATTTATATAGGACATCATGCTATAAACTCAGTAGGTGACCAAGACCGCTATATATGAAAATGAAAATCTTCTATTTGAACAAGTGTGTACAACCCACCAGAATATAATGAATTCCTTCCTACATTTTGGTTTTAAGCACCAAGAAGCATAATCCATAATTAACTCCTTCCAAATCACCATTGTTATCAAATCTTGCATTTTCATGAAAGTGTTACTAAAACAACAAATAATTTTAGAAACCTGGACTCCATATATCTTTATTTCTTCAGTGTGTCCCACTTATTCATTTTGTGCACACTGCATGTGTCATGGTGTGCAACGGAGGTCAGAGGACAGTTTTCAGGAACCACTGCTCCCCTTGTGCCACTTGAGTCCTAGCAAGGAAGTGTACTCAGTTTGTTAGTGCTGGGGGCAACTAACCCAGTGCTTAGCCATCTTGTTGGCCCCTTTTATGCACTCATGAAGAAAATGAACTAGAAAAACAAGATTTTTGTCTTCTGGTACTGCCAAAACATGAAAGGACTTCTTCGTAACCCTCTGAATTTAAAGGTCATATCTGGATCACTCCAAATCCAGCAAAGATAATACTTTCTCCCCAATACCCACCTGTTTTGTTTTCTCTTCTGCTCCCCCACCCTTCATCTTTTATTTAGATAACTTTGTGCTCCTTTTCCTAAGCCTGCATTGTAGGATGCTAACTTAAAAAACAGTGAAAGAAAGGGAAGGGAACTGAAAGAGGAGATGGCCTGATAGAGTTGTCTTAGAGATGGGTGCACATGTTACTATGAACACTGGGTACCAACCGGAAGGACAGGCTTTGACAGTTCACACAGTCAGTGCCCAGGCAAGGTAGAGCCAGCCTTCCGACAGCCTTCAGAACAGCTTTTCTTCACCCACGCCCATATTTCCCAAGCTTTAGTCCCTTATCACATCTTATGTCTGCAACTTGGGGAAGCATCCTAGCAGAGGTCCTCGGCTATTGTGTTGCTGACTCTTAGTTCAGCTCACAACACTGCATCATCTCCCACAGACTGCCCACTACCAGCATGATCTGCTGCTGCCTCATGTCTTTGCCCAGACCTTTCAGTGGCTCCGCACAGGCCACAAATCCATGCCACATCTTCCACTGGGCCTCTGAAACAAAAGCGCATTAGCAGATGACTTTCACCTGATACCAAATATATGGCAGAGTCAATTTGGAGGAAATTTTATAGTCTTAAATGACACTTAAACAAATCTTTTGAAAGAGGTCTTGACACAGAGTTTCCTGAAGATAAAATTTAGGACAGTAACCCACAACTTACCCATTACCATAGTCTCCTTCCTCCCTTGCTGCTTCTTCTATTATGTAAAAGTAAAATGTAAACAAATCACAGATTGTCAGAATGGCATTGACTGAAATTGAAACATGGCAACATTAGGAGATCTTATGCATTTGCATTAGCAAAAGTAACTTATAATCAATGATTTGGAGAGAAATTATTCAGGAAATCTTAATGATTTATTATAGTAAAATACTTATGAGAACGTACCCATTAATGGGGGACAATTACTGGAAAGCTAAATTTATCATTCAGGAAATCAATTAACTAGTATTTAATTACTTAAAATGATGAACCTTTTGTAAATATTGGTACACTTTGCTTACAAATATCACTTCTGACTAGGAATACTCAGATATAGAAAATAACTATGTTTACATCACAGTCTTCTGTGCTTTTAATTAATTATACATATGCATTATATATACTTTTTAAATATTTTTTTATTTTTAAAATTTGCATACAAGGTGTTAGCCCCATTCCAGAATTTTCAAACACATGTGTTTTATTGGAGTTTCCTTCTAGGTCATATTCCCCACGTGTTACTGTCCTGATCCCTGTTTCAGGCCTTCTCTGTAGATTCTAATTGTGTAAAGGAAAGGCCACAAGAGCACAGTAACGTATGAAGTGCTCTGACCCTCTCTTCCAATTTCAGCAGAGGGTTTTGGGTCTCCCAAGGCTGCACAGCCTATTCAGTCTAGTCCTCAGAGTACAATCCAGAGGTTTTTAGCTTCTACAGCAGCCCTGTTCTGCACACTTTTATTCTTGAAAAAATCTCCAGTTCAACAGAAGGGAGCAAAAGGCATGGACCCACTTGTTTTTCCTCAAGCTAGTAAATAGCAAGCAATGTGTGCTTTAGAAAGCCACAAGGCCAAAATCATTTGCTAAGCTTGGGAGAGAAGGTGAGGTACCTCTTACTGACTCCTCCCCTTCTGCCTCTGCTGCAGTTCACTAGGCATCCCTTTGACTCATTTTCCGGTGTTTTCTGTGTCACTATTGGCATAAAATCTTATCAGTGGAGTTAATTACATCCACTTGGAGTGTGAAGGACAACTTGATTGTCTCAAAGAGCCAGAGGCCACATAATCCATCTCACTGCTCTCACAAAACAAGTTCCCAATTTTCTTCTGCAGGAAGTGAGAGTGATGGCCCAAGGCAATGTGCTGGTACTTGACCTCTGCCACAGAGAGGGGAGTCAAAAAAAAAAAAAGTGTAGTTTCTCCTCCATGGACAGAGACCAGCCTTGCAGATGGGTGCTCCAATCCGCCAAGGAACTCTATACATCTGCAATGTCCAGTGACTTCCCATTTAAAAGCCCGTATCTTTTCATCCCTTTGGAACATAATAGCATGCAGACATAGCTAAGTTTGCACATCTGATTATACATCTGACCACTCTTCAAGTCATTGGAAAAGAAATATGTAGGACAGATCTTCAGCTTAGTGTGTCATACAGCTAATCTCTGGTGGCTATGAGTTTAGTGTCCCTTTGTAATGATGATGCAGATGTTTAGATTTATCAATACAATCCAATTTGTTGCTTCTGTTTGCCGATGAAAAATGGAGAAACTCAAATGAGTTTCAAATATGGCCAAGATGACTATATCTCTTTGTCTTTAACCTTGGGATTTGCGAATAGGATGAACTCAGTGGTGTGGAGATGTTCTGCCCAACTTTACCTTACTAAAGCCCCTAGCAAGTCATCTTTTCAAACTGCTCGTGGCTTGGCTGATTCCTGCCCATGTCTATGACAACGACTGGATAGGCACAGGGAATGGGTTCCCTGTGGGTACTATGAAAGCAGAACCACAAAGAGTTCATTAAAACTTGGTGTAATAGGGTGCTGTGTATGACTGCCCAGTTAGCCATAGTCTCAGAGTGTGGTGGAGCTGAGGCTGGTCAGCAGCTGACCCCTATCTGTGAGATGGACACACCATCTGTAGATTCAGTACCAATCATCTTGCCCCGTGGGTTCTGATAGCCATGTGGTCTATGTGGAGACCATCTCCTCTCAGTGTTACTACCTTTGTGTATGGTTTGTTTCTAAAACTAAAGATTTTAAAATCTACTTCAATATAGAACGTGTTGGAAGTGTCGAGAACACACAAACCCCATCTTCTCCTTGTACCTCCTCCTCATTTATGCCTTTGGAGGTCTTGATCTTTGCTTGCGGGTAGCAACTAACATTCTCCCTCCCGCTCTTAGATGACTTGCATGTGAAGACATATACTTATCTGTGATTTAAACATGCAATAAATTTGGCTACACAAATTGCCTTCACCTTCCTGTGCAAGACGGATGTCTTCTTGCCCCTCAAGAGCTCATTACTTTACAGGAGCTTCAGGCTTGAAAAGGTGGTCTGGGGTCCATTGTTGAAACATTTCAATTGTTTTTACACTTTTACCCTGACACCAACTCCTCATAGACTGTTTCAACACCAACAGATCATTTGCAACACTTGCCTAACATTTTTTTCTAGATTCTCTGGAATTTGTTTTTTTTTAAATATTTATTTATTTATTATGTATACAATATTCTGTCTGTATGTCTGCAGGCCAGAAGAGGGCACCAGACCCCATTACAATGGTTATGAGCCACCATGTGGTTGCTGGGAATTGAACTCAGGACCTTTGGAAGAGCAGGCAATGCTCTTAACCTCTGAGCCATCTCTCCAGCCCGATTCTCTGGAATTTGGAAGGAGACCGTGACTGTGGTTACAGTTCTCTCTGCTGATTATTCTCTATGGACTAAAGCTGAGGGCTAATATCAGACCTACAGGTTCCTGGCTAACTCTAGGGTAGGTAGAATGCTTCCCTGTTAGCCAGACTTGCTGTCTCTTTCACTGTAGGGCTAGGCTGAGCTGTCAATCGGCATGCAAATCTTTAACGTTTTTTGAAAAAAGTAATTGCCGTTTTCCAAACCATTCACAGCTTTATATTCTCACCAGCAGTGTTCACGAGTTAACCTTTTCCTTGGAATCTTCTCTGATGCTGCTATATTTTATGAGTTTTCTAGAGTAATGTGTATTCCATGTTTTAATTTGTCTCTCCCTGGTCGCTCATGAAGCTCAGCGTCTTCCCAGGTATTTACTTGCCATTTTATTTCAGTGAGTTGCTGATTCGTATTGTTTGTCTGCTTTCTGTTGGGTGATTTATCTTTGGGTAGTGATTTGTAGCTATTCTTTATATAATCTAGTTATTAATACTATAAATACTGCTAATCATTTTCTTGTATTCTACCGGTTGCCTTTTAAATTCTTACATTATCCTTTTCTGTTTAGAACTTTTGTACTTAACAAGAACCATCTATCTACACCTCAATCTTTCCCAATATGGCTTTTGAATTTTCTTCTTAATTACATAATGTTTGCTTACTTCCAAGGTTATATGTGTATATGTACGTGTGTATGAAATTTATTTAATCTGTCAGAAGTTATCTATTTATATTAATATCCTGGTCTTTATTTCTTACGTTGTGGGGGGATCATGAAAATCAAACCCTTGTCTCAGTATACTAAGCAAGCACAACACTGCCGAGCTGCATTCCAAGCCCAGTACCCACTTATTTTCTTTCCTTATTAGCTCTTTGAGAACTTCCCATACCATGTTTTGATAGTAATCCTTGTCCCTCTCCCACTCTTCCCAGACCCACCCCCTTTTCTTCCCATCCACTTTTAGCTACTTATTTTCAATAATAGTGTGGAGTATTGTTACAAATTTCTTATTGGAGACAGTACAGGCTATAGGACACTATCCATAGAAGATTAAGTTTTCAGTCCAATGCCATCACCACGAAGAGAGATGACCTCTTACCAGATGTTTGTGTCAACAGACCCAGAGTGCTCCTTTTCTCTGTTATTTCTGGTTGTCAACTGTGGCCAAATCATACCCATATGAGCCCTGGAAATCTGAGCCCTGCCTGTGTGCATGCATTTACATTAAGGAAAGCACAGGGATCGCATCGCCAATTTTAGGAGGCACTATGAAGACAAAGGTCAGGACAACTCTTAATTTCTAAACTTGAATATGAAATTCAAGTACTTGAGACAATGCTCAGAGACAGCGGAATAACAGATGTGCCTGCGAGTCTGGAAATGCCAGCATACAAGTATTCAGTACACCACCAAAGGAAAGAGATGAAACAAAGAAGTACAGAGGACCCAAGAGAAGGGGGAAGGCAGGGAGGATCTCGCAGAAGACTTCAGAAGGAACATTTTGGGGGAAATAAAAAGAGACGAATTTTCCTTCACCTGAATTGTCACATCACAAAATGTCCGAGACTCTCATCATTGGGGCAGGACACAGCAGTTAGCAAGGAGGGACCTCTCATCATTGGGGAAGAACACAGCAGTTAGCAAGATAGACCGGAGCCTAGGCCCTCCAAAGAGTAAGGCATAAAGCCTTAAGAAAGTCAGCATTATTCTCATTTTGATATTATTGTTAATTGTGATGGCATTGTCACATCCGGTCTCAGTGGTTGTCTTGTTGGCACTGGACCCTGGGGATGAGCCCCTCAGAGCATAGAGAATGGACTGCTCTCAATCATCAGGTCCAAGCTACCATAACTAATCCATCATCTGTGGCCTGCGAGGCTGGCTCCTGAGTGTCGATGTGAAGTTAATTAGACAAATATTGTACGCTCAAATCCAATCGATTATTAAAACACCATAACGAGGATTTAACACCCCAGCATGTATTGGAAACACTGTATTATACCTTGGCACGTGCCTGCTCGCCCCCTAAACTGACATCCACTGAGAATTAGCATTCAATGGCTGCTATGGCTTGTTTTATCATGGCTGATTTAATAAGATAGTTATTATTCTCTCTGCTAATTAATATCTTTGGATTAAACTTGGGGAAGTGGGTATCAGGCATGCATGCTTCTGGCAAACTTGAAGATGGTTGGTGTGATGCCTCTTTAGCCTGTCTTGGACCCAGGCAGAGCAGGTGTCGTCCTTAAACTGAGAAAATGAAACAAATCCAAATGAAGTGTTCTCAGGTACCTGGCCTCCGCTAAAGAAATTCTCACTCCAGTTGCCATAGCATCTGACGCTAGATTAGCCATGTGATAGCCTTCCCTGGGGTCTGAATAAAGACATTAGCAGTGTGCCACTCCAGAATCTTGTACCTTGGAATCAAATAAGTGGAACTTTGTATATAAGAAAAGATGTTAATCTAAAGTATGACATGATTTCTGAGAGATACTCTTCTCCCCACATGCCTATGCCTACTTGCGGTGGCCAGGTTTTTTTTTTCTATATTGGTTTTATATGTTTTCCTATTTTGTAATTAGGGTTAGTTCTATGTCATTGGTCTTGAAAATTAGGTTAAAGTACAATAAGGTAAAACTACAATGTGATCTTTAATTTACTAATTTAATTAAACAGATAAAGTCTGCTTTTACCTTTCTTATAACACTATTTTTAACATTTGCTTTTAAAATTGTTTTGCATATTTTTAGTGTTCTAATTATTGCAGAATGTCATCCATTAAGTGAAGTGAATACAAAGGGCATTGGTCTTAAGAGTACAGCACAATGCTTTCCCACACAATGAGACACACATACAAGGGCACACAGGCCAAGTTACAGAACATTCCCACCATGGCTCAGTACTTCCCCCCACCCTCTCCAGGCACCTGTTGTGATAACTATATAGACAGCTATATTCTTGGTTTGTTTTGCTTGCATTTGAGCTTCCTAAAACTGGAATCACTGAATGTGTGGCTTTACTGTTGGGGAAGCATTTGCTTACAAAAGTAAAAATAAGAACATCCAAGCTGAGGGTGTGGTTAGATTGCATTTGTTTCACTGTTACATTGGTTAACCACACTTTAAAATGTCATCAGTCATCTCATCTTTTTTTTTTTCTGTTGAGTGTAGCTAAAGACTAACCTCTACTAAAGTCTTAAAATCCCAGATATTCTTAGGAGATTCAGATGAGAACATTTAAGTTACAAAGGGCACAGAAACATGTGGTTCACATCCTCGTTCACAGTTTGACTTTGCCAGGAGAGTTGGCAGATTATAGGCTTGAGGGAGAAAATGTGTTACCTTTGCCATTATAGCCACATTCTAAAATAGGATCTACTCGAGGAAGCATGACAATGGTATGTTGACATGGCTAGCATGTTATCTGTGGGCACCATTATGGAGGAAGCAGCTAACTGTAGGGATAATGTTCAGGATAGGTCAAGCCTAGCAGCTGAGGATCTTGGTACCATGTACAGTGAGCAGAACTCACTGTGCACAGGATGTGATGAGACTCAGCACATTGGCCAGCAATGAAGAAGACCATCGAAGCAGGCAATGTTCCGGAGTGTCAGTAGCCATACNCCTTTGAGCCTGGATTCAGCCACAGGCAGGAGTCCTTGAGAACACCCTCTTAAGGCAGAGAAGTCCTCCACTTTAGATGGCTCACAGTACACACAGACACAGGATGAAGATCAACAACGAGAAGGGATATTCTAAGACAGTTATTGTCAAACTGTAGCACTGGGAAAAAGCCTCTCCCATTACTGGGAAATTTATCAAAATTACAAACTATCTGACCAGTGTCTGGGTCCTCCCTAACCAAAGACTTCAGGATGAGGCCCAGTATCCATCTTAGCAACTCCTCCAGGCTGTGCTAATACAGATGAACCACTGTAACTGGGGAGGCAAGGAAGGCCAGGACTTAAGGGTTGAAATAGTGTTGGAGGTGGACTGGCCACTTTAAAAGTGGGGCTGAATTCTGAATGACAGTCTACAACCCAAGTTTCCACAGTGTAAGGGAGTTCTTAACATATACACACTGCTGTACGGACCCATCATTTCTAGAAGAATTTAATCACACACACTTACAAAGGCTCAGAGTGCTTAGAATAATATTTTTAACAGCTTGATTTAGGAATACCCCACCTCAAAACTGAGCTGTTTAAAGGTAAAGATCGTGCCTGTTAATCTCCACGCACAGTGTCTAAAAAATGCTTGACCATGATAGGAGCTCAAAATACGCTTATGCAATGAGAGAGATAGTGTGTGTGAAAGAAGCAATAAATAACAAATTAAAGGTAGCACATGTATAGAGTCCGCACAAATTCAATGTCTAGCAGAGGCACCTTCATTAAGTACTTGCCAGAGGCAAGGTGAAAGGGCAATGTGAGTGCCTGCCAGTGGGATATAGGTAGGGTTCCTTATGGGGAAGGGGCGAAAATGTCTTAGAATTACCCAGTAGGTTTATATACTTAAAGCCACCGAATTGTACACTTTTAAAGGGTGGATTTTATGGTATGTGAATTATATCTCAATAAAAATAATTACATCTTTTAGAGAAGCAGAATGTGTGAATATCAAGGAAGGCATTTGGAGAGAGGTATTTCATAAGTCAAAAGCTATTCAGGGAAGAGAACTGGAGTTTCCATGCATTGGAAGTGAATAGGGTAACAACATGAACAAGAACGGAGAGGACAGCAATTGGATTGAGCGTGTGCACAAGCAAGTTTTGCTGTTAGTAGCGCAGTGCAGTACCCCGAGCCCAGTTTTCTGTGGGAGCTGCACAAAAGGCCCTGCAGTGGTTTTGCAAATGTGTCCACGAATGACTATCTTATGACCAGCTCAGGAAAAGCCACAAATGGGGGCTTCTGGTACTTGTTACTTCCCTCCTATCCTGATCAATAAACTAAAGAAATGGACCCTGGCTCAAGTCTCCCAGCAGAGTGACGGTGAAATGCTTGATTGACATTAAGACACAGGAGCTACACGTGGTTCTTCTTTGTAGAGGATGATATAAGAGCAAAAACCAAGGAAGAATTCCAGAAAGGATGAGACACCAGTGTGGTGGTCCACACTGATGAGAGAAGGCAGGAGAATTGGGTTCAGGATCAGTCTGGGGTGCAGAGTAAGACTGTATCTCAAAACCCCAAGGACTGGGAATACAGTCAGTGGTAGAGCACTTGCCTGCCATGTGCGAGGCCCTGGGTTCATCGCTGGCATTACAAAATAAAAATAAGCTCAGAGCAGATGCTGGGAGGGGCTTTGCACTGTGAAACAGCCTAGGAGCTTCCTGGGTCTGAACACAGCCCCCCACCAAACGTGAAGAGAATGAATGTTTCCTGGCCAGGACAGCAGCAGCTGGTCAAAGCTACAGCCTGCTCTCTGGCTCTTTACGGCTGCCCTGTTATTACCACCTATTTCTTTTTATGCGACTGCCAAAATACTACCATTAATCTTTCGCACTCCCTGAAGGCAAAACACGGGTAATTGGATTTATCTGGTTTTAGAATTTGTTAGGTTCCGTTACCATATAAATAAATAACTGACCTCCAGAGAGTGGGGAGCCGTGCTGGTGCTCCTGGCGCATCTGGGCCTGGCTGGCAGAAGCACCCATTCAGCTCATTCTTCTCTGCTATCTCCTCGCAGCACCTTCTCGCCTGTCCTGAGCCTCGCTCCTTCTCTGTGTAGCTCAACTTAGGAAGTTCTTATTGCCTTATCCCATCCCTTCTTCCTAGAGCCCAATATCTTCCTGCAGCATTTCCCACCCCCAACACCCACCAAACACACTAAATTTTCTAGCTTCTCCAGTGTCTACTACACTGTTGGTGAACCTTCATTATCCCCATCTTCCGTTTGTTCTGGACTTCATTTTTGTTAAAGATCATTGAGACAGCCATCACAGAAGGGTCACTCAGCCTTAGCGTTTTTACCTCCACCAGAGTAGACAGAAGAACTAATCCCTAACTTTACATTATTGCGTACTGTTGACAAGACTCATCAGGTCAGCCTCCCACCTACCCTGATGTGCATCAGGCTTTGGAGCCACCTAAAGACCTAGCTTCCTGTATATGAGCTGAAAGCACTTCTTCCAAGGAAAGTCTAGGTTTGGAAAACTGGCTCAGAAGCAAAGGACTTACCTACAATGCATCTGGCTTGAGTTCAATCTCCAGTGTGGGCGCAGCTGTGGGAAGACCCCAGGAGAAGGTATCTGTGTGTACCATCAAGGGGTTTCACTTTCTCATCCGCGCCAAGGACTCCACACTGCCTAGATGGGGGAAACCCTGGAGAATATTTTCCAAAGAGCAAACGAGATACCCTCAAGTCCTTACTGACTACTTCAGACATTGTAGTATGACGATCTGATGCCTGGAACTGCTGAGGCCATCTTGTAGCCATAAAAATCAATGATCGCGGCAGTTTAGTGGATGGAAACCAACCATGAGAATGCCCTTGCTAGCATCTTTATTAAGTGAGGCTATAAATATTGCCATTAGTGTTGCCATCATTAATGTCATGTTTTATTCCTTGGTGCTAAATCCTATCTGGTATGTAATGTTTTCCTCCCAAGACAGCTTAATTGGACCAGGACTGGACATGAACTCAACCTGGAACAATCATGCATTCTCTTGTGGGAATCTAGAAAAGTGAAGGGGACACCAGACACTCTGAGAACCCATGGACTCGGAGATGCAGGAGAGTTCTCTTCTGCCCTGAACACAGAAAGCTAAGGGAAATGAAACACAAGTAGAGGAAAATAAGAGTAGGGAGCTGTGGGACAATGTGGACAGAATCAGGGGATAGAGTTGCAGCCTGTGTTCTTAAAAGCCAACAGTGTCTACTCCCCTTGACTTCCACAGTCTTGACAATATAACCATTTTGTCCATTAACAAAGCTGGGAGCTGGAAGGTGGTGGCACATGCCTTTAATCCCAGCACTCAGGAGGCAGAGACAGGTGGATCTCTGTGAGTTCGTGGCCAGTCTGGTCTACAAGAGCTAGTTCCAGGATGAGCCCCAAAGCTACAGAGAAATCCTGTCTCAAAACAAACAAACAAAAGCAAGGAAAGATTGTGTACATCTTAACAAGAAGTATAAGAGAAAAACTGCTGTACTCAAAAGTACAGATGTAGAGGTGGATGAATGTGCCCCAGCTTTCCACACACAGGCCCATGCATGAGGAACATGCAAATACTATTGAATGTCTGGAATGATTGTTGCAGGAAAGTGTTGCTGGTATGAAAAGCTGACCAGCTCATTGCTTTGGTGTGCTCTGATGAATAGGAAACACTAAGACCACACACAGTACTTCCAAAGGAACACACAAAGATTTCCGTTGCATCAGAATCCAGTTCATAGGTGTGCGCCTCAGCATCCTTGATCCTGAACACCAGAGGAAACTTGGTACAGAAATTTGTCTTCTACAAAATCTTCTTGGGTCATTATAGTGCCCACCCACAGTTTGAAATATGGACCTATGAAGATAAAAGTGACTGGGGGCAATGAAGAAAGACTGACAGAGGAAACAGCATTAAATGAGGACCTGAAAAGCAGGCAAGACCCATATACGCAGACAGAACCTGGGAAGTCAGTTTTAGGAAAAGAAGCAAATTTCAGATCACTACACAGATGGAAATCATGTGCATTCGGTACGGCTCCCATCTTTGCGGTGCCTTCAAAAGTATATAAATGTCTCCTGGCGCCTACTTATTGCAGTCGGGCAGATGAGGACAACAGGTGGAGCAGATCATGCTGTGGGGAGGCACTGCTCATATGCAGGGCACCGCAAGAGCTCTTCAGCCAGCTAAACTGGAATCCTATTTCTTTCCCCAAGAAATCACATACACTTAAAGAAGGGAAAGTGTGTGTGCGCATGCATGCGTATGTACATGTGTGTGTTTGCATGTGTGTGTGTGTGGGTGTGTGTTTGGGGGGTAGGATTAGCAATGAAGAAACATCTTCATCCTCATTAGAGGTATAGGGTGAGATAAGCATGTGAGTCTTTATAAGACAGAGCAGGGTCACGTGGTCATAACTGGCCTGAGCTAACCAAAGCTGCCGGAGACTTGATACCTGACCCTGCTCTCGACAGAGCTTCTTTTAACTTTCAGGCTAGCCAAGTTTATTGAAGACAAATCCCTTCAATTTCTTTTTTTTCTTCCAAGCTGCTTTTTGTCAAGCTTTCTGTTTCTTATCTTCCAACACATTAAGCATCTCACCCCACTCTCACTTGCCTTGCATGGTTTCTAGAGAGATGCCCTGCAGAATCCTTACCCCGGCTCTTCTGTAATAAGGTAACTTTTCCCACCTAGCTTTTTTCAAAAGGTTTATTCTTGATAAGAAACCTGAACATTTTCAGTCTGGATGTAATATGCTTAGACATTTATTTTTTTTTTAATTATCTCACTTAGGGTTCATAGACTTTTACGAGACTGTGGTACGTTGTTTTATATTAATCTTGAGATTTTTCAGTCATAGTTATTATAGTCATGTCTTCTATTATTTTTTATGTGTGTGGTTTTTTTTTGGGGGGGCACAAGGTTTCTCAGTATAGCATTGGCTGTCCTGGAACTTTCTCTGTAAACCAGGCTGGCCTCGAACTCACAGAAATCCACCTGCCTCTGCCTCTCAAATGCTGGGATTAAAGGCGTGCATCACCACTGCCCTGTATTTTTTATATTCTTCTTTCCTTTGTTTCTGATAATCTCACCATATGTGTACTTTTTGCAACAGGTTCACAATTTCTAGATTTTCTGGATATTGTCTTTTTGTTTATCTTTGACTTTCAGTTTGGAAATTTCTATCAATATATTTTCAACCTTCTTAATTCTTTTCTTAGCTATGTTTAGTCCCAAAATGAGTCTGTAAAAGATGTATGTCATTTCTATAGGAATTTTCTTGATTCTAGAATTTCCCTTTATTCCTGCTAGAATTTCCATCCCTCTGCTTATGCCAGCCATCTGTTCGTACATGTGGTCCATGTTTTTAGCATATTAATCATGGTTATTTTAAATCCTCAGTCTGATAATTCTAATAATATCTCTGCTACATCTGAGGACTTTTTTTCCCTGATAGTTGCCCTGTTTCAAGCTTTGCCTTTTTGTCTTTTAAGCCACAGGGCCTGGAATTGAATACTTTCACTTTCTTCATGGGTTAGGGTCTAGCAAAAATTATTTCCTTCGAGGGAAGGTGTTTATTAAGAAAATGAGAATCCACTGAGTATATTTCTAAGCAGCTCCCTGCACTTTTTGACTTCCCTATATCTATCCCAAAACATTTGCGGAGTCCTGTACATAAAATTCACAGATGTGTAGGGCCCCCCCAAATACAGCCCCTGAAAGTTCTTATGTCAAGTTCATCTTTGGTCAGTGGTTTCGAGAATCCTGGAAGGGCCAGAAGTCAGCAATAACCACTACATCATCATGAACCATGACTGTCTGTATTTTCCAGTCTTCATGATCACGGCTTATCTGGTCATCTCCATTCTCTGATGCATTCAAATACATTTCTTACTTTTAGAATGTAGAGACTTGTTTTCAATGTTCAATATAAAAAAATAAAAATTGTAGGAAGTGTGGTGTTTTCAACTACTTTTGTCCCATTTCTTCTTCCCTAACAGAGTGAAACTTGGTAAAAACAGCATCCTAGCTCTCTGTCCTCAGTAGTTGTTTAGGGAAAGAGATTTCTGCCAGAAGAATATAAAAGTACTTCAAGCCCACGGGGGATCTTTTGAGAATGCAGAACATTTGAAAGTAGCACTCACCCTACATTGCATGACTAGATAAAGCCACACATACAACAGCCTAGCAACAACATAGCCTCAAATTCTCCACAAAGATCTGCTTAGCTCAGGTCTTTTTGCTTGGAAGCATTCTAAAAAGATGTGAAGATAACTAACTTACAACTGTATAATTTTCAGCAGAAGATAACAAGGCACACAAAGAAACAGGAAAATATGGCTAATTCTAAGAACCAAGAAAATCTCCAGAAATGCCACAAAGACAGAGCTTGTGAACAGAGTTGAAACATATATTAAATACCTGTGTGTTAAACATTCCTATGGAGCTAAAGGAAGACAAACGTAAACAGCTAGAGGTGAGAAGAATCTGTGGGCAAAGAACAAGCTAGAAAGGCCAGATGACCCGAGTTCAGATCAGAACCCATGTTAAAGCTGGACAGAGTAACGCAGGTGTCTGTGCGCCTAGCATACTCCTACCCAGAGCTGAGAGATAAAGACAGGAGGATTGTACTTTCAGGAGCCTGTGGGCCTGGCATATACAATAAGGAACAAGATAGAGACCCTGCCCTGGAAAGTGAGGGGTCTCAACTGAGTCTGTCTCCTGACTTCACAAACGTGCACAGCATGGGTTGTGCCTGCACTTACGCATGCAGGAACAGACACACAGAGGCACAGACACAATGATGAAAATATGTAAACAAATTTACAATTTCAACAAAGACGTAAACATTTTTAAACTAGCATTGAAGATAAATTTTGGATCTGAAACGAAGGTAATGACAATGGAAATTCACTAGAGATATTCAACAGGAGACTTGTGGGGGTGGAATGAGCAACGTGGAAAGTGCTCATTAGAAACTGGTATGAGAAACAAGCAGAAGGGGAAAAGTGAAATAAAACCGTGGCAAGGAGGAACATCCGGAGGAAAGAAATCTAATCTTAAGAGATTTGCAAAACATCATCAAGTCAACCAATATATTCAAATCAAGAGTTCCAAAACGGGAAGACATTTTAGAAAGAGGAGTTTATTTGAAGATACAGCCGTCAAATGTCCCAAATTCAAAGGAAGAAATGCATGCATAAGTATAAGAATTTTACTGAACTCAACTTAGGGTGAACCCAAATATAACTCCACGGAGATCCATTATGATTCATCTGTCAAAACTGAAGACGAAGTGAGAATCCTGAAAGCGATAAGAGACAAACTCACGAGGTGCAAGGGAACCAAAGTAAGATTCTCTGTGTGTTTTCCAGTAGAGGAATTGCAACCTAGCAGTCTTGCAGTTTGTATTTAAGGTGCCGAAAGCAAGTAGAAAAACAAACTGCCAATCAAAAGTTCTACATCCTGTTTAGACACCCTTCAAAACCGAGAAAGGAATTAAGTCGCTTTCACATAAGTAAAGCTGTGGAGACATTATCACTAAAACTTTCCTCCAAGAAATGTTGAAAGGAGCTTCTTGAATGAAAGTACAAAGAAGCTGGAATACAAACTAAGAGATTCAGCATTATCTGGCAAACGAACAGATGAAAAGAAACACTATTACTATGATTTTGTTGCATTACTTCATTCTAAAATTTTGTAGGTTTTCATAAAACTTATTAGTGAAAAAATTGCAAATAAAAATATCTCACGCCAAAATTAACCAGGCCCAAATATACAACTCAATGAACATCTTCTATAGAGTCAGAAGAGCCATTAGGAATGTAAGCTGGGAGCTTCACATTGGATTTTGTACATTCATTATCACATATATTTGTATGTACTGATCTACCATCAAACCCAAAATAATTCATGAAAGAGTCAGGATTTCGAAAAAAGAATTAGCATTATAAGCTCTTTTATAACTCATGCCCATTATTTGAATCCAGTTCTTACTAGGATTTGAAAAGCAAAATGAAGGCTTGGCTTGCTGATCTGCAAGCACTCAGGAAATTGAGGCAGGAGGATTCTGAATTTGAGGCAGCCTGTGCTACCAAGGATGGCCTTATCTCAAAATAAAGGCAAAACTATAAAAAGATATTATTTCATTTAATAATTGCATAATACATACTAATTTATGGCAATATAAATATGGATCTAATGTTTTTACATGTGATTGATGTGGGTATCTGTTTAAAATAAATGGTCTCAAATTCAAGATATTGAATTGAGTCATCATTTAAACTATGAGGTCATACCACAGAAGAAGTATCTATAGATCACTAATAAGCTGAAATGAGAAAAAACAAATATACATTTCAAGCAAAATCATTTCAACACACACACAAAAAGCCGTAAGGGAGGAAGTAAGTCTGAGAAAATTACAGGTAATAGTAAAACTATATAATAAGCCTCCCCTTATCATTAGTTTGCTTAAATATAAATAGAATAAATACTCCATTCAAAGGACACAGAGTGGCAGAATGGATATAATAATAATAACAACCACAGGACCTAATTGTATGCTGTCAACAAGTGTGATGCCTGGGATTTCTATCCATACACATCAAAAGGAAATAGGTAGAACCATTTCTATGTCACTTAAACTAGAGACCAGAGAAAGTTAAGTTCTTATCACACAAACTAGACTCTCAGAAGAGATAAATATATTACAAAATGGTGAAAGGACTGATTTTCCAAGAAGATACAACAACTGTGGGCATGCATATAACAAACAGCACAGTATCAAATCAAACAACTTTGACAGAATGAAAGCAAGACATAGTGCCAACATTGTGCCAACAGTAATATTGGAAACACCAATAACCCACTTTCAATAGTGGACCAAGTTGAAAAGAAAAAGAATAAATAAGAGTGTGAGTATCATTTTAGATGAACTATATCCAACACACACACAGAACACTCCATAAACGAAGGCAGGTTATACATTTTCCCCAATCGCATATAGAACATTTGTCATGATACAACATATATACATCCTAAACATGAAACTTGACAAACTTAGGAAGAGTGAAATGACACCAAGTATTTTCTTATCAGAATTAATTGGGACTATAAATCTATAGTAGAAGAAGGAAAGCTGGAAATGCACAAATTGGTGCAAATTAAACAGACACCCTTACACACAAAGCAGAAGAGAAACAGAAAATTTTAAAACAAAGTATATGAAAAAAATCAAAATAAAAGCACAGTATACACATAGGTATATGGGCTACACCAAAACCAATGTGAAGTCGGAGTTCTAAACACATTTATAATTCTAAACACATATGGCAGAAAAAGTTTACTTATCTGGGCTAACTTCTTTAAACATGTAAGGTTCCAGAAAGAGAAAACAACCCAGACACAACACTAGAAGAAGGTCCTAAATAGAAACAAGTTGACACAATGTAAACAAAATGGATACCAGAAAAATGGAAGAAAATAAAACCACAATTATATTGTTGACCAAACCAAAGTTCATTCTTTGAAAAGTTAACCCAATGGGCAAATCTTCAGCTAGACTGACTGAGAAATGAAAGAAGATTCAAAGAAGACATATCACAAATGGAAAAGAGGCCATGGCAGCATTGCAGATAATTTTATGGAAACCAAAAAGATTACTCATAGTAGTGTGAACAAATGGAAGCCTGCACATAGATAACCTTGACTAAACAGGGAAATTCTTAGAAGGAATTCAGCCTTTTCTGAACGAAGCGTGAGGAAATAGCATATCTGAACAGATTTGTAACTAGTTCGTTAAAAGAAAAGAAATCTCAGCCAACAGTGTTGGGGAGACTGGATACCCGTATGCAGAAGTACACAGCTGAACCCTCTCCTTACCCCCCACCCAGAAATCAGCTCAAATATGAGAGCTGTGAAGGTAAAACTACTAAAAGAGAGCAGCAGAGAAACTAATGGTGCTGGATGTGATAGTGGTTCTTAGACGTGATACCCGAAAACACAGGCAAAAGCAAAACCAAAACCAAACAAGCATAAACTAGGCAATGTATTTGATGCTGGAAAACTGAAAACTTATCAGAGGCTGGGACCAACCCAGGCCTTGTACATGCCAATATGTTAGGCGAGAGCTCGGCTCTTTAGTGTAAGCCTCAGCTCCAAACTTGAAACTTTGATGTATCAAACAACACCATGAACAAGGGAAGGGCAAGGCACGGACTGGGAAGAATTAGCTGTATATCAATTATCTGACAAAGGGTTTACTATGGAGAATGTGTGAAAACCACAACTCAACAACAGGGAAAAGAATTGTTAAAAAAAATTAACCATGCACTTGAATAGACATTTCTTCAGAAAATATTCCAATACCATCCATCATTGGTGAAATGTAAATTAAAGTCACAATAAATAAAATCAAAAAATACCAAGTGTTGGAAAGGGTTGACAAAGCCTCTTATCCTCTTAGTAGACACATAAAATACTGCACCCCTGTGGAAATAGTGCCCTAGATTTTCAAATGATTAGTTATAAAAACTACATGAGACGCATCATTTGGGAATACATGGGAGAAAAATCAAAAGAAAGGACTCAAAAATATTTGTACAACCATGTCAATGACACAGTCAGTCATATTAGTGAATGCAACCCAATGCCCATCAGAGGATGAATTGATAATCAAATGTGTCACAAGAAATACAATGAATGAGTGTTACAAAGAAATCTGATCTGTACATGCTATAGAAGGAGTGGACTTTGAAAACATGAGACTAAACCAAGAAGTCAGTCATAAAATGGCATGTACTATTATATAATACCATTGTCTCATATACAAAGGATAATCAAAATGATACACAAAGAAGACAGTGGTTTCCAGGGACTGAGGAAAGAATAATGGTGGAGTTCAATTCACGGGACATAGGTGAAGGGAGCCCTTGGGATTGGTGGTGGTATATGAATGAACTTAATGTCACTGAAATAAATATGTAAACTAGAAAAGTGATAAATACCATAATATATTTTGTCACACAAAAAGAGGCATGTAGACTTAAGAGATGGCTCTTTGGTTAAAAGCAATTGTTGTTCTTGCAGGGGACCTGGGTATAGTTCCCAGCACCCACATGGCAGCTCACAACAGTCTGTAACTCCAGTTCCAAGGGATTCAATACCCTCTTCCAGCCTTCATGGGTACTGCATGTGTATAATGCACATCAACACATTGAGGCCAAACACCCATACACATTAAATAAAATTTTAAAAATCTAAAAGTAAGTTTTTAAGAAGGCATCTAGGGGTTTGATGGGGGGAGGTTAACAAAAATTGTCAACCAGCATTGCAGAAATGAAGATATTACAAAAACATACCATGTCTCTCAATCTGGCTATCAAACCACTGAAACAATGGAACCAAAGAAATGGGAATTTCTCCAGGAATCTTATTATGGAAGGAAAGGCTCCAGCCAGAGGCAGGGGGAGCATATCTCTTAGAAAGAGATGTCACCCAGTTCTGATAGCTTCTCACAGCACTTTACAAGATGAGACTGAAGTCCAGACAATGGTGAGTGGAGCCACACCCTGTCCAGGATTGTTAGAGGTAAAAAAAAATCTTTGGCTCTACATTTAACCATCTGTCTCACTTTAGGACACCAAAGCAGACTTAAGGGATTTTCTGTATCTTTGTCCTTCTTCAAAATGTGGCCACATTGAATAAATTTCCCCTTTCTGCTTTCTCCTATTGCTCTGATTCTTTATATTAACTTATTGAGGATGGGTGGCTGGATCCAACTTGGGGCACAGGTTGAGACTCTAAGTTTGACAATAGCATGTGAAATGGTATTTACTAACGTGGTTGAATATATATGCTCTGGTTAGCTAATGGGAACACTTAGTATGGGTACATTTCACTTCAATCAAATGCTTCTGCTCTCCGTTCCTTCTCTTCCATTTCTCCCCTATTTTCTGATCTATGAGCTCTGTATTCTACCCTTATGCTCACTAGGTACAAATATTTATGGAAGAAAATCAGCTTTTAAATGTCTGCTCTATCTACATTGGTGCTTGGCTTGTCGTGGACACTAAACAAATGCCATTGTTTAAGTTGAATCCGATGTGGCCAGCATTCCATATTTTAAGTTCTATATCCTCAATTCATACAATCACAGAGCAAACATATATGAGAAATGATTGCAAATGTAGTGACTTTATTTGTGCCCTTTGTCCCTTGACATCATTCCCTAAACACGACAGCATAGCAGCTATTTGCACTGTGTGAGGAATTATGAGTAATTTAGAGATAATTTAAACTATACAGGGAGATGTGCGTAGGTTACATGGAAATACTGCACCGTTTATGAAATCCGCAGACTTTTTCCAGTCTGCATAAGAACCAGTCTTCCTAAATAAAGAAGGATGGTTGTGTCTTTAAACTTTTTAAGCTGTTGTTCATTGTGAGCTTGCTACAATTTCAGATGTTAGGCTCTTTACAAATTCAAGGCCATCCCCTCCCTCTCAATAACCCAGTGAAGTGGATAGATAGTCCCTGTTTTTTTTTTTTCTTCTAATCAGGAAATTGAGGTTTAGAGAAATTGAGTCACTTGTCCAACCACATATAGCCATTACTGAACGAGCAGAGCTGGGATTTGAATAAGTCTTTCGACTATAGAGCTGATGTTGTTAACCTCTTGATAGAGGTTATACTTTATCTTGAATTTCACTAAGCACCCATTGACTTGCCGATTGTAAAACAGAGCATATAATCAAGAGCATTCTATAAACTGTTCCCACTGCACAGGTGCAGAGCACACGGGCTGCTGAGACAGGCAGGAATGTCACTGTGGGGCTTGTTACAGAGGCAGCTGCATTCAGATGGCCACGGGAATGTGTATGAAATCCCTTCATCCCAGATGCCCTCTGAGATTCTTCTCTTTGGCCTTCTGATCCCCCACGTGTACAGACAGACTTCCAGCACGGGTGGGGGGGGCGTTTTGAGAGGAGAGTTTTTTAATAGCGAGGCAGCAGGCATTCTTCTCTTGCAGCTCCTCAAACTC
>LOEQ01002197.1:177535-190901 GCA_001685075.1 Bramus lutescens | reverse complement strand
ATGAACTGGGGGGGGGCTCTGCCACGCACATTTCTTTTAGTATCCTTGTCTTTCAAGCCCCCACCAGGATAACCAACCATGTTCGGGTGGCAGCATGCAAAGGGGTTTGAAGGACAAACTGCCAAGCTCTTCCACATTTCATTCACAGAATAGTTGTAGAGGCCTAGAGACCTCATGTTCTGTGGGTTTATCACAATAACAACGCCACTGCTGGCACCAATTTTATGTCTTAATTATTTTCCCTGCTCCAGTAATAAAATATCCTGTCAAAAGCAACTTGAGGGTGAAAAGGTTTATTCTGACACACACCATGCGGACACGTGAGGTAGCTGATCCCATTGCTTCTGTAGTTAAGAATCAGAGAATGACAAATTACTGCACTCAGCTAGTTTTTTTTCCCCTATCTATGCCGTCAAAGACCCAAGAGCAGGGAATGGTGACTCTCCCACCATAGTTAACCTAATCAATGTAATCCCTCACAGACATGACCAAAGACTAATCTAATTAATATAATCCTTCACAGTCAGGCCCAGAGGCTTCTAAGTGATTATCAATCCTGTCAAGTTAGTAATCAATATTAAGTATCATGTCATTTCTGCTCACATGTACTTCTCTTTAAAGTGATGATCGCTGCTCTCATAGAGTTGCCATGGTAATTCAGTGAGTTAATGCAAGATGACAGCCACATGTTGTCCTATATGAATGGAAGTTATTATTACTAACTTATCTCCAGGACATTAAGTGAGGGTAAACATCCAACAGAGGACCTTCTTGGTTCCAATTCTTAAAGAAATAGTAGTTTGTTTTATAGATACAAATAGTTTTTAAGACTGTGAATCAAGTCTCATGGACTAAAATGAAATAACATTAAGTATGGGAAACTGATGTATCATCTTTCTATGCATCAATGGCATGAAGTCAGTAAAAAAACGAGAGAGAGAGAGAGAGAGAGAGAGAGAGAAAGAGAGAGATGGGAGGGAGACAGGGAGAGGAGAGAGGGACAAAGGGAGTACATGAGGAAAACAAAACTCATTATGGAGTCCTAGTTATTCTAGAAGTTACTCAGCATACCAGGTTGGCTCAGTTTTATGGCAATTTCCCTCCTTCTCTGAGTTCTGAGATTTCAGGCATGCACTACTATGGTATCTCCAGAGGAGACAATTATGTTTCACCATTGAAAACTAGCTCAAGTTTCAAATGTTTCACAAACTGAAGTTTAGTCCTTAGATACCATGAGGTGGAAAGGCAAGCCCCAAGATGGTCATCATCATTCACTTTTTAATTGTTGTCTCGTGGTCTCTGAGCAGAAACTATGGATACTCTCCTACTTCTGAGAGCAGTGATGCTGGCTGAATTCCCTACCATAGAAGCTAGATCTATAATTCCTATGGGAGAAATGAGGCAACTCTCTTTCCTTTTGTAGTTAACTCTAGAAATATGAGGGAGTTGTCAAGGGAGAGCAAAGAAACTACCAAGATGATGTTCCTATGTTGAGGGAAGCCCCTGTACGCATGACCGCATTCCAGAACTCTGCCTTTGACTGTGTTTGTCCTCACTAGCCATTCAGTAAAGCGATGTGACATTTAGCGCTCATCAGCACATGAGGAACATAAACGTACTGGAAAGTTTGTGTTGTTAATGGAGAAAGTTGAGTTATTCACAGAGTGATACAAGAAAATTACAGAGGATTCCTTATAGAGTATATATGGTTTATCCTTCTTTAAAACTAAATTTGAAAAATCCCAGGAAGCAGTAAATTTCTGTTAGAACAGCACATAATTGACCCTCCCAGTGCAGCGTGATCAGTTTGTTTCCCCGTAGCTTGCTCTTATGAACCTACACACATTCCTTCAAAGTACAGGCATTCACACATTAAGCCACCTTAAATTTGGCCTCAACCAGACAAGCATGAAGCATCTGTATTTCTTGCTCCTGGAAGTGTCCCTTTACTCATTTGGCTCCTCTGCCAGCGAGGGGCATATCTCTTAGGTTAGAAGTTTGACCTGCAGACAAGGTCTAACCAAAGCTGTGTATAACGACTTACCCGACACTGAACTCTTCAACTTAAAAATTCTACTCTTCTGTTACACAGATTATTGGAAAAAGAAAAATAGAGACCAGTGTAAAAGAACATACTCGCTGAATCCTACTCACACATTTTTGTCCTGTGATTCAGTCCTTTCTCCTTGGTATATGAACCTCCAGAGTAAAATTAAGTACATACACAGATACCCAGACACACATACATACACACACAGAGACACATTACCACCACCAGACACACACACACACACCACAACCACCACCAGACACACACACACCAGACACACACACATACACACCACACCACCACCACCAGACACACACACACAGCACCACCACCACCACCACCAGACACACATACACATTACACACACACCCCACCAGACACACACACACCACACCACCACCACCACCAGACACACATACACATTACACACACACCCCACCAGACACACACACACCACACCACCACCACCACCACCACCACTGCTCTGTGAACTTAAAAGTATGAGTTACTTTAGAGCCAGTTGTGGTGCTGTGTTCCACAGTGATCAAGAGTCTGTGCAGAAGAGAACTGTGAATTCATTGCTATGATTGAGAACTTGTCTGAAAAGCAACCCCCCAAATGTATGCTTTGTCTTGTGTTTTGTTTCTGTTTGCCCGAAGTGATTGGTTCAGAGAAAGATCCTGCATGTAGGTGTGGCAGCCTCCATTTAGGACGCATGGCGGCTTTCTTTGGTGCTTCCCGTGTTGCTGTACTTAAGGCAAATTTTAACATAAACCCACGGTAAACAAGAACCAGGTTCAGTGCCGCTTTCCAGGTGACAACAAGATTGAGATGCTTTTCCATTAAATCCCTAGCAGGTGGAACTAATGTGTTTCTAATTACATCAGGAAGCTAAGGGAAAAAGCAAAAACGCACTTGAAATGCAACCCCGTTAACTTATAAAGAGGAAATGATACACAATAGCTTATTATTATTTTCATATGTGTTAGTTATAAAAGAGAAGCCCACACTGAAATGAAGAATATGTTTATCACAGTGAACAATTGTTTACTGTCGGATCGTTCTGTCTTCTGTTATGTAAATGACTATAGAGTAATATTTTAAATGTATGTTGATATTTAACCCATAATAACAGAGAATTCAATAATATATATGTGAACACTGGATGTTAAGTTCCAATTTAAAATATTACAAGTGGATTATTTGGTTATCTTCTGATGAGGGATCTGTGAAAAGGGGAGGAGGGAAAGAGAGAATGCAGAGGGAAATTACAAGTGAGGTAGATTTGCTGTTAGAGACATGTACATGCAGACTTAAGGTAAGTATGAGTTTTAAGAAAACTCAGATTTATTTAATGGACATATTAGGTTGAGCTCCTTTGGGAAAGGTTCTTTAATGAACCCAAAGTGACAAGAGCCAGGCCTTTCCTCCACAGACTGAGTAGGTTCTTACGCGTTTTATTGCTTATGGGCCAACCATTTTTTGTCTTGTGTGTTTCTCAAGCATATAAAAGTGAGAACGTGATTAATTGACCTTCTCAACCTAATAGGACCACTGAAGGATATTGTCACCCTCTGTAATTCCTCTCAAATACTGATACTTAGGCTCTATTAAGTCACTCTTCATTGAATACTGTGTGCTGCTTTGCTTTCAAGTGTTTCTAAGATCTGCCATTGGTATACAAATTCTAAATCTTGATAAGAATGCTCCATGGCTTACCCACTGCTAGTAAGAGCAATTATGTCTGAGAACATGAGCTACACCATTAAGAGATAAGAGCAGATTTGTGACTCCTGTATGATTACTTTTTGTTTTACTTTCAATTATGATTTTCACTGATGATCACATATACTTTATTTGTTATTTTTACATTCTTCTACAAGAACAAGAAAGATTTTTTCCTTTCTTTAAAACCAAATCTGCGAAGGAGCAAACAGCATGAGACAGAGGAATCCTCATTGTGTATTGTCAGAAGGTATTTATTTTCATGTGGGGATATGATTTCCAGGTACCAAGTATTCTTGAACCATTCACACTCAGTATTATTATCTGGGCTAAAAGCATATTAAACTTTGAGAATGGCAAATTAATGACAAGAATGGAATCAAAGACAATTCATTAATCATTTCTGCTTGTCTATTTTTCTATCCTGGATAAGATGGAGAAATTCATTTGTGGGATGATCAAATTGGAAGGGGTCTGGCATTATGTCAAGAAACACTAGGAATGTGATTTTGTAAATTTTGTCTCTGAGTCTGCACGGCGCCTCTTTCTTACATGCCTCTGTTTCTCTTTTAGTGGCAGAGCATTTCTATAACACTGGTTGAGAAAGTTCAGATGATTGCTGTAATCCTAGGATCCCTGTTCTTAATAGCGAGTGTGACTTGGCTCCTCTGGTCAGCCTTCAGCCCCTATGCAGTGTGGCAGAGGAAGGACATCCTTTTTCAAATCTGCTATGGAATGTATGGTTTTATGGATCTAGTGTGCATAGGTAAGACCACGGTGTTCAATGTTCACAAACTGTCTGTAACACCTCTCTTTCAGCACCTGCATTTTTTGCCAGCGCGTCTAATATATGCAGAATGTTGTCGCATAAATTATCTTGACTTCCTGTTAAATGTTGGGGCAGGAAGAGGAGGTTGCCACAACTTGGCTGCTTCCAGGGTAGTTTGAAAAGAAAAAAAAAAGCAGGTTAGTGTTCATTGAATGTGGCATATTGTTGCAACCAAAAAAGAAGATGGAGTGGTTGAGAAAATCAAAAGGTGGGGGACAGGGAGTAATGTCAGGATAACCACTTGTTCCCAGGGAGCGAGAACAAACTGGTGCCCTTTCCAAAGTTGAGGAAGAATGGCCAGTGCCAACGGCAGTATTGTGGGTTTGTAGAGATGACTATGCCCTAAAAAACCTGCTTCATAATTGGTGCTCAGATTCTTTTGGGAACATAAATGGCCCCTCGGAAAGTTGAGGGCACGGGAAGATTTTCCTTACTCATTTTTTTTTCTCATTGTGCTTAATGAATTCAGTGTCTGAGAAAAGGGAAAGCTTCCTCCTTTCCCTAAGTATAGCTCAATCAGACTTCACTGGAAGGTTAGGCTATGGTTCACCAGACCAGTCACCAGAAGTTGACTCAGGTAACATTATGTGGTGTGTAAGTGTGAGGTGTCCTTGCAGGCACAGTGATGGTGACAGCTAATGGAGCATTGCTTCCACGAGGCTGTCTGGAGAAGGGCACCCAGGAGAATTTGCCAAGTTGGTTCACAGCCTCCTGGGTCATGAAAAGAACCAAATGGAAAGGTAGCCATGATTTAAAGCAACAGTCTTCTCCAAATGTGGTGCCCAGACCACTGGCAAGAGTAGCATCCTGTCACTGATTAGAAATGCTGATCACCAGGCCTATCCCAGACCTAGTGAACCAGAAACTGGACAGGTGGAGCTGGCCTCTGAGTTGTCCACATTTTCTGCAGTGGTGAGGATCCTGAAGCTGGGGAGTCAAAGGTCCTCGGGAAATGATGCCTGGATGATCAGATGACTTGATTTCCAATCCTGACCTTTACTCGAGGCTCTGTCTTTCTCCCCACAAAATGGAGCAATAATTTCCACCATGTAAATCTAAATGAAGGCAGCAGCGACTGTGAAGAACCCATTGTTAGTAGGCAATGGCAGATGGGATATGGAAGCACGAGTCAGAAACACCGAAGTTACTCTCGGCCACTTGAATTAATGTCTGGACTTATTAGAGTCTAAAGTTAGCAAGAAATTTTCATACCCTCTGTTGTTTATAAAAGGAAGCTTATACACACTTAAAATGTAACCATTCTCGCTTTCCTTCCTTCCTTTCTTCCCTTGTCACTAATACAAGACTAACGAGAAAGGAAATGATCAAAGTCTCAAAGGAGAAATGAAGGAGGCAAATGTTGTGAAGATGGTAATCTAAGTACAGGTTTCCTGGATAATTAGACTGATCACACACAGGAGTGCACTCTACAGTAAATGTGCTAATGCCCATGGAAGTGCTTGGAAAATTCCAAATTTCTTCAAATTTAATCTCTAGGGCATTGCTCTAAATAAAGAGGAGTAATGAAACCCTTCAGCACACCAAATCCCTCCAGCGGCTCAGAGAATGTGATAATTCCTTCAATGTCTGTTATAAAATGCAGCATGCTTTTGATATCACAGGGGAAGCGCTTCCTTAGCCTGGAGGAAAGGATTTTGGAAGTTTTCACCATAAATAATGGATACATTCAGGAGAGGACAGATTTATTTACTCCTTAGTATGAACATTGTATGTCCATCAATAGCTTTTTGTGAACCAACTAGAACAAATTTAAGAAAGTTAAATGCAATAAACAAACACTGTGGATCATTAAGCTCAAAAGTTAGCCTGTGGGGGAAAGTCCAGCTGCCTTTTCCTACCTCTCTTAAAACTAAGAAGGACCAGTTGCCTCTGAAGTAGGAAATCATTTCTATGAGTTTTTCAGTATGCAGTCATTGCTAAGTTATTACGTATTACAGTCAGCATTTTAATTAAGACTATTAGAACTGCTTTTATGAACAAAGGCATATGAACTAATGATCTTTGGGAAATATGTGCTACATTTGGGCTCCTCTTTTAAAATTTGAATATTCTTTAGTTTAATAAAAGTCAAGTTTCTTAGAAACAAAAATAGTTGCCATATTTTCTAGAGACATTTTAGAAAGTGAATTTTATCTGTGTTATAAATATTGAAAACATGTTTTGTTGTCTTTTGGCTCATCAGACCCCAGCTCTCATCATTCACTGATCTATTTGCAGAATTGGAAAAACTTTAAATAATTCAGATGGAATATTATTTCATTTGGCAACCTCATTAGTTAGTTTATTTAAGAACTATGAAAATGTTATTTTTTTTTGGCCCAAGAAACTGAGGAAGTTAGATAGTAAAGGATACATTAGCCAGCTGGATTATGGCCAGTATTAGCCCCAGCCAACATTACAAATTAATTTGAATGTCTTCTAATTAAAGGTGCACACTAACAATAATCATATAGATTACACCTTAAAACTACTTCCTAGAAGACAAGTCCATGTTATGCCTGTTAAGAACCTTTTCCAAAGATGATAGAACCACAGCTTTGAACAGAGGCCAGCACAAACTCACACAGACAATACCTCTGTAGGACATTGTAGCCAAACAGGCTCCCTGTTTGATCTTGAACTGGTGTCTCCCTTGGTAACCATCCTTGAGCATAATTGATTTTAACCCCTGTGGTCAAAGACTGTGATTTCAAAGTATTTTATCTACCTCCCTTCATTTTCTTTAAAAAGTTTTGCCAACCTCCATTTCTTAGAACACATATCTAAGCTGCTGTGGTATGCATAGTCCCATTGCAGTTACAAAGCTTTGGAGACTCTCTTTCCTCATTTGTTACCTAGTTTGACAGAGAGCATAGGTGTGTAAACACGTAATTGGAAAATAACAGGATGTGATAGCATAGGCAAGTAAATGGTCATTCAGTGGTGCAGGGAGTGATCTCTGCTTTGGGACTGCATGGAGGGGAAGTTGCAAGGAAGAAGTGATAGATAAGTAAGCTAATGCTGATGCCTGCTGAAAGCAGAAATACCCCCTTCCCACCGCTGGAAGGACTTCTACGAGGTTTTCAGACTTGCTCATTTTTAAACAAGAAAAACAGATCGACAGTTTGAATGTTCTTTTAGAGAATAACTCAGGGGATGCCTTGCTCAGTCTAGATACAGCGGGAAGGGCCTTGGCCCTGCCTCAGAGTGATGTATCAGACTTCGTTGACTCCCCATGGGAAGCCTTACCCTCTCTGGGGGAGTGGTGGTGGGGGAAAGATGGGAGAATCAGGATGAAGGGAGGTAAATGGAAAAAAAGAAGAAAAAAGAGAGAAAAAAGATAATCCAGAAAAATACACAGGTGATTATTATAGGATAAAAAATAAAGTGCAGCTGTTTTATGAAATGTGTAAGAAATTGAATCATTAAGCACAAATTTAAAGTTTTTTTTCTGAACCTGTTTTCTGGGTCTAGAAATAAATTCAGGGCATTGAGCTTGGTAGGGAAGTCCTCTACAACAGAGATAAATTCCCAACCCCAGGAGACATCCTTAATTGAGGGCATTTGATTACTTATTTCCTGATACATTGTATTGGTTTGTCATATATTTTTATAATTAATCATTCACTTTTCCTCTCCCTTATGATTTAGCATCTTTCTTTTATTAGTGTTTTAAATTATCCCAAGGGTCAAAGTTGAA
The DNA here is from genome assembly GCA_001685075.1 of Bramus lutescens. Taxonomy (NCBI): domain Eukaryota; kingdom Metazoa; phylum Chordata; class Mammalia; order Rodentia; family Cricetidae; genus Bramus; species Bramus lutescens. The sequence goes on along the minus strand of LOEQ01002197.1, from coordinate 182,597 downwards.
ATGTTGAGCTCATGTATGCCAGGTAGAAATTTTCCATAGATATGAAAGTGGTCCATATCTGTACTGTTTGAGTTGAGTACCATAAATGTAGTTATGTTTGACTGTTTAACACGTAACTTGTGAGAATGAAAAGAGAAGAAGAGTATGAAAGAGAGAGAGGGTGGGTGCCAAAAGAGAGACCGGGAGCCACAAGCTGGAGACACGTTTGACAGCTGTCCTTTTTCTGGTACCCTTTATGAACCATGAAGATTTCTTTCTTTCTTTCTTTCTTTCTTTCTTTCTTTCTTTCTTTCTTTCTTNTCTGGAAGAGCAGTCAGTGCTCTTAACCACTGAGCCATCTCTCCAGCCCCAAAGAGAGATTTCTGAAGTTTATACATGAACTAAAACTTCAGCCTACCTTTTATGAACAGCCCACGTTTGTTTCCGACAAGTGAAATATGAAAAGGTATTTGGAGATCTCTTGCAAACATTTAGTGGGTGCCATTCAGGTCCTCATCATTCGCAGGACAGCCTGACTCTCAGAGATGAATAGTCAGAGATCATAACTTGGGAAGAAGTATAAACTAACAGAAGCTTTTGCTGGCTTCTCCAAGAAAGATTTGCTCCCTGAACCAGGGGAAGTTAGAAACCCCAGAATGGAAAAGCCAGTGTGGGGAGAGGGGCAGGATATTGGTCAGAGGATTCACATTGCGCCTTGAGGGGATGGAAGGTCACACACCCATTGATTGTGTGATTCAGAGGTTGTTTTGCGAGAGGAAGGTATTTATTAATGACTAACTTGGACATTCTAGGAGATGAAAGAACATGGAGTCAGTCTATTAACTGGCATCTAAAATGAAGATATTTCCCAAGCCATCCCAGTTTCAGGAGGAGTCAGAATGTGCAACAGACTAAAGCCTTGCTCTATTAGGGGTATTCCCAGAGTTTCCTGAGAAAAGGAAGCCCTGTGTCATTGCATAAGCATCCCTGATGAGGGAACTTATTTGTGGAAACCACAGCAAATAATCCTGCTAAACTTACTGCAACTTTGTTTAATTGATATCTCAGAGTTAGAAAGCCTACTTCTAAAAATTCTAATAAACCCCATAATTTGATGGCAAATACATGACTGAAAGATAAATTTTGTTTTTTTTTCCTGGGATAATATGGAAAGCACTGATTATTGTTCCCTTCTTTTAAAAATGGATTGACATTGTTCCTTTAAACTGTTTCCAACTATGCACATAATAAGACTAGAGGCATCTGCAGTTATCACAAGGCCACCTCACTCACCCGCCTCTTCTTGTGGAAATGTCAGTTCAGATCGTTTAGTTCTTATGCACACACAGATTCCGAGGAAGTTCATTTTTATGCTCTGCAAACGCGTACAGCAGATAATCCTTTTCACCAGCAATGCGACCTCAAAACCCTCCTCTGCTGGTTGTGCCACGCTTTGCTTCACCTTCCATCTGCTGATGGTGACGTCTCTGTTCAGTGTCACTTTTGCCATGAGGGACACTGTGGTAGCAGACATTTGTTTTAACCATGTCTTCAGACAAGACCCCGAGTAGAGTGTGAATAGAGTAGTAGGCCTTTGTGTTAGATCTTAGAAGATAGTTTTAAATAATGCACTATATAGCTTTTACCATTTCGAACCCACCAAGGGGAAGTTCTTGTTTTCCCATGCCTTGACAGCCACGGATATCACCATTCTCTGACTTTGCCACTGGTGGCTTCAGCTATTCAGAACAACATTAGACTCATTTTCTCCAAATCACATTTATCATTAAATCATTATGACCATTGTATCTAAGAAAATAAGCAAGGTCGCCCTGGGTCACACAAGTGGGCAGCTCGTCTTTCCTACAGCAATGCACAGACAAAGTTTCCTGTGTGTTGTTTCCACGTTTCCTCTCCAAGGCGAAGCTGAGCATGGGTGATGGAGAGTGGTACCTGACCGACTCTCACGTTCATGATTTCCCCAATGCGCTTAGATGCTCTGGGGCCAGCTGCTTCGGCTGCATTGACTTTGTTTCTGTGTGGAATCCATTGCCTGAAAATAGTTGAAGAAAACAGCGTCGCTCTCTCACTTGGTTTACCAGCTAAAATACTAATTTGTTACTTTTATTCTCCCTACTGATTTCCGAATTAAAAGCACAGGATCACAGGGCTACTGACATACTCAGGCACCTTTGAACACACACTTGGATGTACCCACCAGGAACAAGCACACTCTCTCAGGGCCCTTTTGCAACATTGACTTTGTCTACATCCTAAATGCAACTGATCTCATATAAAATAATGACTTGAGTTTGATATGACTATTCACACTGTGCTGCTTTTGGATGCTTCCAAGTCTATGAATTCTAAAAAGTAAACTGGGATGTGCTAGAATGGCAACCAGATCAAAATATTTTCTTCTTGCCGTACCAAGTGCAGTCAACAGTGAAACATATGCTTCTTAGGCAGGAGGCTCATTTTACCCCAAATAAACTTTTATTCGCCTAGATTTTCGATCAAAACAGTTATTTAAATTCCAACAATTCCTATGATTGGGTGGTAGCTCTATTGAAATGCACTTTTTATAGTTGACTATCCGACTGAAGTTTCGTGGGCACACAATCTTCTCTGAGTCGCAGTCACCAATGCATTCACATTTCACTGTAGAGTATAAGAATGATAAATAAAAGTCGGTGTTTGGTTGGCTGGATTAGAGATATACTTTATACATTGTAAAAGAGTTATTTTAAAGAGTCAGTATAATATTTATTTAGCTTTTAAATTTAGATTGTCATTCATTGTACGGGTGGTTTGGTTTCACTTCGTTTGTTTTTTCCAGGTAGAAAGCTAAATAGGGACAGTGAGATGGTTCAATGCATAAATGTGCTTGTGACGCAAGCCTGATGACCTGACTACTCTGACCCCTAGTAAGATGCCAGATACTGTACTGTGGCAGTAGATTCCAGTAAAGCCACTGTTCCTCTGGGAGATGGGAGTGAAGACAGGAAATTAACCATGTATCTCATGATCGCTAGCCTGCACACCCAGAGATACCTGGCCTCAAAACCACTGTGGACAAGGACAGTGGAGATGGCTCAGTGGCTACAAACGCTTCCTACTCTTGCAGAGAACCTAGGTTTGATTCCTAGTGCCTGCAGAGCATATCACCGCCATTTGAAACACCAGTTCCAAGGAGTCTGAGATCCTTTTCTGCCAGCATGTGTGTGCTGCACATACGTGCATGCAGGCAAAGACATTCATACCCATAGAATGTAAATCCATAAAAAATGTGTAAAGGCTAGGACTGAGAATTATTCTCTGACTTTACACCATTGTGGTGGCACATGAATATGTGTTCACATACATTGTATACACACACACACACAGGGAGGGAGGAAGGAAGTAAGGCAGAGCACTAAATAATCATGTGGTCTAATATATTAACAGGAAATTTAAAAGTACATTTTCTAACTCTTGGTATTATGTGAATAAGGATGAATAATTCTGGCAAGAAGAAATTTCAATATGACCATAAATATGTTCCCTCCTCAGTGGTGCCCTCATAATGACCAAAAGTTTCCACTCAAAATGAGGCTGTGTGTCATCTCTATTGCTTTCACTAAATATGAAGCAATTGGCATAAGAAAACATAACGAAGAAACAGATCTCCTGGTATGGAAACAAAAAGTAAGAAAAATAAAAGAAAAAAGTAAGAAAAGAATTAATTCTTATTTTCTGGTACCTTTTGAAATGACAATATTTTAAAGTATTTTGTGTGAAAAATGGATCTACAGAGAAGACAGAAGTGTTAAAAAATAAATTATCAGCCAGGTGATGGTGGTGCTGGGCTTCCTTCATCACATGATTCAAAAGATGTGTGATGGAAGTTCTTAAACACCATTAGGCATAATAACCACAACAGTTGATTAGTTTGTATTTCCTTTCTTGAATGTCTGTATCACTACAATTTTAGACTCTAGGAAATTCCTTTATTTTTCTAGAACTGTATTTGATCAGGTACCCACCTCCTTCAGTACTACAAATTGGCTACTTAAGAGACCTTCACCCATCTGCTATATGTCCTATATAAAGAACATTCTTCTGTTCTTGACCTGAACCCTCTGGGGTTTCCCCATTGAATGCATCTCATAGGCTGTGTGGTTCACTGCATTGTCTGAGTCTTTGCCATGTGTGACCACAACTACTACAGAAAGCACACTGTGCTAGCACACTAGAAATCATTCCTTAGTTGTAGTAGAATTTATTTGCATGAACATATCATTATTCCTTGACTTCGGAATAGGCTAACATGCTCCAAACCCTAGGAAATGCTACTGTTTCATTCAGAAAGCCTCTGATACATCAGTCAACCAAGTCTACCCTAATCACCAGCCCCAGACTCCAATACCGCAGAATGTGACTGCAATTTGAGTGCACGCTGGAGGCAGAGGCAGAGTGGCCCTGGGATGTTTGAAATGGTTAAAGAAAAACAGATTTTTACACTTAATAAGCTTTGAGAAGTAGGTCATTATCCCTTTCTCTGGAGGTATAAATTATAGGGTTTTCTATGCCTTAATCATAGTGATGTTGATCAATTTCTAAAAGGATTATTATCTTGGTTGGCTGTTAGTGATACTGTTGTGTTTTGAACCTCAGGGATTAAAACAGAAAGGAACTCATCTTTGACCCACGCTTTCTGGGCTGTGTTGGAATGGTCTCATTACTAATTAACCCTATAGGTCTCCCCTGAGGAAGAAAACAGAAAAACCCAAGAAAGCCGTTATCTTAATGACCTTGTAAAGACTTAGTTCTTCTGAAGAAATACTAACCAATTTAACCAAATAGCAGACCAAGTGTGCTATTATTTATTGACTTCCATCTCATACATGGGAAATCAAGACACTCTCAGCTGTGTCTCTCCACTCTTGAGCCAAAAGGGTGTCAGTTGCTTCTTGAGATGCATGCCACTTGCATCATGTGCTACTCCTGAAGTGCAGGGTGGAGAAACAAACAGAAAATGGGTTGATGTAGGAGTGTCTTCTATCTATCTGTTGCTTTCATTGGTTAATTAATAAAGAAAACT
>LOEQ01002197.1:163953-177466 GCA_001685075.1 Bramus lutescens | reverse complement strand
TACAATTTGTGTGTTGTTATTTCGGGTGTAAAGCTAGCTGTGCAGGAGCTGGGCAGGAGGAAAAGCAGGCCAGCCCGCCTCCACTCCTGCCACTACAGTGGGTCAGCACATGTTGCCTGTTTTTTGACTTTGAGAATAATTTGATCTTTTTTTTGCATTTTAAATGGCTAAATAACTCAAAAGAATATTAACCTATGATACATAAAACTTATATTGAGCTGAAACTTTTAATGCTCATAACATTACATTGAGACAAAGCCTCATCCATGTATATGTGTGCTATCAATAGGAAGTTGCAACAGGGACCAGAGGGTTTGCACAGCCTGAAACATTCACTATCTGGGGCTGGAGAGTTGAATCAGTGGTTAAGAGTACTAGCTGCTCTTTCAAGAGGACCTGGGTTCAATTCCCAGCATCCATATGGCAACTCACAACTGTCTGTAACTCCAGTTCTAGGGGACCCGACACCTTCATACAGACACACGTGAAGGCAAAACCATCAATGTACACTAATTAAAAATTCACTATCTGGCCCCTTTGCATTTGCTAAGCGGGGATGTTAACATGCCCACTACTTTGTCTACTTGCCACAGGGAGACATTCACAGGAAGAAAAGATTGGCTGCAACCTGGAAAGTGCCAGGAGAGAAATTTCTGAGAACTGGCAAGAGGGGGGGTAATTAATAAATAGTCAGTAAAGCCCACATGGAGGAAAAAGTCTTGAGCTAAATTTCGCAGAAGAGCAGAAACTTGGAAACGGCCAGAGAGGGGGCAATTACTGGGACTAATATAACTATAAACATACATATAGTATTTCATAGCTCCTCTTTTTTTTCTTCNCCTTCCTTCCTTCCTTTTCTTTTTCTTAAAGATTGGGTTTCACTGCACAGCGCCAGCTGGACTGAAGCATGATATATAAATTAGGCTGACTTCTGGACCGCAGTTCAAAAGACTTTAAGAAATCCTTTTCTGTGTGGTTGAACATTCTGATACTGAAGATTCTGTGTGGTTGAACATCCTGATACTAAAGAAATATCGTTGAAAATCATAGGTGTAGAGGACAGACAGTCATGTAGGAAAGAGTGATTCTGGATTTCTTAGCCCTCATATGGAACCACCAGAATGAAAAGAGATGACTCAGATGACAGTGATTAGTGTGGTCCCAATTGGGAGGCGTTGCAGCTGGGGATATAGGGAGAGCCCCCTCTGCTGGGACCCACAGAAGCTACTGTGAGTTCCTGAAGGCTGGGACATCAAAAGACGGTTGAAGGAGAGAAAAACAACGGATTCCTCTCGAACATTTAGTTTTGTCAGAATTTCTGGGGAATCCTAGGGAATGTGGCCAGCAAGCGGCTGGAATTAAGCGTCTGCAGCTCAAGATAGAAGTTGAAGCTAGAGATTTATATGTGGTCTCTGAGACAAGTGTCTACACAGGAAATGATCTGGACAGGATGAGAAGAAGCTTGAGGAATACGGGGAGATAGAAAGGGCAGAGGAGCACGGCCAGAGTGGGAAAGGTCAGCTGAGGAAGAAAGGAGTACAGGTGGCCCAATCAGAAATCATTCCAGGTTGGGAGGGCGAAGCCGATTCGGCAGGAGCAGGGAGCATGGAGAAGAGTAGGTGGCAGCATGAAGCTGGGTGCAAGAGGGCTCGAAACATTGAGTTCGTGAGTCTTGTCCGCCAGAGGACACAGTTAAAAATGGGTAAAACCTAAAGGGACCTGGGCTTGAGAAAGACGTTGCTTACTGGATTGCACATTTTAATGGTAGGGTTAGCTATAGACAACAGGGGAGATGTTTGTTCAAAGTCTGAAGAGAGAATGAAGCTCCAGAGATGGGAAGGAACAGCCTGACATCCCCAAGAGTGCAGAGACCCGAGAGCAGCTTCCAGGGGGCAAGGGTGCCATGCCCAGTAACAGCTGGACCATTCCCTTGAGTGAAGCGGGAAGGTGAGCACAGCTGGAGAGAATGCCATTGATCGAGTCAGCCTCTACCCTTTGTGAGATGGGTGGAGTGGGCATCTTCTCAGAGATGGCACAATATGGGAAGAAGAGTCTCAGGAGAGTGATAAACATGGTGGCTGGCTGTTGAGTGCTATGGGGGATTAGCCGATCCCAGGAACCACTGGGAGTGATCCCGCATTCTCCCAAGGCCAGAGATTCCTAGCCCTGCAGAATACAGCCAGACAGTACATTTTATCCCAGGAAGCAGCACTTCAGAGGGATAAAGTGCTGTATCTGGGATAAGGTGGGATTTGGGTGATAGAGTTTCTGGGACAGAGTAGCCATGCATCTGACCTTAAGAGGTGAGACAATAGCCTCAGGATGGGCTGAGCTCTTTACTGGCTTATAGGGAGGAAAAATGTTACAAACAAGCAATGAAATTGGCAAAACCTCTGAAAAATGGGCATCAAGGGGAAGAGAGTGGGTAGGGTAGAGAACTGGGAAGTGGAGTCGGAGCTTGGAGACAATATTGCTTTCAGGAGGCAGGCAATGCCTAGAATGGGATTTTGCATCTGAGTCTATATATAGAACGTGCATTTCTATAGATCCTGCAGGCATAGGAAACAGACATTCTGTGATGTTAGACATTTTTGGAGTGGGTCTAAGTACACATCTCTTGTAATTATGTGCTCTGTGTGAGGGTAAAGAGGCATTCTGTGACCTGGGTGCTTTCTAGACAAGGCTTTGTGTGACTGGAAATCAAGTGACACTTGGAAGGGGCAGTTCCAGTCTTAGAGAAACTCGAGTGTGTTCTATGGCCCTGTGAGGTGACGAGGTCATGAAAGATATATCAGCTTAGAAAGAGAAAGAAGAAATTAGATCATGTGACAATGAGGCCAAACTTGCAAGAAGACCCATTCAGAAGGACACAGGAAAAGGCTGCTCTCTGACCCCCAAACCCTGCTACTGTCCTTCTTATCAGATACCTAGACCTTTGGGCACTTCCTGGCTTTGAGCTAATTGAGATACATTTCTCACTCAAAGGACCATGACCATTCCTCCAAAGAAGACTAGGACCTTGGAGGCTGAAAGGAGAGAAACACTGCTTTGAGTCATCAGGAGCTAAGGGGCGTGGCCCAGAAGTCGAAGCTTTGTGTGTTTTCACAGCTACTTCCAAGTAAATAGAAAGATCTTTTTAATGTATCCTAGGAGATTTCTGAAGTCAGAGTTACTAGGACCCATGCACCAGACCAAGCCCTTCACCTCAGTGTTCATGTTTGACCTTCACAGCAGACTGTGAGGTGGCGCTTGTCATTCTCATCTTAGGGATGAGAAATCTGAGTACAGACAGCAGCTAACCCATGACCATGGCTGCACAGACTGGAAACAAGATCTAAGATTGGCATTCTGTTTTTCTAGAGATTCTGTAGAAAGACTAATAATAGTTATGTTACAGTGAATTAAATTGCCTATTTAACTAAAAAAACCCTTCTTCAGTGCTAAACTGGAATAATTTATAAAGCTTATTGTCTATATAATAATGGAGGAATATGAAGATATGGCATAAGGAGTAAGTTTTAAGATTGGAGGAGCTGATTTTAGATAAGAAAACATTTTTCCCTAAAATCCTATATATACCTTTATTCATAATTAATCACACAAAAAGTATAGAAGTATTAGTAAAGAGAGTATAAAACATGATAACCTATCCCATAAGCCCTTTCTTTGTTTCCATTGTTTTTCTTAATAAAATTTATCCATATGAAGAATCCCATCTGGCCTGGAGAGAAGGCTCAGTGAGTAAAGTTGTTTCTAATGTCAGCCTGCTGGGCTGAGTTTCGTATCTGGAACTCATAAAAGGTGGAAAGAGAGAACAAACTCTACAAAGTTGCCATCTGATCTCTATACACGTGCCATGCCACCCACATATACACACTAATCTCACACAAACACACACACACACCCCTCCCTCAGCTTGAAGTTCCACATTTAACGAATATTAAGGAAATCAAAGTTTGAGAATTTTTATTTATAACTAAAAATTTCATTATATGCAAATAAAGTATCTTGCTTGTTTCATAGAATAAAAGAGGAGTCAAACATCATTGTAATGCTTAGCTGACCCCATACATTTGGAAATTTTTCCCATTTCTTTTATGTTCTATGGGAAATACTAAAAAAGTCAACAGAAATAAAGAAGCCTATTATGATTCATAAAAATAAATATGCTTTTAACTACTCAATTACATCTTTCAGTTTAGGTGTTTTAACATATTATTCTCACCCCTCAAAACCAACTAAGCAGTACATGTATCATCCCAGTTTTGAAGGTTTATTAATTGTGTTTTGTGAGTTTTCAGTAGGAGTTTGTTAGTTGGGTAAGAAATGGGAAATTGGTATGTTTGTTGAACTTTCTCTAGGAAAAGGCTTCATCTCAGCCTTGGGTGTTATTTCATCTACTTCTTGGGTAGTATAATCTCCCCTTTTGCCACTGACCACTGGTGGTCAGGAATGCCTGGCTTTGACTTCTGAGGTCTTTGGCTCTGAGGTCTGAAGTTGTACATTACAAGCATCCTAAACCAGGTGTCTGGGCTCAGATTTAACCTTCAGGCCCTTTAATGACCCACGTCACATCCCATCTCTAGATCTCAGAACCCTTATCTCCTCTCCAACAAGTGAAATAACAGTGCTGCGTCACTCTGAAGAAAAGCGACTACTGTACCCACCAGGTTGTCTTCAGTCCTTAGCCCCCATGCTACACGGTGTTTCTGCTTTCTTACCAGATATTTCGTTATCATTGATGAATAACACTGATGTTCCTTTCAGCTGGTTAAACTAATTCTGATCTGTGCTCCTAATTATACATCATGGCTACTTTTGTTATCTACAAACTTATTAGGCCTATCTCTTTACTTCACTGAGGAAAGCCTTAGCCACAGATCCTTTCCCACGATTACTGGCTAAAATTGTAGGAGACATAAGTATTATTCTGCTGAGGATTATCTTACTGTCCTCTCATTTGCCATGCTCTGGATTTATAACCTGCAGCATTTTATTATAGCTTTTGAGAAATTCTATGACTATACCAGAGATAGGTTTGTGCTCCAAGGTTAGTAACTGAATGACCAAGAAAGTCTCTCACTACTAAGTAATCAGAACAATAAAAATATGACCGATTAATGAATTGACATACAGAAAGTTTGAGGTGAAGAGATGGCTTGCTTTCCATTATCTTTCTTTTTTTCTCAGTAACAACAGTGAGGAATCCATACAGTTCCTTAAACTTTAGTCCTGGTCCAGTCATTTTGTAAGCATTTGGGTTCATAATTGTTTGATTCAGCCAAGTATTTGGTGACTAGGCTGACAAGAGAGTGGAGAAGAAGGACACAGTTTCCTGGGCTAAATACAACTCCCTGTAACTTTTTTTTTTGCCACTCATAATCCTTCTCTTCATCCTCGTTTTCCCCTGAAGGCAAAGCTGTTGTCATAAAATAGGGCAACAACCCCTTAGGCTTCTTTTTCAAATCTAGTTTTGAATCACATGTTTGACTTCATCTGCCAGTGTTTTAAAATATTACTTTAATGTTTTGAAGAACAATAACAACCAATTATAACAAACAAAAATAAAAGTCCTCACATTGATTCTGGACAAGGTAATGCTATAGGAGGAAGAGTACAAGAGACACACCCACTCCCACAGTTAGGAATCCCACGAAGACATCAAGCTTACAGTCACAGCGTGCATGCAGAGGACAGGTGCAGACCCGTGCAGGCCCGATCTTGTCACTCAAAGCCTTTGAGCACATACACTTGTATGCAAATGTACATGTGAACACCTACATACATGTACTGGGGTAGTGACATCTTGGCAAGGGACGTAGGAAAATTTAAACTAGAAATTTTAGCGGATCTCAACAAAACTTCCCCTTTGGCCAGATCCCTGCCACACTTACAGCCTTGCCAAGGGCGTTTGGATTGAGCAGAGCGGGACTGAGAAGCCTGCACATCCTGGGAAAACTCAGATGAGAATAATTTACCCAATAACTAGACAGAGTCTTCACGGACTGTGACATGGTCTTTCAAAAAGACTCTACGAGCCTTTCCCCCATGAAGTAGAGGGGTTGGACAGGGCCATAGCTGTTTGAAGTCTGTTGTTAGGGCTATGGAATGTCCCATGAAGACATGTGTTCTACTGAAGGTTTTGTTGTTGTTGTTTCGAGATAGGGTTTCTCTGTAGCTTTTTTAGAGTCTCTCCTGGAACTAGCTCTTGTAGACCAGACCAGGCTGGCCTCAAAGTCACAGAGATCCACCTGCCTCTGCCTCCTGAGTGCTGGGATTAAAGGTGTGGGCCACCACCACCCAGCTCTACTGAAGTTTTAATTCCTAGTGCTCTCTTCAAGGTGACATTCTGAGGATGTGATTGGAGTTGTGGGCTCCTACCTGCTCAATTAATTGATCTGCTATTAATCCATGACTTGATGATCCTAGTGGAAGGTGGGAGAAACCAGGAAGTAGCACCATGCTCCCTGGTGTTGGTCCAAGCCCTCCCTGGACCACCATGTGTGTATAGCTCCACTTATTTGGACTTGAAAGTGAAGAAACTCCTGAAACTGAGAACCAGATACCCATCCTCTCAATTAAATCATTTACCTCAGGGATTTTGTCATAGCATAGAAAGCATCCTAGCAATATTAAATGTCACTAAAGCACAGGGGTACTGATGATAGCAACAAGTTATGTAACTTCTCTCAAATTGCAACCTCCAGTAATTGATTTACTTAAGTTTTAAATGAAGATGACAATAGATTTTCTATAATATTGAAGTGAGATCATATGATATAATGAAATACTAGAGGCTGGATGGTTGAAACAGCAAATATTTATTTGTTGTGCTTCTGGAAGTCAGATAATTCAGGGTACTGGCATAGTTTATATCTCATAGAGCCGTTAGGACTGACATCTCCTTGTTATAACTTCACATTGCCTTGCTTGTCAGAGGGTTTGTAGTTAATGCCTGATATAATTTATATTATTTTAGAAAGCTTGAAAGTCTCCCCCCCGCCTTTCCTCTTTCTGTTGTGTGGTGTTGGGTACTGAACCCAGGGCAGTGCAACATGCCTAGGCAAAGTGCTCTACCACTGAGATACACCCCTAGCCCAACTCACTGTTAGTTACAACACTTCAGGTGTGAAAGTAGATAGAGACAAACATGGCTTGTGTGTACGTGTGAGAACATGTGTGCACATGGGCAGACATATGGCCATGTGAATACACAGTCCTTGATTACCTCCTTCGCCTCTTATGCTCTGTTTCCTTGACAATTGCAGCTAATATACTACTTTGAGATTTGGGATTAATTTTACTTAAATAAATTTTTTATGTCAATGAAACCAAAACCTATCTAAGCTTAACAAAAGTGCCCCATGAATATCAATAATATTTTCAATTAAATGCATTGACAAGAAAAAAGAGTACATGCTCGCCACACTCCTCAACTCTCATACTCTGTTGGCATCTATGATATGAAATATAAAAAGTATCCTAAAATAGTCAATGTTTATATTTATAGGAATTACCATTGTTTTTCTCTTCAAGGTTAAGGGCTGAAGTGAAATATAAATTCAAGCCTCTTATTATGTAGCCTGAAATGTTAAGGACAAATATTCCTTTGACCAGTGGGAAAGTACCATTGATAGAGTTCTTCAATGTTGATTTTTCAGCACAATGACCTAGATTTGAATGAATCCTAACCCTTAGTTTAAGATCCTGGTAGTCATGTCTTCCTGTAGGCACCAGCTCAAATAGCATTTGCCACAGCTTCAGAGACTTTGAAGAGGAGAGGGGAGGTTCCTTGTAGGCAGCATGGAGTTCATTCTGTTCAGGGAAATTTAAGCTTCAGAAGGCAAAGAGCAACTCCGAACATTTATGATGACTAAAACACGATCTAGACATGATTTATGACTGATGTAATTGATAAGTAACCTATGGAGGTGGACAGAAAAAAGGACTGTGTCTTCTAAGTATTTTGAAAGGATTCTCTTTAAACACCACTCAGAATGTACTCCAGGGGACCAGAGAACATATTCCTGCATGTAGGGGTGGTTTTTATATACAAAGAGGCGATTCTAGAATATATTCCTAGAAAGTGACTCCATGTTCTTGTAAATTATCCAACTTCTGGCCCTTCAAAGAGAGCTAGCAGAAAAGGAATAAAATACTAGAAAAACAAGTGTTTTTCTATGATAAAGCCATACTGCAACCCTGATCACCACCGCACACACTCTGAATGAGCCCACCTTGGCTATAATTGCTTTTTGATTAGTGTGAACAAGGTCTCACATCCATAGACTCCCTATTGATTTTGTAACTAATAGTAATTTCTTATATTTATATATTTACCACCTAAGAGGAAACCCAAGTCCTTCAGTACTGAGGAATTGCAATTAATCTGCAAACTCTCCTACTCAATGTAAAACTTGAATGTTTCAATTGCATTTTAAGGAAGAAAGAGAAAGTCAGGAAGGCTAACTCACTGGCTGTAATTAATTCTGGAAGCTAATAATAGAAGCAGCAGTTAAAACATAGTCATCTGGACTTGTAATTCCGGCTGCTCCCTGTAAATAACTTGTTGGTTGGGTCAACTTCTGTCGTTCCTTTAGGAAAAGGAGCATCAACATTGATTTTCATTTTATTCTCTTGATGGACAGAGCATATTTTCCTTGCTATTTGAGACATGAAGGACCTGGCCTTGAAGACGTACTTAGGTACCAGGTCACACACATTTTTTAGTGGGCCTGTAAATGTCCCAGCAAGCTGTTAAGTCATCACATATACAAGAAACTTTTCTTCTGCTAAGGGGGCAGTGTGAACGGATAAAAGTCTGACTTCTTTTTTCAAGGTCTAGATATGTTCATCACTTGCTTGGCATTGTTTTAGCTGATGAGTGCATGGAAAGGAGGGAGAGAGGAAGGAACAGAGAAGGACAAAAGGAAGAAAAGAAGGAAGGGAGGGAGAGAGGGAAAGAGGGGGGAAGAGAAGGAGGGGCTGGTAATTTCTCCAGACAAGCATACTCTCAACCCCCGCTTGCTGAGCATCTGGTAAATCAGAGCTCTTTCAATCCCTCATTCTTTCAAACTTAAAGTCCCCAGGCTGATTTGTGCCCCTTTCTGTGACTTCAACTCTGACCTTTTCCTTCTGTGAAGACTTGTTTTTCCTTCTGTAGTCTATTTATGACTTTGACTTCTCTGCTCTTCAGGGTTAAGGTAGCAACATCTTTGTTTTCCCAAAGGTTTCGATAAATGTTCTAATACTCATAAATTATCTATTATCTGGGAAATTTGAATTTCTCGGGTGCAAAAAAAAAAACACTCAGAATGACAATTGATTATCTGTGTCCTTATTTCTTTATTTGAAGTATAATTCAAAGGATTTTTATAAGCTCCCCAGTCTCATTTGTCCCTTCCAGCCTTACTTTTTCATATTTTATACATTGATCACATATATGTACTAAGAAAAATGTTCAGTGTTCTTCACTTCAGTCATGCTGTAAGAAACTTCCATTTCCTCCCACTGTGATTTTGACATTTTTATTATGGTTTCAGGACATCCATGGTTGTGTCGTCTGTCGCTTTAAGAGCAGGGAAATGGTAGTGACCCTAATATCTACCTCTTAGATGGTCTGTTCAATCCCAGTTACTAATGTGCTGCATGATACACAGTTGGCACAATGTCAACTTTAAAAAATGAACCCAATGATTGAAAGCAATGTGATCCTTCTCTGTGTACTCTGAGCTAGGATGTTGGAAAACATTTATATTAATGACAGTTAAACTCGCCTCATGTTACTGAGTTATCTCTAAACAATGAGCACCTCTAACTATCATGGAGTAGTTTGCTTGTAGCTACCCTATTCCTAAGAATGCTGTGTTCTCTGATATAATGGGGAACAGATAAGTCTATTTGTCAATTCCTTACCTTTACACAAGATATTGCTTCCAACATTTTGTCAATAGTTATTTTCTTTCCTTGAATTTTAGGCCTCATTGTCCATGAAGGAGCTGCAGTTTACAGAGTATTCAAGCGATGGCGAGCTGTCAACTTGCACTGGGATGTATTAAACTACGACAAAGCCACAGACATTGAAGAGAGCAGCCGAGGAGACTCTTCCACAAGTAGGACTTTGTGGTTGCCGTTGTCAGCTCTGAGGAACAGGAACTTGGTCCACCCCACGCAGCTAACCTCACCACGGTTTCAGTGTGGCTATGTGCTATTGCATCTGTTCAATCGGATGCGGGCCCATGAAGATGGCTCAGAAGACAATGGCTCTGGGGAGGTGGTAATGAGAGTGACGTCCGTGTGACAGATACACGCAGCAGCAGAGAGTGGAACCTGCACATTTCGGAATGTAATTGTCATGAGTGGCAAAACCATAGCACTTCCAGTTGTACATCCATGGACTTTTTAAAATCTATGCTTTTTATATGAACATTTGAATTGCAAATACATTTTTCTGAAAAAAAAGAGGCTCCTTGTTTGCTTTGTGACTGAATACATCTTTTTAAAGTTAGCTACTGGAATTGTCATCCACACCATTTAACTCTACATGGTTAAAAAAAAATGGAAGTTGTCATTAGGACCTAAGGCATTTTTTCTTGCCTGTTTAAAATATTTGTGTATCAAACTTTTTGCCACACCTATAATATTTCAGTCACAGTACAAATGGGTCAGTACAGAATGCTGAAGGCAGGTTCCAGAGTGCCTGCCTCAGACACAGCCTCCAGGTATTCCAGGTACTCTTTGGGGATTCTAGGTACTATGGCTCATGCTTGATCTCCTGAATCAGCACAGGGAATGCCAAAGGAGGAAGAAGGGCACAGATTAAGATGGTAAGGTTCCAGTTCATGTTAGACAAAGACATCCTGACCACATGCAGCCCTCGTAAGCTCAGCTCACTGAAATACTTCAGGTGCTGTAATGAGAGAGGTACACACAGTCCCTTCACATCTGCACAGCTTAGTAGGCTATTGTAATACAACTTGGTAAATAATTAGTACCTTGAATTATTGTCATTAGATTTTCCTCTTATACAAAGCATATATGTCTGCTTAATCACCTAAACACTAATCTTACCCCTTGACTTAATGAAGTCCTACCAATAGTGGAGTTCTTTCCATTCCTCTGGATACAAAAAATTAAGCCTTTGACTTCCCAGAAACAGAATTCTAAGTAGTAGTATTTGGTAACTGTCTGTAATTCATCCTTGCAATGAAATGATTGACACATAATTCAGGGCAATAACTAAATGTACAAGGAGGGAGGCAGTCATGCTTATGAACATGAGTTAAGCCTGCTGGTAATTTGAAGATCATAGTCAGATCTAAAAGCTTATGAAACAAAATGTTCTCTAGTCTACTTCCTAAAAATAGCACTGGAGTCATTATCAACATTATTGTGTTTATGACTCTAATTACCCCATAGAAAATATTCTTTATTTTGGAAATAATACTTTTCCAGTTAACAGTTCTGTGTCACAAACGATGAAAAGGTGACAGTTTGTAGAAATGAGAAGACAAACCACAAAGCCACACAGGGAGGAGAATTGTACCACCATTGGGGCAGATCCAGGAAGGGAGAGTATCAGGAATTTTATTTCAAACAGAGTTTGTTTGCTTGTTTTAGTATGGCACTAGGTGGCACAGTTCTGAGGAAGACTCCTGGAGAGTCTAACAACAGAGCACTTAATGGGGAACAATTTCAGTTACTGTTGGCGTCTCAGTATAGAGCGTTGTCTTAATAAAACCGCACTAATAGATTTTCAGCATATTTCAGACCGACAGTGCTCCAACATACAGCAAGCTTGTCTTTGTGGCAGCGTACATCTGTGAATCTGTATTAGAACAGAAGGACCCTAGGATAAGAAACTCTCTACAACATGGTCGTGGTGCACAGGAAGGAGAGATCTATCAGGGAGAGAACGCCAGAGATATGGCAAGCCTGACTCTGTTATGACAGAAACAGCTTTTAAATTTCAATACCATGATTCAATTGAAATCTTGGATGCAAAAATATTTATAATCAAGAAATGAATTGGAAATATCTTAAATTATTATTATTTTCAAAATCATTTCCAAAATGATAACTCTCAGAAATTATAAGTAAGCTCTCTCTTTTGAATGCAGTGTAACTTTCTCCAGACCAGTTTGTGGGTACTGGTGTAGTTACCTACACACTGTTAGCATGATGGACTGAGGCCCTGGAGGTGAGAAATGAGCACCTATAGTCCTGCATCACACATGGCAGTTCCAGGGGAGCTAAGAGATGTGGAAGTCAGAAGGGGTGGGGGTGTGGAAGAGTTGTCCGTGGGGCATCAGGAGAGGTTGTCCCTGGTATGCGATGGAACCTAGCGCCTCAAGCCTGAGTGGTCATTTGAAAATCAGAAGAGGGGGTGCAGTGAACACTCTAGGACGAAGTGAGTGTTGCAGAAGTCAGGGCACTGTGTGTAGAGGAATGGGGCGTGCTGGTCAAGACAGATTCCCTCCTGTTTTAGAGTATGGAACTGAGTGCCACAAAGATGCATGAGCAAGCACTAAGACTTAAAATCCCAGTTCTGGGGCATGAGTGTGTCTTCTGCATCTAATGGAGCAGGTAATGTAAAACAACAGAGACACCAGAGCATCCCCTGAAAGCTATGTATCCTTTCCCTCTCCTCAGGAGACATCAAAACCATGATTCCAGAAACGAAAGCTGATCACAGTCTCATGAAATAGAAGACGGCTTCTTCATTAACAAAAGCTCCTCAAACACTTCAGAGTAATTACAGCTTGTCATCTGATATTTCTTTAATATAAAATTTAATTTTTATATGTTGCACTAACTAAATATATGCCAGAATAGGGCTTAGATTATAATTCAGTGGTAGAGTTTTTGTCTCACACTGGCCCTGTGTTCTATTGCTAACACACACACACACACACACGTACACAAACACACACACATACAAACACACACACATACAAACACACACACATACAAACACGCACACACACACACACACACAGATAGATCATTATATTAAATCAAGTGCCTGCTTTTGCATTCCCACCTGTGTTCCCTAATCCCTTGCTTTTGCTCCATCAGAGCCCAATCGTTCTTTCCAATCGCTGCCATCATTTCTCAGAATTAGTGACACCCTTTTGTTGTTGTTATGACGCCTAAATATTCTCCTTCCCTCTCCTGAAGAGTTAAACAAAACAAATTTGATTTTGGCCTGAAATGTAAGAATTATCTGTAATGTAGCAATCACTGTGTAATTTATAAAGCACACATTAGGGGATGGAAAAATGACTCAGAAATAAAGAATACTTGCTGCTCTTGTAGAGGACCTTGATTTATTTCACATCCCCCACATGACATGTCACATCAAGCCAAGTTCTAGGGGATCTAATGGATTCCCTATTCCTCCTCCAGGGGCACCAGGAACTCACACAGTACACAGACATTCATATGAACAACACACATGTGAGTGCTATATCTATCTATCTATCTATCTATCTATCTATCTATCTATCTATCT
>LOEQ01002197.1:153387-163945 GCA_001685075.1 Bramus lutescens | reverse complement strand
TATCTATCTATCTATCTATCTATCTATCTATCTATCATCTATCTATCTACATATATACATCATGCTTTGTCCAGTTCTCTATTATAGTTTATTTTTTATTTACACATTTCAAACATTTTTGAGACAGAGTTTCTCTGTATAACAGCCTTGACTGTTTATAATGGAACTGTTTACTCCCTTTGTAAACCAGGCTGGCCTCCAATTTACAGAGATCTACCTACCCCTGCCTTGAAATTTCTGATGATTTCCCAAGTTCTTCCAATTCCAAGCTAATAGCAAAGTTGGAATTTATTCTATGTAATATATATAATATGGTAATCACATACAGCATACAAAACAAAATTTTATGGTTATATACAATAATATCCTATATATGAAGAAACAGTTGATTAAAGGTCTTACCATGATACTTTACACAATTATCTTAATTCTTATCAGTTCAAGAAAAAGATACCATCATGTAAGCAAGTGCTGCAGTTTGCAGTAACTCTGAAAGTTCTGATCCCAGGGGTGTTTTGACATTAAAGCCACACCTCCACAGTTGCTGTTGATCTTGTTAATTAGTCAAGGATACCAAGTTTATTTTAAACAACACTGTCCTAAAAACTACAGATTACTAGGAGCAAATGGGAGATTGAGAGTAATATGTAATTCCCTCTGAAGTCTTCATGATATGACTTTTCTAAAAGTGTAAAATCTAAAACATTTTATATAAACTTTCCACAACAAGCCAGCAGTTTCTGCATGTTTTCAATTTCTCCTATTTCTAGCGTTTTCTGTTTGCAAAGTGACTTTCCCTTTCTGACACCATAAGAGAAAACAGAAAGGTGTGCCCTAAGATGATCTCTCTCTCTCTCTCTCTCTCTCTCTCTCTCTCTCTCTCTCTCTCTNTGTGTGTGTGTGTGTGTGTGAGAGAGAGAGAGAGAGAGAGAGAGAGAGAGAGTGGGAGAATATGAATGAGGATTTCACAGATCAGCAGAAATACTAAAAAAACATACAAATGCCAAGGCCAAAAGGACTGCTTCTAAATAGAAGACCTTAAGAGTTACCAAATGTGGCTGCAAAGTAAAATCAAGGCCAAGGAAGTGTCCCAAATCACAAAATCACAAAACACAGTGCACAGCAGAAGGCAGCTGTTCTTTCAAAGCAGAGCTTCCTTCTCCTGCTCCTGTTCTTTTCCCATCCTACAAGTCCCTTTTGCTTGTCTCTTCACTCCAGAAGTGATCACAGTGTGCTGAGGTAAGTAGTATAGTAAAGAGACTGAACTGCCTATTGTGTGGCTGACAAACCAAGACTGCAGAACTTCAGGGAGATGCTCTTTATACAGGCTTCCAACAGAAATCTCAGAGCAAGGGACCTTCTGTGCACACTTAAGCCTCAATTCCAATAGGAGGGAAAACTAGAGACCACTAAACAATGGAGCTTTGTGAAAGTCAATTAGGGATCTTCTGCCTGATATCTCCTGTTTTTCTTCTCATTCCTTAGTCTGTAACCAAATCGTGTTGAGAATTTTATACATGCATGTAACATTTTGATAAAATTCACCCATCCCCTTGCCCTTAGTCCCTCCCCATCCCCCATACCACTATTACCTCCCAACTTCAAATGTTCTTTTTAAAACTTCCACTGAGTCAACTTAGTGTTGCCTGCATGTGCATATGTTAGAGCCATCTACTGGAGCACGGGTAGCCTCTTATGGGCTGCATTCCTGAAGAAAATGGACTCCCTCTCTCAGCAGCTATCAGTTGCCAGTAACTCTTCAGCTAGGGGTGTGACTTCACGACTTCTTGTGTTATCCATACTGGATTTTGATTGGCTTGATTTTGTACAAATTTCTTGCATGTAGTAAGAGACAAGGCACCTTACACTCCATCTAGCCAAACCAAAACTCTGTCTCTCTTTGAAATCCTGAACCCCTGCTGCCTCTATAATGTATAATAGGAATTGCATTATTTTTAATTAATTTATTTAGTTTTTAATTTCATTTTACATTCAAACCACAGTTCTCCCTCCCACCCCTCCTGCAGTTAATTGTTCAGACCCCCAAAATTTGATGTCTCCATACTCTACTTCTTTGTATCTACATTCAGTCAACTCATTCTTTCAACATTTTTCTCGGATCTAATCACAGAAGACCACCTCTTTTGCTGGTCTAAGCCTCCATTTTCTCTAATAAACCTGTTACGAGAGCTCGAAAAGGCCAATTATTCTAAGCTGACTTGCTTCCTCCGACAATGACCATCTAGTACATTAGAAAGCCACTGGAGTTGAAAATAGGCTCAATACCACTTATTAGTGAAGATGAAGACAGAATTCATAAGAAAAAGCCTTCAATGGCACCCAATGTCTTTGTCAGTCACACGGAAGCATGTAGAGTTGCAGACACACGCAGAAGGCTGCTGTGTAATTATGGAGGCAGCGACTAGAATGATGCTCCTCCAAGCCAAAGAGTAGCTGCATCCTTGACAGCCCATACCAGGAAGAGGCAACAAACACTTCTTCCTCCCCAGTCTTCTAGTACACTGAGAAGCAGACCTATCATGTCAGAATGTAAACCGAGCACACTACTCTCTATTCAAATGTTCTCTGCTGAGGGCCCATCTCACTGTCCTTTCAAAGTCCCTCAAGGACCTGCTCCTGATGACACCTTCTCCCTCAGCCCATCAGCTCTCTACTTGCTCATCCTGGCCTGTTCTGAACCTCAAACCTCTCAAGAACATCCCTGCTATAAAGTACTGGGAAGATGAAGCCCAGTGCACTCTTTCCTATATGTCCTCATGTAACCATGTTGCTGATTTGTATCATAAAGTCCTTTTAGATTTCTGTAAAAATGGCACTATTCTCTTACTCTCTGCTTTCTGTTTTTCTTGGAGAAAATGAGTCACTGAGTACAAACTATGTCTATCCGTTCCTCACTATTGTTAGTGCACTACATCCATGAGCGCTGGGCTGTATTTTATTTGCTGTTGCTCCCAAGATGCCTAGAAAAAGGAAAGGTCCAGACTGGGTTCTGATTACATTGCGAGGGCACATTAATAAATGAATCTGTTAGAAGAAAACATGGCATGTAGGGTTCAGATTATTGGAAGTTTAAAAATAAATTGATGAAGAAAGGGAAATGCAGAAAAAAGAATGTTATCCAACTAAAAGGATTGCCTAGAACATCAAGGTGAGAGGTGATATCCCAAACTAATAATTCATAAGGGCATCAAAATATGTATTTCTACACATTTGATTAAACATAAACTTTTGCACAAAGTAGGTTAAACTGTGAAACGAAATATCTCTGATAAACCTGGGTATGACTTTAAACACACAGTTTTGAAATAATAACGTGCTGATTTTAAATCCAAGTAAAATCCCCACAGTGTCCTGATTGGGAGACTGAAGGGCGGACATCTGCTGGCCACACCGAGAGATCTTTGCTGCACACTCCTTTCAGCTGTAAGAGCTTGTTGACTCTCTTAGTCTTTGTCATTCCCCTTCTTCCACTTCTCCCCTTTCTTCATCACCAGCACCGCCATTAGCAGCACCACAAATCACCGTTCCTTCACGACTTCAACAAAACTCTTGGTGACGACCATCCTTTCATAAACAAGGGATAAAGCTTACCAGAAGCTAGAAAGCTTTTTTTTCTTTTCATGGAAGAAACCATTCAAGAGTCATCTCTTGGAGAAGACTTACAAACACCCTACAGGGATTCAGGCCTGAAATAAAATCATAGTATTTAGAAATACATTAGTGTAAGTCCCCAAACTCCCAGTGGATATGACCAAAATATATTGTGTGTATGGATGAAATTCTCAAAGAATTAATAAAATATCTAGCTATAATTGGAAATAAATATTTAAGACTAATTTTTCCCAAAGATAAAGGACTTGTGCCACAATATCCTGTAGAAAATTGTGCACACACACACACATGTGTGCACACACTATTTATCATCTATCTATCTATCAATCAATCTATTTATCTCTCATCTATCTTTTTCTATTATCTATTTATCTATCATCTATCTATCATTCATCTATCATTTATCTATCTATCTATCATCTATCTATCTGTATTTATGTATATATACATATCTATATACATACAGATATATACACAAAACTATGTCTATACATACATACATACATATCTATATACACACATAAATACACACATATGCACACACACATGTGACTTTCCCAGTGATCTGGGAGGAAATGCAGCCTCCATTGTTCACAGGTTTAAACTTTCTTGTTTACTTTGATTTGAGATAATTAAAGCAAATGGAATTTTAACTGCAGGTTTTGTTTTGCACCCAGGAGAATCATGCTTCAATAACATCTGTTCCAGGTAATCATGTTTATGAACACTTTGCATCAATGTCCTTCCAAATAAAAGCAAATTAAATTTACAGACAAAAGTGCAAGATGAAAATGTTCTCCCAGTTTATTCTTTTACCAGAAACACTCCAGAATATAATTTAGAGCTCTCTTTCTGACTTGGGTGGAACCAAATTCAATAAAGATCATAGGTTAAAATTTTCTGTAGGAACTTATGATACAAGTCATTTATGCTTGGGAAAAATAACATTAAAACATTTCCAGTTATAGCTAGAGGCACTTCTTTTGTATGCAATAATTTTCTGGGCATATGTGTGTGTATGTGCTTGATAACATAGCACTGAAATTCAGTATATGGGTTTGTTTCTGTAACATATGCAAGCTAGGAAGACCTATGAGTAATAGTGAGTGTCACTGGGGCTGTACTTGAAGGTTCTATGGGTCCTCAGAGGCTTCTCTTCAGATATAACCAAGGACTAGCTTTTCTAGAATAAATCTCCTAAGTGTGAGATTACAACATTCTACAGGACAGAAATGCAATCATCTGCTCCAGCCATGTTCTCTTTTTGACATGCTCTCTACCAGAAGAAAATAGGCACTCAGTTAGGGACATGGGATGTGAAAAAAGGAAAGACAGTAGCTCTTTGTCACTGCCCATGGAAATGCCATCATGAGAGCAGGAGATTGGGATGATGCTCAGTATTTCATTTTCCAATGTCTGGTGTCTTTGTGCCCTCAAGTCATTGAGCCAAATCTAATTCTCATCCATCCTGTTTACTCCTTAGAGCCACTTAACTCAATTCTAGCTGTGTTCAGAGGTGTGCAGAAAGCCTGGCTTCTATCCCAGTTTTATGAACTCAATTGGTGGTCTTAAAATCCATCAGCACTCAAGAATGAAAATAGAAAACTTTACAACTATCTTTATGAATTTGATAATTGACATAATAATTGCACATGTTTGTAAAAAGCAGGGTGACAATTTGGTGAATGCTTGCAGTATGTACTGATGAATTTGAGTACTTCTAGTTCCTTAAATATTGGTCATAGATGTGGGGAAACTTGTCCCTTCCAGTTCTTTATAGATGGCATAATAAATAATTAACAGATATTGTCAGCCTCTTATGTTGTAGAACACTAGACTTATTCTTTCCATCTAACTGTCCTTTGAGCCTCTTTACCCAACTCCCCCCTCTATTCGTTTACCCCTCTACCCTATGAGGACTATGACCAATCTTCTGCTCTATACTTCTATGAACTCTAACCTAACATTCTCATAAAAATGAGGAGGAGAAGTAGTTGTTTTTCATTCGATGGCTCATTATTCTTGAAGACAATATCGTCTGGTGCTATCCATGTAGCCACAAATAGCAGCACTTTGCTTTTCTT
This sequence comes from Bramus lutescens, assembly GCA_001685075.1. Lineage (NCBI taxonomy): Eukaryota > Metazoa > Chordata > Mammalia > Rodentia > Cricetidae > Bramus > Bramus lutescens. Next base: position 158,228 of record LOEQ01002197.1, on the reverse strand, counting down.
TTTCAAAATTGATTTCATTTTAAATTAAATTTTATTTTATTTTAAATACAATTACATCATTTTCCTGTGTCTCTCTTCCTTCCAACCCATCTCATGCCCCCCAACTCCATCTAAATTTGATTTTTTCTTTAATTATTGTTGCATATATACACATATATTCACACACATTGATATACATTCATATGTATACATTTATGCATAGAATACATGTGTGCATAAATATATTACACACAAAGCCTACTAAGCCAGTTCAGTGTTGTTCGTCTGGTTTTAGGGCTTACCATTTGGTATTGGGTAACAAATCAGGGATTTCACCCATGAGGAAGAGTCTCCATTCCTCTCTCAGTAGTCACTAATTACCTGCATTCCTTTATCTTGGAGTGGGATCCTGTGATATGTTTCTTATCCATACTGGCGTATCAAGTGGAATTTTCATTGTTCTGGTCTTATTTGGGCAGCCATATTGTTGAGATTGCTTATTGATACACACATAGTTTTGGAAGTTGCTACAGTAGAAGGTAAATTTCCATACGACTTTTTGAAGGGCTTTAAGAGTAATTTATTTCTCTCTGTATACCTTCCTCTCTGCTCCCAAGTTTTACCCCACCTGTCATATTAACCCCCCTTAACTCCTGTTTTTTACCTCCCCATCCTTTAAAGGCAACCCCAAGACCCATTAGCATTTTCTTTGACATCTATGACTCTCTTCAATGAACTGTGTATCTGCAGATTCAAAGCTCGTACCCATAAATGAGAGAAAACATGTGATATTTGTCTTCCCAAATCTAGAGCCCCTTATTCAGAATGATCATTCCCAGCTCTATCTATTTATCTATTCATTTAATTTCATCTTTCTTACCAGCTGATTACTATTTCACTGTGTAAATACACCACAATTTACTACCTGTTCATCAGTTGGATATGTAGGCTGCTTCCATTTCCTGGCTATTGTTTATAGATCAGTAGTGGAATTAATAAACAGGAACCTCTGTAGTAAGATTTAGAGTCTTTCAGGTATATGTCTAAGAGTGAAACATCTGGATTATATAGTAGACGTATTTTTGGCTTTTTGAGGAAACTTTACACTGATTTCCATAGTGGCCGTACCAATTTGCAATCCCAGTAACAACAAATAAATTTCCCTTTTCTCCACAGATATGCTAGACTCTCCTAGAAATGGCTGCATCAGCAAGACTGGAACAATGGCTTTTCAATGGCCATGTTAACATGAATCAGGGATCTTTAAGTGGCCCCACCCCTAGACAAAGAAGTATAGGCAATTAATAATTTCTGGGAGGAAATTAGCTTCTTGTCGCCCAGGGGTGAGTCCCCTTATTGGCTCTCCAATTAACAGTGTTTGTTCTTAAAACCATCACCAAAAATGAACCCAACAGAATATATCTTAGTTAGGGTTTCTATTGCTGTGAAGAGACACCATGACCACAGCAACTCTTATAAAGCAAAACATTTAATTGGGGTGGCTTATATTTTTAGAAGTTTAGTCCATTATCATAATGGTGTGACATTGTGGTGTACAGGTATACATGGTGCTGGAACAGGAGCCAAAAGTCTTACATCTTGAGTCAAATGCAATAGGAAGTTGTCTGGACACTGTATGTGGCTCATATATGAAACCTCAAATCCCACCCACACAGTGACACACTTCCTCCAACAAGGTTATACATATTGCAACAAAGCCACTGCTTATGAGCTTATGGGGCCAATTACTTTCAATGTGTGTGTGTGCATGTTATGTAATATGAACACATATATGTGTATATTACATAACATATATAACAGATACACATATACATCTATATACATGTATGTAACAATAATCAAATAAAAAGAGGATATCAATTTGAGAGTATAATGGACGTAGGAAAGGTTTAAAATAGGGTAGCTAGAAAGGGCTGGAGTGATGAAATGGAGTAAGGAATGATGTACTTTTATGCCAATTAAAATTACATTTTTTAAATTTATTAAAAAAGAAAGTTTTCCATATCTTCTATTTTCTTATTGTACAATGGATAGCATAATTATGATACATGCTTTCCAATTTTTTGAAAATCACTAGGAACTGATTTAAATATTTGGTGTACAGTACACACTTTATTGTCATAGTTCTTATTAGCTTGCTTTGCGTTACGGGACTGAGAGAGGTTGGTGGCAGCCGGGGTGATGGGGATTTCAGCTCTCTCTTGGGAATATGTGTGTGGCTAGGAAATTAGCTCACTTTCTCCACAGCGAGGTGTCAAATGGCCTGGAGCATCTCTGAAGATCTTCAGCTGTTCCGGAACCTTCTCTTCTCTGTTGACAGCGCACACTGGGACCTGTTTACTAAATGTATCATTCTCAACATCTAACTTCCTTTTGCTCACTTTTTTTCTCCCTCTATTTTCTGATTCCTTGGATGCCTTCCCTGTCAGTATTTCTTTTTCTCCTTCCTAAATCACTCTTCAACTTCTCTGGACAAGTCTCTTTCTATGCTAGCCATTCTTCGTCACAAAACAGAGATTCCAATTTTGCAGTTATCTATGTTTCAAAGCTGAGTTTTTAATTAAGAAATAAAGTTCTGGTTCAATCAGTTTTATCTACACGGTATGCTTACTGCCATGGAATAGGACAGTGATTCACTTCCGTTCTGAGGATGTAGGGCTGTGGAGCATCAGTTCAAGGCTGATATTCAGGTTGTTGCACAGTAACAGTCGGCCTGGAAGCTATGACTGATGTTCATTCTGTTTGATTGGTTCTAGGGATCCACCAAGGTCTTCTTAATCTTGAGTTTTGGATAGAGTATTATTGGATAGAAACCAAATAGAATAAAAGGATCTATGTCATACAATATGAGTGGCAATGAGTTACTTGGAGTGTTTCCTTTTCTACCCCCAACACACACACACACGCACACACACACACACACATACACACACACACTTCTCAGTCTAACCACTCCAAATTCTAGTCAAAAGAAAAGTCACACATTATTATCATAAGATATTCTCAAAATACTCACTTGAGTAGAGCAGAGCTGTGGATAGTGGATCTTATATACTTATCTGTTGGCTGAGGTTTCTGTCCCACCATAAGCTTTTCTTCATCTGAATCTATCTTTACTGTATCTCTCTCTCTTTTTCTGACCATGTGAGTCTTTAATTTGCTAAGCAATATGGCTAGGATTAAAGCCGTGGCTTTGACAGCTGGATCCAACTCATTCCTTACCTTTCTGAGAGTCTAGCCTCAAGGCACAGGTACCAGAGCCATGTTTATTGCCACAACTCTATGGCATTTCAAGATCCCTGATATCACTAAGAAGCATGCTGTTGGCAATTCATAAACACCGTTTAAGTGTTTGGTGGCAGGTCCTCTTAAAAGAGTTGCAAGGTTTTGCAGCTAAAGCTGAGTCAGGAAGCCTCTCTTAAATGAGGCACATTTGCCTCTAGCAAACAGAGCCCACCTGAGCAAATGCTACCAAGAAGCCCTGCAACTCTGGTATTTTTGTCTAGAATTACTTTCCCAGCTCTCTCAGGCTTTATGTGGATGCACATGTTGGGCACCATTTTTTGACTGGGGGTTTCTGTCCCACCAGGTCCCACATACATTTAGTCCTAAATAAACACAAATAAGTCTACATTAATTATAAACTGTTTGGCCTAGTATCACAGGCTTTTTATTAACTCATAACTTATATTAGTCCATAATTCTTGTCTGTGTTAGCCACATGGCTTTGTACCTTTTTCAGGGAGTCAGTGACATCTTGCTTATTCTGTGTCTGGCTTCCTCTCTGTCTGGGTGATGACTACAGACTGAAATTTCCATCTTCCCAGAATTTTTGTTGCCCTGCCTCTACTTCCTGCCTGGTCGCCCCACCTATACTTCCTGCCTGGCTGCTGGCCAATCAGCATTAATTTAAAATATAATTGACAGGGTACAGACCATTGACCCACAGCATGTATCCTGTAGCTCTTATCTCCCTGGAGTTGATGTATTGGATACCTCAGGAACACACATATGCACACATGTGAGAATGAGTGACCTCCAAAAACTAAAACTAAAAAAAATTGAGAATTAAAACCATTTAGCCAAGTGAGACCAAAAATGTAGAAAGTTTTGCTTTCTTGTATCGCTGAATAGTTCAGCATCCTTCAGGCTTTAGCAAACATGTACATTCTATCTTTAGAACACATTCAGAGAACAATTCCAGAAATGATACAGAGAGATTCCATCTGGAATCAATTGTTTTAAATGCTCAGCAAAACCCTCCTTCTCTTTGGAATGTTCCAGCCCCGTAAATAGAGTTAAGATTAAAATAACTCTCTAATCTCACTCTTGGCTGGAAAGTAGGAGTGTATTTGTGTGTGTGGGGGGGCGATATTCCAACATAAAGAATTCCTACACAATATTCCGGTATGTTATGTGGTTTGTCCATGTAGTCCTTCTTTCTACCCTTGTACCTTTAAAAAAAAAGTTGTTTCTACCTTGCATAGGCTTAGAAGTTCATTTCTTTTATAAATACAGTAGCAGAATAGTGACTTTAGCCCCAGAGAGAACAGACAACACCAGAAGGTACAAATGAAATGACTGATTATCAGAGGGGCATCTACGCATCACACCATCCTCAGCACAGTGCTTTCCGTAAGGCAAGGAGGAGGAAAACTATCTTTTGTATAGATTAGACCAAAAGAGTCGTTATTTGGGGTGCATGGTCGGAGTTGAAGATGCAAAGAGAGAGAATGAGGTAATACAGTAATCATGTATGATATTCTAAAAAATATACTCACTATGAATAACAGACATCTATAGAACATTCCACCCAAATAGGAAAGAATATACCTTCTCAG
>LOEQ01002197.1:128411-146631 GCA_001685075.1 Bramus lutescens | reverse complement strand
TCCCACAGGGCAGGGAACCCTGACTGCTCTTTGGACTGGAGAGAGAGAGGGAGGGGGAGCGGGGGAGGGGGAGGGAAATGGGAGGAGGGAAGGAGGTGGAAATTTTTTAATAAAAAATGAAAAAAAATTAGAAAAATAAAATATCACCTTGAGATCAACTGTACACTAATCTTCCCAATATTTGGGAAGGATCAGAGCTTTCATTCCAAGGTTGTACATGTGAGGCTGTGAACCAGATGCTTTCCTGTTTTTGCACTTGTCTACTTATTCATAAAGAAGATCTTTGGAAAAATATTAATTCTGAGCTTGTGAGTTGGTTACCAGATATGGTCTAGAGCAGCCTTCATGTTAGCCAAATGGAGAGTCATGACTCACTGTAGTTTCTATTTGCTTTCCCTGAGCATTCACATTTGCTGGTCACTCATCCTCTGATTAATTCATATATGTCCTAAGTGTCTCAATATTTCATCTGTAAAATATTATTATAGCATCAACTCACTTATAATGTTGTGCCAATTAATACAGTGACGCTAAAGCCAGCAACCAAGTGTTCAGCAGCATACATGGGTCTTCATACCAGTTTCCAGAAGAGAGCAGATACCATTTCATTACTGTATTCTAGAGGTTATAATTTTATTATCATAAGTGGATTCTAATAACACCTTTCTATAGATTACAAAATATCTAAACTTCTACAAATAAGCAAGCTTCCCTTCTCCCAGCATTTTGGATATACCCAACACACAGAAATGACCCTTCCTGTGAAGTTCTAATGCGCATTGCTGGTTAGAATGCACGATTATTTGGATTAGTGAGCAAAGGGACCATGCTTTGCTGCCTCTGAATTTATATGAACAAGGACACAGTCTTTGGCTCAAGGGTATTACTTGACTGTCCTTTGAGTCTTCAATAGGTTGCAGTAGATGAGAATAATTTTTCTGGCAATATTTAGAGCTGGAACTAATGAATCTTCATATCTTTTCAAGCTCATCTATTCTGATTTAAAAGCAATGAATAGCAGCAGTTTGGAGAGATGTACTTTGTTCATGGGCATAATAAAAAATAGATGTCATTGCCACACACAGTTCTTAATGTCCTTTCCCCAGGGGAGAAAATAATTGCTACAAGGAATTAAAATTTAACTCCTTGCTCTTATTACTCAAAAAGGTTTTCTGGCAATTTTTAGGTCCCCCCATGGTTTGTCTAATTTAACTGCAGGATATTTTATATTTCTATGTTCATTAATATTTTACCTGTATTTGGCATATTGCTAACCAACTAAATTTATATTCCATTGTACTATTTTTTTTCAAAGAACTCAGCTTTAGCGCTTTGAGTTGAACGTACAGAATGCTGACCTCATGCTTAGTCACAATTTGTAGTTGAGTACTGGTGTGTAGACCTCTCCCTAGTCTCAACCCCCTCCCAAAAAGCTTCTCAGATGAAAGGGAGCCTGCATGGATGCAAAGCAGAAACCCCTAAAGAAAGGAGATCACGTTTGTGTCAGGAAGGGAAGCCAGATAGCAGTACTTTCTGGATTATAGTTTCTTTTGAGAATGATGTCCAGTGTCACCACCTGAAAGGCAGAACTAAATTATACTCAGGCTACTAGGATGTTTCAGTGGTGTTGCAGAAGAGTCTGGATGTATGTGACCTTCTGACTGCCATTTGATGCTTTCGGGGCTCAGTTTTCTCATCCTTGGAAGTAGATATGGAAAGGTCATAACTTTTATAATTGTGTCTGCTCAAGACACCAGCTTCTGTCTTAGTATTGATACTTACTATGCTAACATTTGGAGTTACTGGAAAGGGGGGTGACTCCAAGACATTTTAGTTATATTTATTTATTATAAGGGACAAACTCATAGAACAGGAATAAGAAGTCTAACCTCAGGTGTGTAACATGAGAACCAGAAAAAGAAATCAAGCCCTGGGCAGGCCAGCAGTTTTCTCTGGGCACCCAAAAGGTAACACCCAAACCTAATCCAGCCTCTTAAAGGTCATTTGCTGAAGGAGGGTCTCCATCACCTCCCTCTTTTTTCTTAATAAGAGAGTTTCAAACCCAGTACAAAGCTATATACACTAGGAACAGATATCAAGTATAAAATTAGGATTACCCAACATAAACAATATTAAGCAAGGAACGTATGCTAAATGTTTAATAAACATTTTATCCTAAGGAATCTAAGTCTTGCATTGAAAATGGTTTGGCTAAATCATAAGAGGAAGGTAACTATGACTATTTAAACTTTAGCCCCACTGAAGTCCTGAGAAGAGAGATAATATTAATTGAATAGACAAGAAGTTCGATCAAGCAGCTTCCAAAATTTGCAGTATATGACAGAGACAACTGGCTACCTGAGTAATCACTCCAAGTCTCATTTGTAATGCTGAAGCAACCAACTTTGGGTAAGGCCTAGCGTAACTGACAGACCATTTTTTAGGGGTAGGAAAATTTTTAGAACCATCTTACCCTGTCTTGGCAAGGCTTAATGGTCTTTATCTTGTATGCTGCTTGTCCAGTCTGGACACCATTCACTTTGTCAGTGGTCGAGGCATGGGCTGTTCTTGCCCAAAGGCCAGTTGTGCCTAGAAGAAAACAAACTCCAAGTGGAGTGTCTTTGGTGCTCAACATTCTCTCAGGAATAGATGGGTGCTGTCAGGATCAAATGTGTCTCATATCAACAAAATTAAGTTATTTAAATCCCATGTTCTACAGAACTTTGAAGTGGTTGAAGTTTACCTATCTATGCCTAAATACATATACAATCTCTATGTATTTAAAGAACCTAATTAATCTGACTATAACAAACATGAATGACTATTGACCTATTATACTTAATACCTGCATGACTTAAAGACTAAGACTTTATATCAGAATATTAAATAATCTGTAAACAATTGTGCAATAAATGAAGACAATTACCTCAAAATGTAAACAATGTGTAAGTATTTTCATCAGAGGTAGAAATATATAATGCAATATGATAAATATATCCTAAAAATTGTATCAATAAACAAAATGCGTTAAATAGAGGTAGAAACATACATGTATACAATCTGAAAAAATAACTTTACAAAGGCATACAAATATTGTAAACAGAAATAAATATAATTTGAACTTGTATCAATATACAAGAATCTATACCAATGTAAATTGTCCATAAATAATAGCTCACAAGTATTTAGTTTTTTATTTACTATTATTATTAATGTAAGGTTACACTAAACTACATATTATTCCATTCAATTTTTCCTCTTTGTTTTTAAAGAGATCTCCGGGCCCATATAATTTCTACTCTAACCCTCTACCCTATACAAGTAATAATAAACCCCTAAATAGTGTTCCCAACCCTGAGGAAAAACTGTGTTGGGAGTGGGGATGCCGCTGGTAGAGTATGAGACTCTTAGTCCCAAGGTTTGAACCTCACATGGGGTGCCAGATGTTACTGGAAAAGGTAGTGAGGACACAGGTAGCCCTGGGAAGGCTGGTGGTTTTCTCTGGGTACCTAAAAGGTCATGCCCTAACGTGGTCCAGCCTCTTACAGATCATTGGCTGAAGGAAGCTCCCTATCAATTTGGTGCTAGCACATTTCCCAAGATTGTGCATGCTCATTTTTATTGTCAGTGTAATGGTATTTAGATTCACTTCAGATAGACAATTTGGGGCACATCTGAGCATATTTCTAGAAAGGTTTGCTGAGGATATAAGATTAATCCTAAATGCACCCAGCACCGTCTTACAGTATAACACCATTTTACAGTACAGTTAGCATTCCAGACTGAAAAAAATGTAGGAAGGGAGAGAGTTAGCTACACGTGAGCACTCATTCCTCTCTGCCTCTAGGCTGTGGGTACCATGTGACCAGCTGTCATATAAATCTGTTATGTTACCCTGTATATTCTGGCTGCTAAGGCTTTCTTGTCATGATGGGCTGGGCCCTCAAACTATAAGCCAAAAGTAAACCCATCCTTACTGGATTTGACTTTTATTGGGTATGAGTAACTAATAGGATGCTTTAGGTAGCTACCAGCAACTGTTATAAACTTACCGCTGGGGTAAAGTCTACCTACCATTCATGGACTGGAAGATTTCAAAAGCACCATCTAAAATCCTAGGACTCTATTCCTTCTACAGCATCTACCTTTTAATAACAATGATTTATAACAATGGAACATTTGGAAAGCACCCCTAATACCCTTTGTTATGTGGGGAGCCCCAGGGAGCATGGTCTCAGACTAATGAAGTACTTAAAATGTCGCACACATAGTCCACAGCAGACAAGTGCTAACTGATGGGCTGCTGGGGTCAGACCTCAGGGTTTAGAGATATCATCTTGTCTCTCCCAAACATAAGCTGTACTATAGGATTTTAAAAAATATGCCACAAGCAAAGGAGCAAGAGAACGTTTAGTAATAAAAAGATTGAGCTATTGGCAGCAAGATACTGTTAGATTTCTGTGGAACTTTTGGTGCTGCTGTGATTGCGATGACATTGCTAAGATGCAGAGCTTTGAGCATGTTCCCCTTTAGTCTCTTGTGCCGCACTGGAACCTTGGCAGTTTGGGTCTATGGTAAGGAACTGCATATACCACTTGCATATGTTACCCAGTGCAAGCAACTTACAGAGAATGCTGTATTTAGTGGCTTCCATAAATAGTTCTTCTTTAATAGATGCTGACACAGACCTTCCAGAGCTATTTCATTTCACCCCAGACTCTAATTCTCTTTGCATGGAAAAGTCAAGACTTTTATAAAGCAAATAAAGCATTTTGAAAACACAGTATTGACTCAATATTGACTGCTGCAAAAGGACAGTAGCTTTGGGGAGACTATAGGCTCCTTTGGTTCCTATGCTGATTTTGGACGATTTTCACAATCATCTTCCAAAATAAATCTGTAAATTGACACAGATAGGAATGTCTTACTTCTCTGTCTGTGGCAAGTGCACTTCTTTCCAGGGTGTCCTTACTGATAAAGGCATCCACCGTGGTGCTAGAAGAATGGAGCTACTCCAGACAATCTAAAGGAGAAGCTGTAACCACATGCAGTTCAATTCCAGCGTTGCCTCAGCCTGCATTCTTCCACTTTCTTTGACTTCATGGCAAATCTTTATGGGAACTTGTATTATTCTGCTTTGGCAATATTAGAAAAAGATCACAAGCTAGATGGCTTAAACACAGTTCTGTAGTCTGGAGGTCAAAGACCAGCATGCCAGCATGGGGGTTCCTTTGAGGGTCTGAAGAAAGGATCCATCCCAGACATCTCTCCCTGGCTTGAAAATGCCATCTCTGGCTGCATCCTCACATGGCCATCCTGTGTGTCTTGTTATTCCAATGTCTATATTGATAAAGAGATAAAGGACAGGAGGCATAGCTGTTCTTCCCTGAGGTCACACACCACAGTGAGAGGGAGGCAGCACCAGTAGCATCCAGCACAGCATGATAAGAAGACACATTTTAATTTCCACTTGAGGGGATTTAGAGATTTCTTATAGGGTCACTTTCCTCCAATTGTAAGACCTGTTAGGATAGACATGCTTCTTGTCACCTGCACATGTATATAGTCTATATGGAAAAGAACAAGATAGATGCGGGTATAGAATAGTTGCATAATCAATATGCATTTGCTTTTGTTGTTGTTTACATAAGGTATACATCCAGATTTGAAATCATCCTGCTATGGTTGAATATGAAAGGTGTCTCCCAGAGGTCCTGGTATTAGGGTACGTAATGTCCACTTGGTGGCACTGCTTAGGGAGGTTGTGTATTCAGTTGTTGGGCATGTGGCCAAGCTAGCCAGTGTGGGTCCTGAAGTATCTGTCAGCCTGGTTTTCAAGTGTGAGTTCTCTGCTTGGAGCCTCTCTGCTACCTGTGAAACTCACCATCGTGAACTCTACCGTGCCTTCCACACAGAGTAGGGTGGAAACTGAGACCTGAGTGGCCAAACAGACTCTCTTTACATCATCCAATATTATATTGACAAGTCATTTTTGTCATGGTGACATGAAATGTAATGAATATCCTCCACTCCACTAGTGCATAATCTCTGTTCTGCAGAAGTCCAAAGTATATTTTCAAAGGAAAGCTCTGAAGTCTGCTTTAACCAGAGTTAAGATACAACTTCAAGGCTCACCTTTGTTCCTTATCTACCACAGCTCTTACACAGGGGTCTTATAATACGTTTCCTAGAATTTTCTTTACTATGATCTGGTTTTCTTCCTCTTAGTTTCCACCAAGGGACATGAATGAAAACTGTCATTCTTCCTCATTCGCATTGCCATCACCCTCGTTTTACTCATCGCTACTGCAGGTAATTCAAAGGCTAACAGATATTGGCCTCTCCCCACTGAGACTTGACCTCAAAGGATGAAAGACGAAAACAAACTACAGCCTCTGCTTTGCAGATCACCAGAAAGTGTCCAGTGCCCAGATGACCCCCTGTAAAGGACCAGACTAAAGATGGATCCTTGCCACTGTGAGACTTGGCATAGTTTTGATATTATCGAAATTTAGATGCACGAAACCCAGGCTGCTAGCTCCATTTCAGTGTATGTTTTGAATTTGAGACACATATTTACATATTGTATACAGCTGTGGCTCTATGTTAAAAAATAGTTCATTATAATGATATATGTTTACATTTTGAAAGAAATGCTGCATGCATGCCCCTCTCCCCAAGCCTCTAATTTCTGGCTCTGTGAAACAGCAGTTTTATCTAGCCTTTGGGTTCTAATTTATACCCCTAGTTTGGTTTTGATAGGAAGTAGATAGCTTCTTCAAATGTTATTTCCTTGAAGGCATTTGTCTGATCTGTCTGTGAAGAAACAGCTCTCTCTCTGCTAGTCTCATGCACCAAACAATGAGTGAAAAGCCCCTATCTATTTGTCTTAACACAGATAATCGTAAGGTAATTATCACCAGCATGTTCCTTATCTTGTGGTGATACGTGCCTTTAATTCCAGCCCTAAGAAGGAAAACACCAGTGAATCTTTATGGATCAAACATATTCCAGGCTACACAGTGAATTCCAGGCCAGAGCAGGTCTACATAGTAAGACGGCCCTGAAAAAGTAAAGAGTTTATACATTTAAAAGTAATTACATGTTAGTTGTTTCATTCTAATGCTTTTGCCAAAACAAAGCAATAAATGTATTAGGTGCTGGATATAATAATTCTGCTTAGGCAATTGAATCGGTACAAATATTTTTATCATATAAGAATGCATATATAAATATATATATAACAAGCAAACGCCTTTATGATTCACCTATCCACAATTAAATATGAGACTATTTCTCAGGGTAGTGAGCCCTGAAATCTCTGCTTGCTCGTATACCCTTGTCATAGTAAAACCTGTAATTATGAGGTAGGGCAAAATCACTGTTTTTCTCTAAATATAGAATTTATTACTCTTGATAAAAGATTGACAAGACTGAGCTAGAGACCTAGAGCGGAGTGGGCCCAGGTCTGAGCCGGCAACCTAGGCCAGAGCAGGCCCGAAACAGTGAACTCAGCAGGAGCAGGAGCAGATCCATACCAGGGACATTTATGGAAACAAGACTGAGCCAGCAATTTGGGCCCCTCAGGGCCTGAGACGGCAAGCTCTATGGGATCAGGAACAGATCCATACCAGGAACATTTGAAAAAACAGGATTGAGCCAGTGACCTAGGCTACAGCAGGCCTGGGACAGTGGACTCCACAGGAGTAGGAACGGATCCAGACCAGGGACATTTACAGAAACAGGACTGAGCCAACGACCTGGTCACAACAGGCCTGAGACAGTAAGATCCATGGGAGCAGGATTGAGCTAGTGACCTAGACCAGAGCAGGCCTGTGATGACAAGCTCTGTGGGAGTGGGAGTGGATCCAGACCAGGGACATTTACAGAAACAGGACTGAGCCAGCAAGCTCTATGGGAGCAGGAGCAGATCCATACCAGGAACATTTGAAGAAACAGGACTGAGCCAGTGACCTAGGCCAGAGCAGGCCTGAGTCTCTACAGGAGTAGGAGTGGATCCAGACCAGGGACATTTACAGAAACAGGACCGAGCAAGCAAACCCCACAGAAGCAGGTACAGGTGAGCAACCATTGGGGGAGTGGGACAAAGCCAGAGATCTCTGTGGGTCAGGGCATGAGTCTGGCACCTCTGAGGGAGTAGGCCTGAGCCAGGACGTCTGTGGGTCAGGGTGTGCCCAAGTCTGTGACCTCTGAGGGAGTAGATAAGAGCCGGATACATTTTCTGGACCAACTCCAAGCCAGGGACCTCCATAGGTGTGGATCCAGATCAGGGACATTTACAGAAATGGTCAGAGTAAGCCTGAGACAATAAACTCCACAGGAGCAGAGCAAACTCCAGGATCACTGAGCATCATCCAAGAACACGGAGTGACTGACAGGGTGACTGAAACTATGGACCTGACTGCACCACGAGGAGCAACCAAACTTAAGTAGGCAGGGAAGACAAAACTAAATGCTGGAAGGAAGAAAGGCAGAGGAGGGGGGAGACACCATGGAATCGCCATAAACAGACATGACAAATCTTTCCCGGTAAGCCAGTGTCATGTGGCGATACACAGATTAATAGAAATGGGTTAAACCAAGATGTGAGAGGGCCCTCCTCTTACAATTGGTGCTAGCTAAATCCACGTAAAAGAGGAGGGCCCACTTGTTCCTCCTGACCGCTCGGCTAGCTTAGCCCTGAAATAACCACAAAGAAATTGTATTAATTAAATCACTGCTTGGCCCACTATCTCTAGCCTCTTATTAGCTAACCCTCACATATTCATCAGTTCCTGAGCACGGAATCCCACCAATCCATGAGGTTCCTGAGCATGAACACTCACCAACTCTTGAGCACAGAATCCCACCAAGCCCTGAACACAGAGTCCCACCAATCCACAAGTTTGCCCCAGAATCAGGCTACAAAATGCCACCAACCTCAAGCCCCCTCTGGAAAGCTCCATCCCCAAAAATCCTATATAAGCTCTGTACCCTGGGAGGTCACATTAGCCTATTTCTGTGTGTGTGGAGGGGTTCAAGGAGAGATTAGTTTGATACTGGTAGTCTGAGTAAGAGACATTCTTCTCCATTGTGGGAGGGAATCACTGCAATGTGTGATTGGAACACGTTCATGAAAGACTGCTGATTTTGTTCTCAGCCCTTCGGCATATGCCTGAAACCGAAATCTTCAACTTTGTTGTCAGGTCTCCACACAGTAGAAACACACTTCTGGGTCTTCAGCCTGCTGAGGGAAGATCAGTGGGCTTTCACAGCTGCCACGTGTATTTGTACAAATGTCTTACACCAGGCTGTCCTTGAACTCAGAATCCACCTACCCCTGCCTCCCTAGTGCAGGGATTAATGTGTGTGCCATCACCTTCTGGCTTACATCTCATTTTTACATATTTTTCAATGTCTTTTGCTTGTTCGATTTTTCTGGAAACATCAGAGAGTGCCAAAGTCAATACTTCCATTAGGTGGACATTTTGCAAATGAGAGATAGACTTTGTGCAGACCAATTCCATAACTGAACTTGAAAACCATATAATTTCTTTGCTTCTTCTGTCTAGGCCTGAGTTTTGTTCACTTCCATGATTAGTAACCCTTCTAGGTGAACATAGAACCTCTCGAGTCCCCACACTGGGAAAATACCACTGAGAAATGATACAGAGCAGCAGAGAACACTGGTCAACAGGGACATCACGGTCTTGGTACTGTACTCTGAGAATATGCAGATTTGAGAACATGCTTCCATTCCCAAAACACCATGCATGACATTTAGTGGCTTTTATTTCTGTAAATTTTTTCCCTCTAAGAACAATTGTCTGATAAAAGACGTTTTTGAAGTTTGTCTTATTATGAGTATCAATTACCTTATTCATATACAACGGCCACATTCAGCAACCAATCAGCAAATGTCTTTAATTTTATTCTCTTAATATGGTCTTTATTTCCATCACTAGGTATTTCAACATGGCATATTCATGAGTATGAGTATAAGACTCTGTGTTTATATGTACATGTGTGATTGTAATGTTCGTAGTCTATAAACTGAAAAATTCAGCTTAGTAATACAATAAAATGAGGTATGGTGCTGGAAAAAATTTTCAATTGTTCCAAAATACATCTTGTCACTATATAGCCTGTTTGCTCATCACAGACAATCTTATACTTGAAATAAATATGGAAGATAATCTATGTTGAAATATTACAAAATTTTAAATATTTAATCCCCAAGTTTTTTCTCAATATTTTCTTTTAAGAATAACCCCAACTTCTCTAATTCTCTCTGTTGGTCCAACTCTCTGTTACCCTCCCTCCTTCTCCATTTTCTGTGTGGTATGCACATGTGAATGCCAGATGGTGATATTGAATGTCTTTCTTTGTTACACTCCACTTTTTCAAGACAAGGTCTTGTTGAACTCACAGTTTATCGCTTTGGCTATATTGGCTGGCCAGTAAGCTCCGAGGATCTAATTGTCTTTGCTCTGGCCTGCAGCGTTGTGTTTCCAGAATATTTTTAAGTGGGTTCTAATGATCTGGACTCAGGGCCTCATGTTTCCGCACAAATATTTTGCCCACTGAAAGCCATCTCCCAACTCTGGAACCTGGGCTTTCTGTGTGTGTTGCCTTGGTTCTCTTTTCTTTTTATTGAACTTTCAAGAGCTCACATGCATAGATTATACTTCACATGCCCTTATTACTTCTGCTTTGACTGTTGTATCTGACTGCTGTTCCTATTTTAAAGTCATCATTTTTCTTGTAGACATTTATTTTCTTCTGTATTGTCTGTGCTCCTTTTCTTTTCTCAAAAACCTTACACAACCTAATGGGTGTAGATTGAGAGCAGAAAGAATTGCCTTCACTTTTTAATAGACTGTTGAATATTTTCAGGACCCTAGCCACCCATAAGACAAATAGTCATCAGGAATCTCATAATAACCATTATGCAGCATCAGACTCACCCCTTCCTCAAGAGATATCAAGGAAGGGAAATTTCAGGGCAGTGAGTTACATAGAGAAGATACAAAAGCCACAGAGTTATCTTGTATGTTGTCCCAAACTCAATGAGAAATTATTATCTTCCGGTTGAACCACATGGAAAACTTCTAATAGGCCCCTTCACCTTCAAAAATCCAAACCCAAAGGAAATGATGACCCAGTGCGCCTGATTTAGGATCAATTGGTGTGGAACCCCAGAAGACTCCTGGGCCTAGGTCCATTTTACTTGTCCAAGTGAGAAAGATGCCTGTTAATTAGGAATTTAACTTTTTCAAGTGCCTACTTCTACACAGAGTTCATGAATGTTCTAGAAACTGATTTTTCTGGTCACTATCTGTTGACAGAGATTTTTGTCCTTCCCTGACCTGCAGCTGTTCAGTCCCCCCAAAACACACAGAGATCTATATTAATCATAAACTAGCTGGCTTATTAGCCCAGGCTTCTTATTAGCTCTTGCATCTTATATTTGCCCATAATTCTTGTCTGTGTTAACCACATGGCTTGGTACCTTTGTCAGTGAGGCATTCTCATCTTGCTTCCTCTGTGTCTGAGTGACAACTGCAGACTGACTCATTTAACTTCCCAGAATTCTCCTGTTCTCATCACCCCACATCTACTTCCTGCCTGGTCACCCCACCTATATGTCCTGCCTGGCTACTGGCCCAATCAGCGTTTGATTAAAAATAATACAAGTGACAGGAGAAAAGACCATTGTCCCACAGCAACTATCCTTTTTGGCCCTAAAGGACACTGTTATTCTCTTGATATGGGTATGTGTGGGAGGTGTTTCTGGGGAGGCAGAGATAAAATGAGAAGAAACATTGTAGATACTTTGAGGCCCATTACATTCACCCAAATGACAACAACTTTTGGTGGCATTGAGCATAGACTGTCTAACCAAGTACTGCATAAGACAGTTTCCAAACAGCTGCTGTGCCTCTAGTGCATCTTTACATGTTTTAAATGTTTAAAATTATAAAACATTTATGAGCCTTGTAACAAAAAATCAAGACATTTCTAATGAAATAATCAGAAAACACTTCTTGCTTACCCTCCCTCACGCAAACGATGGCATCTCATCCATTTGTCACTTTGCAAATTACACACATG
The DNA here is from genome assembly GCA_001685075.1 of Bramus lutescens. Taxonomy (NCBI): domain Eukaryota; kingdom Metazoa; phylum Chordata; class Mammalia; order Rodentia; family Cricetidae; genus Bramus; species Bramus lutescens. Next base: position 134,517 of record LOEQ01002197.1, on the reverse strand, counting down.
TATATACATCACAGACTGATTGGACACCATCAAAGCAGAGTCACATTGCAAGGAGTATCTGGGAAGAGATGGAGAAGAGAATATGATCAAAATGTGCTGTATATTTTTATTTCAAAGTTTATATTAACAATATGCCCACATATATAGACAAAGCATGCATACACACATGCTTCCATGTGAGCAGTTTTGTGTCTTTTAGGGACTAGTTAATTTTCCAGATAGCTTTATAATGCAGAATACCTTAAATGAGCAAATTGGGGCAGGAATCATGCATGGAAGTCCATATTTCTCTAGGATTAAGATTTTTAAACAAAAATTTCTCATGAATTTGTATCTTTGAGATGAAATATTAAGAACTTTCCTGAGTTGGGGAGATATCCCACGGGTTTTGAATTGGCTGGAAATAAGTTGTTATGATGTCCATCCATTGAGGGGTCAATCACAACCTCTGCCATGTGGAGGACAATCTTACTTCCTCCAATGACTCCTAGATCTAATCAGAATCCTTTTTGGTCGTAGGGAAGGAACCACAAAAGTAAGCTAATGGGCACTGATTTTCTCTATTCTGTCAAGTGTATACTTCATTTTTAACTCATTAAAAATTCCTCTGGGCTGTACACATTTGCAATTTCATTCAATAGTCAAGGAAACTGAGGATAAAGAAAGTTCAAACAAGCCTGTCTAAGATAATGCAACCAGTAAGTGATAGAAATGACATTTCAATTGAGCTTGTCTGTCTCCAAATTCCATGTTATGTCTAGCAACAATTGATTCTATCTCTGCTGAATAAAAAGTTGCCTCCTCTGGTAATATTCGCATCAATAATTGAACAAGGCAGAGCCAGTCTTGGCATGAATGCCAGTGTGGGTCATCTGAGGTAGCTGATGTCTGGAAGAAGCCCTTTTCCCTTTAGCTCTCTCCCCATTCCACTTTTCTCTGGTTTTCTTTCATTTAAGGCTACCAGTGACATTCCTAGGTGACATCAACCTGAAGGCATAGAAGAGTCATACTCAGAAGAGGCATATTTTCCTTCAGCTGTCTTCATTATACCTTGCCATGTTATTGTCTGACAAGTCCGCAGCTGACTGGCTAGACAAATTGTACTCCAGTGTCAAGTGAGCACTGGAGCATAACTTTCTACTCAACCCCATATTTTCATTTGTTGAGCTAGGCAAACTATAAATTAAAAAAAAAGTTGAGTGAGAAAGAGAGAGAAGAAAATGATGTAGGAGAGATGAAGGAAGAAAGAGAAGGAGGGGTGAGGAAGGGAGGGGAGAAAGAAAGGGAGGGAGGGATGATAGAAGGAAAATAGGAAAGGAGAGATGGGGATGGGAGGGAGGGAAGGGTGAAGGAAGGAAGAGAAAGAGGAGGGAATGACTCTCTTCAGGGTTTCACTTTTCTCTACTTCTTGAGATGTATGAAAGGAGCCAAATTCAGGGTCCTGCATGTTAGCTTAGTGATTGAAAGAGATAAACGTCCACGATGCTGACAAGACACCAGGGAAGTTGCAGTTCAAACCAATTTATTGATTTATTTGCCCCCTATGCTCCTTTCTCTAAGAAGGACCTGCCGCAGAAGTATCATGGAAAAGGCCTCTCAGGGCCATGAACTAAACTAAGCTGAGGACCTCAACTCTGTACAAAACAGCATTAATTTTGTGCCATTCCCTTGAAATGCTCTGTAATGCTGTGAGGAGTAGCACTGTCTCCCTACAAATGTTCTCTCAGGAACAGCTGCCTTCCCTGTTCCTCAGCTGCTACCAAGCTTACCTTCTGTTTCCCCAGCTTTATGTGTTCTCTCTTAGCATTGGGATTCTGAGCTTTGCCCCCCCAAATCAATATTTTCAATTTTTATTGCATCCCCAGTGAGAAATTCAGCTCATCACTTGAGGCTGTTTTGTTTCTCTTAAACAGCCTGGAGGTATTTCCCGTTTCCATTTCAGAAGAGTTGCTCAACTTTTGTATGTTTAACCATTGTTTAAGCATTGTAATGCTCAACCGTTGTAGGTTTACTTCTCTGTTAAAGAAAACTAGTAAAATAATCATTATTTGCTCAGGGTTGGCATCTGGGTTAAATGAAGCACAACACAGGCTAGAAGATTTAAGCAGGCTTGGTGTGTGTGTGTGTGTGTGTGTGTGTGTGTGTGTTTAGTTTTTGTAAGAACACTTTGTAATTATCAAGGTGTTTTGAAGGAAGCTATTGGTATTCCTGTGGCCATCATTACAGCTATTCATCGCTCCTTCCACACATGGAGGAAACTGCAATTACTGAAACGTGAAGTGATTGCAACTCTTACAGATCAGTTTTAACTGAGTCACCCTGAAGGACAATACTGTTTCTGTGTTCAAAGAGGTGGGAGGTATGCTCCTTAAAATGACAGATATCAGCACAGACTCCACGACTTACACTCAGAATCTAAAGGAGAAGATGATTAAAAGTTAGAATGCCTGGTCAGGTTACACAATAGCATCAGTAATAAACCTGTTTAGGGAAGGTTTCTTTTTATTTTACATGCATAAATATGATAATAAGGGAAGGACATATATACACAATTATAAAATCCTAGTTGTTCCAACTGTGGCTGTCTCTATTTCTTTGAATAGCAGACAAGGAAGCTAGCAGAATTGAGATTAAAATTTTGGCTGACAGGGATACTGGTGATGTTTCTCTTCTGTAGATGGTGCCCTTTATTTCTCTGGGAAACTTTCTGTGATAATTTGAGTGCATAATGATTTTTGATGATCTCAGGAGAACAAAAGGCTGACCCAGTCAGAATTCATCTTCTGCTTGCAAGTGTTGATGCAATCATTTAAAATGATATTAAATATGGCTGTAATTGTTCAACTGAACATGCCCATCTTCTGGCACTGCGGTGTCTATGCGCAGTGTCTGCCATTGACGAGATGGGTATGTTGCTAAAGGAGGCCTTGGCTTGAGATTCACATTGAAGAGCATTAAACTGGCTTGCAATCATGACCAATTCTCAAAGTAAAGGTTCCATTTCTGAGGTAACCACATTCATCCACTGACACAGCATCATTTATTAGTCTTCTTCTCTTGAAAATGCGACATTGAGGATTAAGTTTGCCATGCAAGTTTTATGGGGGCACATTCGAACCACTGCGCATGACCTTTCCAAGGTGGTCTACCCATTGCTTGTGCCACGTGACTTTAGACTTGCATGGTAAGTGCTGCTGGCAGCCAACAGTCAAATCAATGTTGTGCTTCATTGGCCCTTCTCTCCACCAGACTCTCCTCAGAGTCAGCAAAGGCCTAGGTTGGTGCTGGGATTGGAGTGGGGTAGAGTAGTCTCTCAAGGGTTTGTATGTTTCTGACAGTCAAATAGGCTGCATGGTAAACATTTCATACTCTGTGGGTCATCTATCTACAGTAGCTGTATATAACACATAGTAATGTGTACACCACGTGCCAATGTGAGGGAAGAATTGACAGGCAAAGGTCTTGAGTCTTCGGCAGTATCTAAAGAATGGTTTATTTATTCTGACTCGTGGTTTAAGGGTATAATCCATCAAGTTGGGGAAGGAAGGCGTGGTGGTAAGAGCTTGGGGCAGCTGGATGTATTGCATACCCAGTCAGGGAGCAGAGAGGCAAATGCTGGTGCTCAGTTCACATTCTCCTTCTCTTTTAGCTCAGGACCACAGCTCAGGAGATAATTCCACCCGCTTTTAGGGAGGATCTTCCCACCTCTGCTCACACAATTTAAAAACTCTCCTGTGTACAATGGCTTGTCTCCTGGGAGATTTTAGAACCTGTCAATCTGTCAAGTCAGCAATTATTATTTAGCTTCCCCAAATATTTCTTAACTTTGCACCTAAAGGTATTACTTCTCTTTTTGCCAACATAATATTTTTATTGATTATTTGGGAATTTCATGTAATGCATCCCTATCTCACTCACTTCCCCATTCTCCCAGGTCCATCCTACCCTTCATTTCAACACTCCCATGAAAAAAAGAAGAAAAGAAAAAAGAGAAAAAAATATATTAAGTTGAATTTGTGTTGCCATTTACTCACTGGAGCATGGTCACACTCCCAGTGGCCAGTATTCCCTTAAAGAAAACTTATTCCTCCCTTACCCCAACCTTGCCAGAAGCCATCAACTGTGAAGAGCTAAACTTCACCATCCCTATCACAAATTTAGGTTTTCTTCAATGATTCCCTGTCTAGATTGTCTCTTTGGGGGTGGGGTGGGTATAGAGGTTGTCACAGAATCCTTCTATGTCTCTCATTCTCAACATTGAGGCAGCAGTTATCAATGTTACTGCAAAAGAAGCTCCTTGACCTTTTCAGTCAGGGGTAGCATGGATGGATCATGGATTTCCACATGGTTTCTGGTGACAGCAGAGACCATTGACCTCAGTATGATCTCCAGTGGCTGTACAGAGTACAGACAGTAACACAACCCCCAGCAGCAGCACAACCTAGCGACAGCCACATGGTTTTAGTGACAACACAGACAATGGACATCTTCATGGCCTTAGGTGGTAACATAGACCTCGGACATTCACATGGTCTTCTATGGTAACAGGCCTCAGGCATCAATATGGCCTCCTGAGAGAGTACAGACCACGGAAGTCAACACAGACCTCAGTCACAGCAAGGACCATGGATACCATCATGGTCCTCAGATGCAGTGCAGGCCATAGACATCAAGTGCCCTCCCACTCAACACCACAGACACCAGCACGGCCTCAAGCTGCCGCACAGACCCCAGACACCAACATGGCCTCTTTTGAGGGCAACATGAACCATGTAAATCTTTTGAGGAGGCCCAATCCAGAAAATGAACTGTTCTCCTTCTCAGATATCCAGACTTTGCTCAGAGCCAGGCAGTTGTGCAGCTGGGAAACAAGTTTGGGGGCCGAGCCTAGTTTCGGGTTGCTGCATACCACTCTGTAGGCCATAGTTGGCAAGGACATACTCCCCATTCAGCTGCAGCCTTCTCCCACATATGCCACCTCCATGGGTCTTTAGTTCTACTTTCTTCACCAAGCACATGCTGATCTGTTCCTCCATCTTTCCCATCTCTCCGCCGCATATTCATTGTCATGGTGGCATTGCAAACTGCAGTGGGTCACACTGTATACTCTTTTGTGCTAAAACAGTTTTACATGCAAACACTCATTATTGCAATGAGCCATTGGTCTGGTTCAAGGCTTCTAGCTTCTGGAGCACCATGAATCCTGGACCATTGCCGAAACTCCTCTCGGATATCCTACTGTTACCCAGAATCAGAGGGATCTTGTGCCTAGCAGGGCATCCAGGGTCAGGATCCCTACGAGCTCCAGGCTACCTCACACCTCGCTGACTTTGGTGCCAGCTGCCCCAAAGCTCAGACCATTGTGCTACAAGTGCTCAGGCCCCATGTTTCAGTTTTCCCAGCAGGATGAGCATCACAGGCTGCTAGCAATGCCTCCATTCTGTGAGTCAGCTGGGGGTCAAGAATTGGCCCTGTTCAGTCATGCCATACTCTTCATCAGCTGAGGCCACATGCCTATCATTCCCATACCCTCTCTGCCATGACTCTAGTTTTATCATTCTCTGCCGTACTCATGACTTTGTTTTGCCTTCTTTCTTTCCAAATTCATGAATTCACTTTTCAAAAGCATCTTTTCATAGGCCTGCCTTGTTTCAGTTTTCCTGGAGATACTTCAGGCTCTGCAGGATCCCCTCAGAGCCTCCATGGGTCTCTCAGACTCCTTGGAGCTGTTCCATGGTCCTGCCAAGTTGACTAGCAGGGTATTCCTTCTAAACCTCAATTTCCCACTTCTTATCCCCAGGGGATAAGGGCTGTCCCATAATGCAAAATCCACTTGCCCCAACATCTAAAGTCTCTACAGACTTTAACCATCCCATCAAACTGTTCTAAAGTCTAAGTGCAGAGTTTCTTCTGAGTCTCAGATAATCTCCAAACTCCCATATAAAAAAATAAGTTGTATACTTTGAAGATATAATGGCACATAATAGACATTCCTGTTCCAAAAGGCAAGAAGGGACCTTCTGGCTTTCATGGTTTCCATAGAGAAGTCAGTCAAAGGATAACATGTAGTTATCCTCCTGAATATCGGAAGTAGGCAAAATGGCCA
>LOEQ01002197.1:104994-115230 GCA_001685075.1 Bramus lutescens | reverse complement strand
CCCAATCCCCCAAGCTCTCCCCATCCTCCCCTTCTCACTTCTCTCTCTCCATCTTTCCTTACCCCCACCCCACCCCACCCCCTAGCTCCTAATTTTTGCCTGACAGTCTTGTCTACTTCTGATATCCAGGAGGATAACTATGTGGATCTCTTATTTCTGTTGCTTTCCTGAACACAAGGGACAATTTGGTGACAGATTTCCTTAGGACTTCTCTGAGTCTCAGAAAATGCAGGAAGCACTGTGAACACATGACTATAGAGACTTCTCTAAAATGATATTTAAACGTCATCATACTCTCCAAGGATCTCCAACCCCAAGAGCTTAAAGTTATGACATAAATATCTATTGCAACTTAAATATTAAATCAATCAATATGAGGGAGAAAGAAAAGAGTCTGACAAGTTCTCACTCTTTATTTCACTTTAGTTTACATGGCTCAAAGAACATGGCATAAATATGAATTACTTTGTAAACAGCTGCCCATTAAAATAAAGTTACTATGTTTACCTGCTTCACATAGCTCTGACCACAGTCCGTGTATACTCTAACAACTTATTAAACCAATAGATCCAAAAGTCTTTCAAACAGATTTTTCAAAAGCTCCTTTAATGAATGTCTCGTGAAAGTTTCACAAACAACCCAGTACCCTGGTCCAACAAACAGAAGCCCCAAGTGGTGACTGGGATTCCTGTTTGGAGTCAGGGTTAATTTTTGTCACCAACATTAAGTAATGGGGGTTTCAAGACTTCGATAGCATACTGAGTTTTACATATGCAAATGGAATTAAGAAAAATGTATCTACTTGTCAGGCTTGTTTAAACAGCAAAAATATGCAATAATACATGTTAGGCATTCTCCACAATTCTTAAAAGACAATATAGAATCTGTACATATCAACTTTTTCATGTTATTACTTTCATTATTGGAAAAATTGGCCTATCAAAACCAAAGGACTTAACGTTTTTGGTGACATTTTCCCTTTCTTTGTGCTGTTTTCCCCAGGGAGTTTTTAAAAAAGATAAAGCAGTATTTTAAAGATTCAAGATACATTCCTCCTTATTACACGTATGAGATATGTCAAGGTAAATACAATCTTTAAATAATTTTGCAACATTAGCAGTTGTAGCAAAAGGGAGCAGCTGTGGGCTGCATTCCTGCCGCCCGACTCCTGGCTAGCTTACACTTGAAATAACAACACACAAATTGTATTCATTTAAATATTCATTATATCTAGCCTCTTCTTGGCTAATTCTCACATCTTGACTAACCCATTTCTATTAATGTGTATCACCACTTGACTGTGGCTTACTGGTATGAGTCTAACCACTGTCTGTCTTGGGTAGGACAAGCAAGCAGTGTACAATGGAAAGGACTTTAACGAGCAGACTGGCAGGTGATAATCGATCGCGTTGTCAAACTCTGAGACAGTGTTAATAAAATCAACCTTGGATGAGGGGGTGGAGCCAGACACTAGTTGACGAGAATTAGTCATAGAGAGTACAGAAGACCCAGGAAGATGGAGAGATACACAGGAAGAAGTAGGGAAGGACTCATATGTACAAGTCCTTGTCCCTCGGTGGGACAGTTAGAAGCAGTTTCATTTCCTTTGGATTTGTGTTTGGGCTATTCTTGAACCCTTTCAGCTCTGGGAACTTCCCCATATAATTTAGAAAAGAGAAGCCATTACATTGCAGATTAAATGCTCACAGAGCACCAAGGCCAGCTAAGTCCTTAGACTCCCTTCAGTCAACTGGTGATTATTCCCTTGTAGAGCATTCGCTTCTAGTATGCAAGGGAACTCTTAAATCTCTTTTTTTAGCCTTTCACTAATAGTCAGAAGACTATTTCTGGATCCTGTACATGTTTGTTTGAGAAGATTTTTGGTTATTTTTGCGGGATATTTGATCGCACTGTGAAACACTGAGACTGTGTTAATAAAATTAACCTTGGATCAGGGTGCAGAGCCAGAAATGAGTTGCAAGAATTAGCCATAGAGAGTATGGAAGACCCAGGAAGAAATAGCCGTAGAGAGTATGGAAGACCCAGGAAGAAATAGCCGTAGAGAATATGGAAGACCCAGGAAGAATTAGCTGTAGAGAGTATGGAAGACCCAGGAAGACAGATAGAGAGATGTACAGAAACGAGGTGGGAGAGATTTAGAGATTTGCAGTCCTTTGTGGTTTGGGGCAGATGGAGAGATGCTCTCTTGTTTGGTCACCAGCTGAAAAGCAAGGTCAGTTGGTTGCTTCTCGGCTTCTCTTATCTAGCAGGTTTTCGCCCCAACATCTAACTTCTGAATCTTTATTGGTAAATAGAAAACTTAGATAAAAGCAACAGGTTAAAAGTCAGTTAATCTTTAAGGGGCAGGTCAGAATTTAAAATAACAAACAGTCAAAGAAGACCAGAAAGTACCAACAATATTCTTAATCCGGGGTGCACATTACAACCAATGGGCACATATTTATTACTGTTCACATAAACATTCATTGACCAGATCCACAGCATGTCCATGAAGTAAGACAGGAGTCAGGGCCCAAACATTTTTAAAAGAAAATTCAAAATATTATTGTCCCATGGCAATATGTTAAAAATAAACTTTTCTGACTTTCGAAAAATAACCAATAACCATGAACTTACAACTGGAAGTGACAAACAGCACATCCGTGATAAAACAGGGATGGGATCACCTCTCCTCTGCATATGAAGGACTCAAGACTCAAATGTGAGGATGAAATGGACGCTGATGAAAGGAAACAGGACTACAAGGCAAGCAGAAGGGAGAGGCTTCCATGGCTATTCAGTGCTAGTTCTCCTCCATTATCCTTACATGTTTGAGGGAATCATTTCCTCCTGACTATGTGTATGAGCTGAATGGGAAATACACTGTCTTATCTCACTGCTCAAAGACAATGGTGGAAGAGTAGATTTGCACCCTGGGAATGGGCAGTCATATCATGTATCAGTCCACAGCAACTTACTCAGGGTCGTGTGGCTCGATATGGAAGCATTGAGCTTCCCATGTAGTTAGGACACGTACTAGACAGAGCCAAAGGCCATTGAGAGTTGTTTTTAGGATTTGTTGTAGGCAGAGCTAGAAAACGGATGCTCATTTCTTCACCAATGTCAAGGATGGAGAGAAGAAGCTGATGATTTTGATTCTTGGGAAGTAGATGCTGAGACTTGGTGTAAGTTGCAGGGATTTGGGGAAAACTTCCAGGGGTACACAGTTGTTGGAGGAAAGAGAAGGGGCCAGCACCAAGCATGGAGCAACTTGTGGCTGGGAGCTGCTCTTAATGTTTCCATTCTTACTCTTTAAATTGTACTGAGATTCTGTAATGAATATTGTGACGTAGAAGTTTTGGAACTAAAGCACATCTCTCTCTCTAATACCTACACACCTCACTGAACACAGAATAGTCGAACTTGTACCTACCTAGAGCTTTCAGCCCTACAGACTGATCTTCATGGTTTTGAGACACTCTAAATGATACCAAAGGAGAAAGGAAAACACTAATACAGCTGCAAACCCTTGGATCTACAATGGTGGCCAACCTATAAGATACACTAGTGTAAGAGTGGTACAAAGTTTACAGGAGTAATCAGTATTTCATTGGCTTTACAGTCCACTCTATGAGTTGGAACCCATACCTGATACTGTTTGAGTGGCCAAGAACCCAATACTAGATAGGATAGGTACCTAGGAGAAAATTGAATACTACTGGTCTACTGAAGGAATGTAGAAATAAAATGACTCCTAATGACATTCTGCTATGCTCACAGATTAGTATCCTGCTCAGTCACCATCAGAGGAGCTTCCTCCTGCAGCAGATGGGAACAAATATAGAGTAAAGAGTGAGAGACTTTGGAGCACTCAGTCCTAGATTGAATGTTTCCATCAAATCCCTCCCCTTAGGCCTCAGGGAATCTTCTGAGGGCAGAGGTGCAGGGGATAGATTGTAAGAGCCAGAGGACATGGAGGACATCAAGGAAACAAGACCTGATAACCACAGCAGGACCGATGCACATATGAACTCACAGAGACTGTGGCAGTGTGCACAGGTCCTGCACAGGTCTGCATCAGAAGGGGTCCAAGAGATAAGAGAAAAAGTGAACACACAACCCCATCCCTAACACAGAAGCTATCTCCAATGACAACCATTTGCTAATGGAAAATTAGTTTTCTGCAAGCTAGTCTCGAGGGGGAAACAAACCACTCTTAATTGTAGACCCTATGCCCAACACAAAACAAACTCACTGGCATCGTTGGAGATTTCTTGCCTCCTAATGTTATGTCAGTGCGTTTTTCTTTTTAACCATACAGGTCCTTTGCATATTTATTATTGCTTCCGGTTTTGTGTTTATGGGATTCCCATGTGTAATATGTGTGTCTGTGCATCATATGTGTTTCTTGGGCATTTTCTTTGGCTATATTTCTTCTGTGTTTTTTTTTCCTATTTGGATTTGGTTTTGTTTTATCTTATTTAATTTTAATATTGTTCCTTAGAAAAATTCCTTAGAAACACACAAGAGAACTGTTTTCTAATAAGAGACAGGAAGGGGATAGATCTGGAGGGGGAGGGGTGGAAGAACTGGGAGGGGAAACTGTAATCTGAATATATTTGAAAAAATATCTGTTTTCAATAAAATAGAATACAAGTCTCTCCAGATGCCCCAAAATGCTGTCTTCAAGAATTTCCTGAACTAGAAAAGAGTCATTCACCTTGAGTTCATGATTGCGTTCCAGGGAAGCCACATCTAGTAAACTGTCAACACAATGATAAAGGCTTGGTCTCTTAGGCAGGCACAGAAAAAAATCCCTGCTGACCTAACTTACATATGGATTCTAACGCCAAAAAAAGGGGGGAGGCAAATATAAAACATCAAATGTAAAGGAAAAATGTGACTAGAGGTGGTTGGAAGGAGGGGGAAATGAAGAAATGTGGGTCAAAGGGCACAAAGTCAGAAATCTGGAAAATGAATCGATTTAAAAGGTATATAACATGAGGAGTATAATTAATAATATATAGTACTCAGGATTGCTGGCTGAAAGATTGGCCCTTGCCACACACACTGAAGTAACTGTGAGATGATGAATATGCTAATTTATTTGATGAAAGAAACATTTCATTGCTCATGTACATGTCAGGACACCATATTGCCTGCTTTAAAAACTTACAGTGCAGTTTAATTTTTAAGTTCCAATGTCTCTCACTGCCAAGTGAGTATGTAATATGAAAGTGGCCAAGAAGAGAGACTGTACCAGGAAATAAATCCTGCCACAACTTTGCTCCTGGATTTTTCATTCTCTAGAATTATGAGAAAATAAGCATTTGTTTAAGCCAAAAACAAAAACTCAGGGTACCTAATAAGCTCTGACCAGTCTTTCTTCCAAGATTATTTCCCTGATTGCAAAAGAAACACACAGAACAATTGGTCCTTTGATGTGAAGTCAGATGAGCAGAGAGAGTTTAATTGTAGAGAATAAAGTTTTTAAAAAATCATTGAATGAAGTAGTTACAGTGTTTTGGAAAATATTGATAGCTTAAGGGTGGAACTTGATGGCTGTAGCGGTCATTTAAGGAAATGGTTGGGTGAATTGAATAAAGAAAGGTCTTTATTTGGCCGATCAATACTTGAAACTCAAATTTTGAGTACATACCCCAATCATGCAGGCAGATTGAAAGAAATCAAGATTGTATTATCAGAGAAAAAGAACATTTAAGAAGGCCTAAACTAGGCCCTCTGAATGTGGGTGACAGTTGTGTGGATTGGGCACTCTGTGAGACCACTGACAGTGGGACCAGCATTTATCGCCAGTGCTTGAACTGACTTTTTGGAGCCCATTCTTTTTGTAGGGATACCTTGTTCAGCCTAAATATAGGGGGGAGAGCCTTCCTTGGGCCTGCCTCAAAGTGATGTGTCAGACTTTGTTGACTCCTCATGGGAAGCCTTACTGTCTCTGAAGAGTGGATGGGGGTAAGGTAGGGGGACAGTGGGGAGAGCAGGAGAGGGGAGGGAGTCAGAACTGGGATAGGTATGTAAAATAAGAAAAGATCATTTTACAAATGAATGAATGAATGAATGAATGAATGAATGAATGAATGAATGAATGAATGAATGAATGAATGAATAGAGGCTTCAATGACTCCAAAACCCTGATGATGGTAGCAGGTGCTTCCTAAAACTTTGGAAGAGAATAATCACAGCCTAAGTCATTGTTTGAATACATATAAAGTAATTATGGCATATGTTTAACTATAGTGAGATCACACCCTACATACTTCTTTTCTTTCTGTTCTATTTGTGATTTTAAGCAGAGAGGACCCTCATTTGAAGATGGGGATTGAAATATAATATGTATGGAGAATTGAAAATGAAACTTTGGCTAATCTTCTTTGGCTCAGACTACGGCCTCACAAAGACCAACAGCAATAATAGCTGTGATTTATGGGTTTCTTGCAAAGTTCCAGGCATTGCTCTAAGTTCTTTGTGTGAATTATTTCATGCAATCTTCACATACGTTCGCTAAGAGTAGATGCTCATTAATATCCTCATTTCACATATGATAAAAATCCAGCTCGAGAGATCATATGTCCTGTTTCAAGGGGGGGGGGAGTAAAGCAAAGTTCAGATAGAACTAATGTTGCAGACCGCTTTGCAGAAAGTACTCCAAATGAAAGTAATAAATCATGTCCCATGATCTTTGGGAATGGCCAAGAAGGAATGGGATGGTGTTGCCCAGGATGAAACAGAGCACACACGGGCTTAGGGAGGGATGTAGCAAGGGAAAATATGTAACAGGTCATCACCCCAGCAGTGACAGATAGATAAAGGGCTGTGACATCTCAGTTGAAGGACTCCTCTTTCTACCTGGTGTACACAGAGGGTGCCTCTCCTGTGTGTCTTCACGGAACCATTCGAATTTATCCAATGTGCACTGTGCTCCAAAGGTTTTGGAAGAGAAATGGAACAGATCAATGAAGGAATGACTGAGTATAAGTTTAAGGAGGGGAGATAGTAATATAGTTTTCAACAAGACAGACAAAATATATTTTTAAATACAGCAGCCAGTGCGGTAAACTTCTGACTTGGGGACAGTTCCTGCAAAGACTTAGTGAATGAATGAGGTGCTTTGTTTCTCTGCCCTACTTGTCTTCAGGTTGTTTTGAACATAGAGTCAGGAGCTGGGATTTCATTCTGATATAGACTCATCCCAGTAAGCAAAGTCTTATTTGAGGTTTGCCTCATATGCTTAAAACATACATGAATTATCTATGTTTATATATATATGATTTTAAGAACTCAATAACGTTTGTTGAACACTGAGCACTTGCATGGCATAAGGACAAATTAAAATAGTTCCCATTTTATATACTAAAATTAATTTGGTCTTACAGTATAGTTATTGACACCAAAACAGCAATGGTCTCATCTCTTTTTGTGGTCTCAGATTCAGTGTCCATTCTTTATAAAAGCTGCGCTTATCTTGAAAACCTAACTCAAATCCTTTCTGTTATTTTTTCTTGGTGGCCAAATTTTGTCTCTCTACTTATTGTGTGTTCTAACTAAAATCTATTGGTGTGGAATAATTTAAAATGGCTTTCTGGTAGCAAAGGGTAGGCCCTCTCATTCATTCCTGTAACTCCAACACTTAGTGTCCAGCATGTAGCAGCTACTTAAATAAATTTCATTTATTTAAAATTTAAATTTTAAAATATATTTATTTATATAAAATTTAAATATGAATGAAAGAGGAAACAACACTCCCATTTACAGTAAGATTAGAAAACCACTGGGATGGTAATGACCTTTGAGAGGTCAGACTTTAACTGCCCACAGATGAAGAAAAGTGTGCCGAGAAGAGGTGAACCAACTCATTATCAAAGTTATTTGCATTTAAGATAAATTAAGAATTTATTTATTTAAAGGCCCATTGATTAATTTCCCAAGATAAGAAAAAGGTTACAGATGACAACAGCCAACACACTTCCTTCAGATATTGTATGGATTCTCTGAAAATGTGAGAATTCACACACATATGCACACACACACACACTCATACATATATAAACCAACACACCAGCACATACACAAGCTAGTATAATATGGTTTTGTGAGATAGTCTAAGGTCAGTGCTGATAATTTCAAGTGTTAGAAGGCAAACATCTGATCTAAGTGTAGAACATTCTGTTTTCAGAAGTTCAACCTGCTCCAGGGGTGTATTCAGCAGGGTAAGGAGGTCCCCAGAAAGTTCTGGTAACCCCTACTTTAACCTAACTGGCCCCCTGAAGTAACCTTTGATTTTTATAACTCCAAAATTCTACAGGAAAGTGTAATTATAAACCCCGTTATTTCCTCAAACTTCCATCATCTGTTCCTTTCTGGAAAAAGAGCTGAGCAGTAATTCTAGCCTCTGTGTTTGAAGTGCATGTGTTTTTTCACTCCAACAGCGATGCTTTATAAACTCATAACAAATGGGTTATGATTTAATAAACTCCACTCTTTCAAAGGGAACATGAGAAATCTGAGCAATTGGCCTAAACTGCATAACTCTTAGCCCTGATTTATTGGTAACAAAAGCAATTACATATTCATGGCGCTGTAACCACTATCTAGACACAACATTAATATTTATTAAAGCATTTTCCAGCAATAAGTGAGCGATTTTTCTAGCAAATCAAAATCCTGCATCATCTTGATTAACAAATATTATTGTTATACAGACTATATGTGTATAACTCAGACATTTAATCTTTATCAAACTCCTTAATCCTTGATTGAATTGTTGTGAGCTGATCTAGGAACACATGCAAACTTGGCCAATTGTTTTGTTTCACCATTGCATGCTGTGTTTGGGGAATGGAATGAGTGTTTGAATACGCTAAGATGTCTGACTTGAAATGAATATATTGTTTCACTCTTTTATTCGATTCTATTTATATGTCATTTACACTTTTTCCTTCACCATTTTATTCTCCTATAGCCACTTCAGCAAGTCCTACTTGGGATAAGAACAACCCAATATTTTCTTGGCTTATGGTGTTTATACATGCTGGACTGTATTCAGCCATACCTTGTAATATGCAGAGCATATCATTTTAACATTCACTATCCAGAAAACCCATTTGACCCAGAGCCAAGACCACAGGTTTGCTCGATTTGGGGACATGGATATCGCAGTTCCACAGCACAAAACTACAGTCTGGGTGCAGCAAGGACTCTCCCTTCTCCATTATAATTAATACTGCACAAGCTTGTTGCCAGGTTTTCCTCAGTTCATTTTTTCCTTTCTGATTTCTTTTAAATTGTATTTCTTTCCCACGAATTATAGGCAAACTGGCTGCACTGAGGCCATCTTCAGAACCAATAAATCACACGTTCCATAAAACTGTACAGTTTCTTGCTGACGGCATTTGAAGAAGAAAGTTATTAAATCATCACTCATTTAATATGAATTTTAGGATGCTCAATTACAGCTTACTACATACTTTTCTCCTCTGGTCATAGTGCAGGAATTTTGATATTGTAAAGACCTAGGCTGGATGTTAATGATTTTCAAGGTATAATTGTCTGCTGTTGTTAATGCTAAAATAGATGGGTAGATAACTTCCAGGCAGGCCTATTTCCTTTAACTGCATGTTCCCAGCTCGGCGCCATTGCATGAAGGAGAAACTTTGCACTCAGAGAAGACAGCTACCATGGCCTCATTGGACATCTCATGGAGTAGAACTCCTTTATTCTTCTCTTGAGTCCCACAACTCACATTATAGAGACATGAGCCTGCAATAAGCTAATTAGATCTAATGAGGTATATCCATGTTTACTTATTGGGAAGGAGAGAAGAGACACACGATATAAGTGTAGAGAGATGGCCATTTTCCCAGGCAAATCGATTGATTCCTTGCTTCCTTGGAGGTGACATTCTTGGGGTGGAATTCCCTGTAGTAGAGTATTCCAGGCTCCAAGACTAGAACATTGATTCCTTTCCAAGGCTCAGGCCATTGTCTGTTAAGAGCATAGAAGTTGAATACATAAGACTTCAAGATTTTGCCAGGCATGGAGGTGCACACCTTTAACTCAAGCACTGGAGGCAGAGGCAGGAAGATCTCTGTGAGGGTGAGGCCAGTCTGTTCTACATAGCAAGCTCCACGACAACCAGGACTATACAGAGAAGCCATGACTAAAATAAAGGAAGGAAGGAAGGAAGGAAGGAAGGAAGGAAGGAAGGAAGGAAGG
>LOEQ01002197.1:89285-104913 GCA_001685075.1 Bramus lutescens | reverse complement strand
AGAGAGAGAGAGAGAGAGAGAGGAAGGAGGAGGAGGAGGAGGAAAGAAAGAAAGAAAGAAAAACTTCAAGGATTTATTCACACCCCACAGATGAAAAAGTCAAAAAGACAGAAGACGTTTTTATAAATTCCACCTCTATCACCAATGGCAGGTGAATAGAAATCGAGTCTCTTGGAAGCAAACGTTTGGCCCACCGTCTTCTAGAACCCCCTTCAGTGAACCGCTTCTTGCACTGAGCTGTGACTTGCTGAAAGGCTTGTGCTGTGTGGGAAGGGTAGGACCTCAAGTAGTGCTCTTCCTTAGGAACTGGTAGCTAAAATTCTCTCATTGAAAACTGATTTTGACTTAATTATGTTTCTCTTCCTCTAGTTCTTTTCTATAATTTTATAAATGTAAAATCATTAGTAAATTAGGGTAAATTTATAAAAACAATAGAGAAAAGTAGGGAGATATGAAATTTAAAGAAATGGTAGGGAAATATGAGAATACTTAAATAAATAAATTTGTTTTAACCTTGGGTCATGGGGCCACAGCCTGTCTTTAGGCATAAATTTCACAGCTTCTTGTTTCCAAGCAGAGCTCCCTCCTTTATCATGTGCGTTGAGAACTCTCACGTGTGCTGTAGGATGCTTAGCAGCAGCACTGCCCCATACCAACAGGAGCCAGTCAAACTTCAGCTCCAGTTATTTCTTTTTTCAGACATTACCAACAATTCCCTGGTGGATAGAAGAATCACCCCTCATTGAGAACTCCTGGTGTAGTGTTCTTTACAGACTCGAGGGTAGAAGGCTGGATAATCGATTTGTCATATAGATGGCGCTCTTGTTCAAGAACAAGCTTCTCTGAATGGGTAAAGACACACATCCAGCTGAAAGGAATTATAGCATTAGTTCACTGGTCCCTAACTCAGCTGCAAATTACCCCCTTGGTTTTTTTTTGTTGTTGTTTTTTTGTTTTTTTTTTTTTTCTGAATCATCAGGAGTTGAACAGCACCAGGTAGCTCTGCTTGGTGATGCTGCCTTGACTCTCTGGTCTGGCTAGCAAAGCTGATTCCAAGGGTGGAAGGTTCTGGTTTCCAGGACAGCTCTTATCCAGGGAAGCTACCAGGAGAGGCTGGGTGAACGCCGAAGTTTGCAGACCTGCAGAGCGGTGCCCATGCAGCAGATTGCTCACATGTTTTCAGTGTTGCAGAACTATTACGTGTTGCTCTCTATATTCTGTTGTTAAATTGTATTTATTGCTTTATGTGGTCTGTGGAACACACCTCATCTCTTCCTGCTTGTAGCCATAATATTGCCAGTGTTTACCCCATTTAACAGAAGTTCCCTTCATTTATTAGCCCAAGGAGTCAACATTAATTTGGAGTTGCGGGGTTCAACGAATAACCCTTGAATAAGAGTTCAAGGTTATATAAATACCTCCAATAAATTCCTTGTTACCCCCCCCAAAAAAATACATGTACCCTGAACATCCAAAATGTTGCTCAAAAATCCCAATGGCTAATTGTGAATCTCATTGTACAATGTTGGGTCAACTTCCGGGTTGGAAAGCCAAAGCGGTCCTCTCGTTGCTAGGGCACACTGCAGACCTCATGCCCGTTCTCTTCCACCTGTGAAGGGAGTGATTGACAGGCGCTGGAGAGAATGGACCACATAACTGTCTCTCATTTTGCCTTTAGCGGCAGGAGTGAGAATCATCAGCACTGGGAATTGTCAGCCCAGCTTGGTTATTATCCATAAACTCCCTCCCAACTTCTGTTAAGATTCGTGCTGCACAAATAAACACCCCAGAGGCCAGAGGTTCACATCCCCAGAGAACTCGCACTAGATTCATGACTTGAGTACACACTCTTAACGATTTACCATGTGAACATGGCTCCACTTTAGGCAAGGGCGTTACTCTCAGGCAGGGGCAGGAAGGGTCATCTAAAAGCATATGAGCCCATTTGCAGGTCAAGTCTGCTTTTCAATACTCAAGAGCTGCTTCTTAGAACCTCCCTGGGGACCACTTTTTCCAGTCACAACAGCAGCAGCTGGACTTGTGGTAGGATATAGCACCTCTAAAGGGATATGAGGAGTTCCATAAAGCAAGCCCATAAAGGACCCCGATGACCAGCAACAGACAGAAGTGTGAGTTTAGTGCCCTGAGCTCAAGGGTGCTACCTGCATTCCTCTTTTTTATCTCTGTGAGCCACCTCTTAGCATGTTCAGCTCACCTGGAATCATTGTTTCATTGTAGAGGTCCTCAATCCAGATGGTTCATTGTTGTCACTTAAGAGATCTTAAAAATACTGCTGAAGGGGGCTGGGAGATGACTCGGCATTTAGGAGTATCTGTTGCTCTTGCGGAGGATCTGAATTTGGCTTCAGAACCTACATGGTAGTTCACAACCACCTCTAAGTTCGGTTCCAGGGGCATCAATGCCCTCTTCTGACCTCCACCAGCACCCACGACAAGTATGGTGAGTTTATATAAATGCAAGTAAGAAGTTATGGAATATACAAAGGTGTCTACCAACTTTGGATAGAAATATGCAGGATGTAAACACAAAGGGATATTTTTCAATGTTAAAAAAAGAGTGAAGCTATGATATTTGAGGAAAATGCACCTGGAGATATCATCTCAAGCTAATTAAGTCAGTTTCAAAATGACAAACATCACATTTTCTCCCTTTTATGTACCTCACATTTTATGTAGTTACATAGACTAATGTATGTATATATTGCATGAAAGCAGAAGCAAAATGTCTAGGGAAGCCATTGTTGAGGACCAAGAAAGGTTTATAGAGGGTGATATGGTGAGAATATATTCAATGTACTTTATATACTTGCATGAAAAATGTCCTTATGAACCCCAGTCATATACAAAATGAATATACACCAGTTAAAATATAAAAATGAACATGGATGAAATACTGTTGTTGGCCCCCTGCCCTTAGAGATTCTGATGGCATCACTCTGAAGCTGAGTCTTTCCTCCATGACTACTCAGTTCTTCATCTGTGTCTCTCAAGTCTACCTTTATGTGGACATAAGCTGTGAACTCAATATCCTGGTGTCTGAGCCCAATCTTGGACAACAAATCTCTGCAGAAGTACCAGCACACCCCCCACACTTTTGAAAGTTTCTCGGTGTCTGAACATAAGAATGTGGGGCCCATTGATGGAACTTCTGCTTGTAATGTGGGAAGAACCCACACAAGAAAGAAGAATGTAACACAGACTGTCATCAACCTTTGTGTAGTAAGCATCAAGAACTAGATATTTCTTCGAGAATCCATGAGGAGGTATGTGTGTGTGTGTCTGCATGTGTGTGTCTATCCATTTAAATATGCATTGAACAATTATTGGCAAAGCGTGCTCTGTAAAGCTACATGAACATGGGTAGTAAACTCAGGACTAAGAAAAATAAAGTTGGCATCTCAAACACCCCTTAACAACTCCTGTACCCGAGTATTATTGAGAAATGATTCAAAGTTCAGTCTTTCATGATTCAGAATTGTGCACTTCCAAAAGGAAAGTTGCTTTAACAGGACTTAGTGTGTTTATCAAATTAATTTTGGGAAGCAAAAGCAAAGACCTAGATTTAAAGAAGTCTCCAAGTATGTAACTTGTGTAACCTTGGAGAAATTTTATATCTTTTTGGGGGTTTTGCCTATGAAGGTAGATTGTAGATGTTCTCCTGTATCCTGTCTCCCCTATTTCTGTTTCCTTAGGATAGTTTTGTAGGTTCTGTGCCATACACTCGGTATTTACCTGTGCCCCATGCTCTGGATCTGTTGATGAACCACTCCCATTTTTCCTAAATATTTCACCCCAACATATGTCCTATTCTCTGAAGACTGTGTCTCCCAAAGTCTTCTGAGATAACCGATGTGCCAGAAAATTCTTAGAGGTGACTGGCCAGTGAAAAATGATTATAAAATTGTCTTTCCTCTCAAGAATGAATGATTGTGAGAAAAATATCCAGAGAGTCTATTTCCACATAGAAATTGGTGAGTCAGTGGGAAGAACATGGACTTTCTGTGGTGACTCTCAACTAATCCCCAATGTGAACAGCTGCTCTACATAGGATCTGTGTCATCTCATGGCCGCCTGCCTGCTACAGAGAAAGAACAAATCCTCTTTCTTTAATTGTTAACATTGAAAAGTGTAAAAAAGTTAAAACTTCAAGATTTTACTCGTTTGCAAATAGTAATTAATTTTTAAAGGTTAAACAGAATCCTACATGTTCTGAGAAGGTACAATGTTTTTATAAACAGATAGTGATATATGTCTTTCTACTAAATGAATAGAAAACTACCCAGAATGTTCATCTAAGTTTGAACGTAAGATCACAGATAATGTAGAGATACTGGAAAATAGCATGGGCGTATTCCAAAATGTTAAAGTAGGAACTCCCCATGATCCAGCATCCAATCTCTGAGAGCATGAACAAAGGAAATGGGATTAGAACGTCAAAGGTATTTCTGCTCCTCTGTGTTTACTGGGAATTATTCACTACATCCAAGATAGTGAACAACCAAAGTTACCTTTGATGAGAATAAAGAAACTCTCTCTCTCCCCCCTCTCTCTGCCCTCTCTCCACACTCTCCCCCACACAGGGGAATATTATTCAAAGATGGAAATCTAGTTGTGACCACACATGTGAAAATGGAAGAACATATACAATGTGAAATAACCCAGATACAAAGAGACAAACACTTCAGAATCTCACTGACATGTGGAATCTAAAATAGCCAAGTTCACAGCAGCAGGATAGAACTATAGTTAGCTATATTTGAGGTGGGAAAATAAAGCTCCAGGAGTACGAAGTGTCTGTTACACTCCGTAGAAACATTCTGAATACTATGTGAAGCTACTATGTGAATATAGTTAATATGTGTACCTGAAATATACTGAGGATAGATCATAACTAAGTGCCTGCACACACACACCACCCCACTAAGGAAAAAAGAGAGGATGGTAGGCATATACAATGATTTTTAGGTTAATTAGCTTTACTGTGATGATTATTTTATAATGTATACATATTTTTATAAGATAAGTTGTATATCACACAATGATGCCGGAGATGTAAGTGATTGCCTTACTCATGTTAGGCAAGCACTCTAATACTGAGCTGTACTCCAATCCACAGTTATAATGTTTCAATTATAGCTTTAAAAAGATGTGCAAGAACTGGCAGTGGGAACATCTGGCTCCCACAGTTAAGGACAGTGTAGTTTACACAAAGATGCTTGAGGTCATCAAAGTATTTTGCTCTCACACCAGTTAGAATCATATCTCTAAGTGTGAAGACATCCCCTGTGAAATAGTTTAATTTTCTTATTTTACATAGATGAGCTTTTAGCTCTATGTATCCAAATATGAGGAATGATCAGGCCAGATTCATGATTCTAGAATTATTTTTTGATGCTCAGACCACTGTGGAAAGACAGGAGGGAAGCTTCTCCAATCCCCTTCCCTTCCTTATTTCATATTTTACAAGCAATGGGGTTTTGTACACAGAAAATTGGTGTATGTGCACATATATGTGTAAGGGTGCACAAACCAGTGTATACAGAACCCAGAGGAGGATGCCGGGTGTAAACAGAGACTGCTTATTCATTCCCTGGCCGTCCAGAGACAAATAATCACACAGAAACTGTGTTAATTACAACACTGTTTGGCCTATTAGCTCAGGTTTCTTATTAACATCATAAATAAACCCATTTCTATTCATCTGTGTACTGCCACGAGGCTGAAGGTTCTCCTTCAACAGCTACATGGTGTCTCCCTGACTCTATCTATTCTCTCTGTATATATCTCATCCAGCCTGGCTATATTTTGCTCTGCCATAGGCCAAAGTGGTTTCTTTTTTCATTAACCAATAAAAGCCACACATACACAGAAGGACATCGCATATCAGTGGGGTATCCTGCTCTACCACTCTGTGCTTTATTCTCTTGAGAAAGGGACTTGGGGCTTACTCTTCTGTTTAGCTTGGGTGGCCACCAATCAGCCTGTGAACTTAAACTCCATGACATTTTGGCAAAAGGATCTAAGAACACACAATGGAGACGAGATCTTTTACAATTAGTGCTGGGAAATTTCATGTGCAGACACATGAGCTAAACTCCCATGATTTATGGGTTACAACTTTCAACTGAAAACAGATTAAAGACTTGAACTTCATATCCCAAACTATAGGACTTCTGTAAGAAAACAAGACAAGATTCAGAGCATTAGGTTCAGTGATGGTACTTGGATCCCACGTTGACAGAAAAAACAATTTACAAATTAACTAATTGGGACTATAGCTAACTCAAAAAGATTCTGAAAATCAAAGGAAACTGCTGAGCAGAGAAACCAGTTAATGGGAGAAAATATTTGCAAATTATGCATGTGGCAAGAGATTAGTATCTAGAAACCAATAAGAGATTCAAAATAATCAAATAACCAAAATTTAAAATGTGTGAAGGTCTGATCAGACCATTTCTCAAAAGAAGAAACACACATGGTCTTCTGACAAGGGAAAGGGGTAAATAAACAATGATAAGCACTTAAGGAAATGCAAATCAAAATCACAGCGGGATATCACTGCACCTGTTGAGAGTGGTTATTATTCAAAGGATAAAATCTTAACAGCTGTTGGAGAGTATTTGGAGAAGGAGGAATGCTTACATACTGTTGCTAGAAATGTAAAGTTCTCTTGATGCTCAACCAGACTGCCTAACCTACCTCAGGTTCCAGAGCTCATGTCCTTGTCTACTTCAAGTAGAGATCTAAGGACAGAACATAAACAAAGGAGCCCAGAGCAGGCCGAACCATGGAAAGCAGTGCAGGAGAATACTGATGACCACACATTGCTTTATCCCAATGCAATTTACAATGAAAATACGTTAGCGATATACAGAAGGAAATTCTGAGACTCCCTTGACCATTTAACTAAAAGATCACTGGGGCCTTAATTCTCTTTTGTTACTCTTCAGCAGTATTTTATAGCTTTACTGGAGAAGGTAACACACAAACAAAACAATAAGTGTATTTTATGGTTTTATCATCGTATATCTTGGAATCAATCTAAATGCTGCTCCTTGGTTCCTTCCATCCAAGAGAGTGAAGGACTAAATGAAAAGGCAAAAAGGCAAAAAACAGAGCTCATTTCTGCATTTCTTCCTTGCAAAAGCACCAGGCCACCCCTACTTACTCTTGCCCAGGGGATATTGGAACAAGAATTTAGAAATGCCTGAAAGTTTGATTTGGATCTGAGCCAGTTCTTTATCATTGTCTCATCTGATGGACTCTCTTACATCAGGTGATAAGTTAGAAGCTTCACTAATATTTCCAAAGGTCGCCATGATTTATTGCAGTTCACTGAGTATATCTAACTGTAATGCTCCGATGACTGTATAAATTAAAATTCATACAGAATTCCAGATAAATTCAAACAGAAGAAGATTGCCTCTCTTCCAGGTCTGTGGTTGTGCAATCGAATTCCCATAAGGAAGTTATTAAATTAATATTATGACATTTTGAAAAGACTCACATATGCCGCCAATTCACTGGTCTTTCAATCAGAGTGTGTGGGGGACCGTTTAAAGCAGGGACTTATTTGATTCTGACATTTCAAGTCATGGAAAAGTTAAATTTTATACTCAAGTTTTTTAAAAGGAATAATATATATATATATATATTCTAGCTGACACATAAAAATTTCATATCCTTTTGAGCTAACATGTGATGTTTCCATTGATGATTATTCAAAATTCAAATAATGGACTAAGCGTATCTATCTACTCAAACATTTATCATGTCTTCAAACATGTATCAGTCAGGAAGAGGACACTTCACTGGAGCTAAAGCTACAGGCTCTTTCTTCTTGCCCTTCCTGTCTCCTGAATTGTGAGAATTAACTGTTTGCTAGTTTGTTAGACTATTCTAAGTTATGGTCATGTTATCAGCATTTAAGAAAATATTGTAAGCTACTGGACCATAGAAGAGGGGATAACAGCTTGTGTCTTATCCTTCACTGTGACCCCAAATGGTGCAACATTGTAGTTTTCTTCTGATTGGGTCTTTTAGAGGCTAGAGGAACAATGAGAACTAAGGGAACATTTAAGAACAATTTAATTAAACATGGAATCAGTAACTGTACAAAATATATTCAACTGGCCATTAAGTAAATGAAAATTAAGCCTACTTTGAGATTCTATCTCGTTCCGCTCAGAGATATTGTCATAAAAACATAGGACAACAGATGTTGTTGAGGGTACCGGAGAAGAGAAACCCTCATCCATTGCTGGTAGGTGCGTGAACAGGCATTATGGAACTCAGGATTGAAGTTTCTTAAAAAACAGAAAAAAAGACATAATTACCACCTGAACCAGACACATCACTTCTGGGTATATACCTCAAGTCCTCTGTACACTGTTACAGAGACACTTACACAGATGCTCACTGTTGCTGCATTTGTGACAGCAAGGAAAATGCAGCCAGTTTAGAGGCCCATCAATGGATAATGATAATGGGGTATAAAAATGGCATTTTACTCAGCTGTAAAGAAGAAAGTAATTATGAGACTGACATTGGAAAAGAAATGGGAAAGTATTTTATTTGAAGAGGTGACCCAAAATTAGGTTAAAAAAAGTTCTCATCTTCTTTCTCATATTCAAAACCGAATTCATAATATAGATCAGAATGTATACACATGGGAGGGAGTAAATGTGAGTAAAGCCTCAGAAGAATAGAAACGAGAACAAGGGTTGGTAAAAGAAGACACTGGGGCAAGGCAGTGCAAAAGCACACACTTGCAAAGAGACTGGGGTGAGGATATGGGGTGGGGGAGCATGAAGCTGGTGGGGAGGAGACTCAAATGAAGCAAAGTTTACCCAGAGATGTCATAATTATTCCTAATATTTTATACTCTAATTAAATATTAAGTATGGTTTTTAGAAGTGAAGGGAATGGGGGCAGGCTAGAGCTATGCTTGAGGTAATTGAGGGATAGCTGTGCTTTGCAGGGAATATGGAAACAAGTTGGCATAAGGCCTGAGTTGGTCCCCTGGTCTCTCACAGGCTTGTCTATTTGTACATGAGTGTCCTTGTTCTACACAGTCCCACCATCTGCCGGGTTATAGAGCCCTCACACGAAATTGGTCTAAGCTGTTTAGAAATTTTGTAATTAAGTCTCTTTCTGTTGTGATGCTAGCCTGTCCGAGAGACTTCATTGTGATGTAATAGCATTAAATAGACTAATACCCCGGTCATATGACGCTTCAGTGATGTGTAAGTCACGGGGTGACGTATCCTCCTAGCTCATCTACCACACCTGCTGTGTGCAAACTGTCCCATGGAATCCACTTCACAGATTAAAATGTGTTAGCGATTAGCATCCGTGTCATATTAAGGAAAGAAATAAAATCAGTCTCCTTGGAGCTGTTTAACGGCGAGTGAGTTCAGGTTTGCGTGTCTTCTGCCCTCTGTCTTGCGGTCTCATGGGTCTGAATCTGTGTGTGCCTGGATGCTGCCTCGTGAATCTTGTTTGTTGTTGTCTCTGTGTGTGTCTGTCCCCATGTGTGCATATCTGTTATATGAGCTCTGTGTGGCTGGTGTGTACATGTGCTGCATGTATCTATGTGTGTGAGTGCTGTCTGTTGTGTGACAGGTTGTGTCTGTCTTCTCTGACAACAGGACAACCCTATTGATTGGCCAACATAGAAAGTATAACACAGGAAAAGAAATTTTTAACGGAGTTTGGCGAGGGCTTAAGTCACTGCCTCCAATTGATCCCAGCTGGTCCAGATAACAACGCCATTGTTTATCAAGCAATATCCGTAAAGGGTTGCTTTCAACCTTTACAGTAAACTTTAGAAAGTTGTTTTTAACTTCTGTATTTACTACTTCCAGCAAATGATACACAAACATTTTCTGGATCACGGTACAGAAGTGTACATGATTAAGACTGCAGATATGCATTTGTTTAGGTGGTGCAAATTGATTACCTGGGAAATCCAAGGCAAGTAAGGTTGGTTGTTACTTTTTCCCCCTACAGGCAGATTAAACAGAGTGTGAGCACACCCTCAGTTTCTAGGTAGTTAAGTTAGTTAAGCCCTCAGTCTTCAACCTTAAGTCTTCAACATGTATTATTAACTCTGACTGTGAGGCTCAGCGAAAGTTCCTGTCGCTTGGAATGTAAGATATTATGATGATATTGTAGAACCACAATCCACAGCATTTCTTTCAGAAAGTCATCAGCCTTTGTAAATCTGGACGTGTTGTCTCCTCATTGGCCCATGACCTCCACTCCTCTGTTCTGCTCGCTTCTCTGATGGCTGGTCCTGCAGCTCGGGGAGAAGGATCGCTCACAGACTGCTCACAGTCACACACGCCTGGAGTGTGTTCTCTTTTCCTGTCTTTGGCATTTACTTCTAACCGAGGCCAGAAGCAAGCACACTGGAGAGGGAAGCAAGAATGGGTTTAAAGGAGATCAACTAAGTCTTTGGGAGGTGCTTTATCTGATTTTGCTTATGGAACATAGATGCTGTTCTTTTCTGCTCAGATTCTCAGAGCTATGGGAATGGGAATTCAACTGTGGAAGCTAGTAGTAGGGAACTGGGGGAACAAATCCCCATTTCCATGCCCCTGTGGTGACTTTAGGATAAGAGCCAGATTCAGAGAATTTTTGTAAAAGTTATCAGGTGGCCAGCTAGGGAAACCCCTTTTCCCTTTTTAGCGAGGGCTATACCAGTACTCAACATAATCTATTAAATCGAAAATGTAGAATTAACAGAAGAAAATGTGATGAAATCTGTTTACCTCTCTTTTGTAAGAAATATTTTCCATGGAAAAGAACAGTAGCACTTTGAAATGGCTACGGTATTTTGGCTGGCCGCCTGTGTTGTTTTCAATGTAGGGTAATTATGAATGAGAGTGTGAACAGAGGGTGGGCAAGAAATGTTGAGTAGGAGGATTCCAGGTTCTGTTGGGTTTATAATTATCTATTTCAAGGGATCTTATGAAAATCCAATTTGACAACACCATGCTGCATAACTTCTAAGATTTTTCTAGAAAGAGGAAAGCACCTTCAACAAAGAGCCAATCACCACACACATGCTACATCGGTTAAGGACTTACATGGAAGAGCAGTTGCCCCATGCAGTTTTAGCTTTTTATTTTTAAAAGACAGAAACTTGGTCTGGCCAGATGGTTCAGCAGACAAAGTACCTGACAACCCGACTTTAATTCCCACAACCCACATAGTGAAAGGAGAGAACCAGCTCTGGCAAGTTGTCCTCTTAACTTCAACTGCACCAAGGTATTCACACACACACACACAGGCACACACACATACACACACAAATAAATATAAAAAAACAAAAGACAAAAAATGTTAAAGGCTTCAGTAGAGAAGCTTTGTAACTTGAAGCACTATTTATTTAAAAATATACTTCAGTTCTATATGATATATGAACATAAGGGAGAGACATAAGGGAAAGGGCAGAGCATAGATGAGAAGAAAGAGTACAACAGATTTCTATAAAACAGGAAGCAGGTTTCTATAAATCAGGATGAACAGAAAGGTCAGTGTGGTGCTGTCTCCCTGGGGTAAGCTGTAAGATAGTTGCAGCTTCTGTGGTATTAATTTGTTAGCATCTAGTCATACATTTTAACACAGCATACCCGGAAAGAAATGAGCAGTCACAGAAGCCCACCATGGAACTTCCATCATCCGTGCTCAGTAGATCCCACCAGTCTGTCGTTATCTCCAAGACTCAGGGTCCAGGATTCTCTGTTCCACTGAGTATCTGTCTCCATACATTCTCTCAGTCTGTGACAATTCCCCACTTCCACTTTATCTGCCAGGAACTGACATTTAGAAGAACAGTAGATAACTGTTTTGAAGAATTTCCTGCAGCTTGGACTTTCTTAATGCTTCTTTATAAGTGGTCTTAACACTTGCACGTCTGGCACGTGAATGGTCTAGATCAGTCCCTCTCCAGGCAGGGACTTGGGGGATAATCTTGTTGGAATATCTCACACTGCCGATGGAACCTGCTCAGTTGGTAAGACTTACCTTGATGAGGGGTGAGGACTGCAATGATCTGTGAACACAGGACAAATATTTAGAATGTAGTTAGAGTTCATGCTGCTAAAATGGATGCAGAAAAGATCTTGGAGCATCAACACTATAGAAAGAACTACAGGCAACTAAGGAATACTGACTGGGAGAAACAGTCTCCAAGGACAATTGTACCAACTGGTTATCTGATACCCAAATGGTTAGGCCTGAAAACATACATAGGATTCACAGTATCCAGACAGAGCCACATCGTGTTTATGTATTTAGGAGGACAGAGGTTATTATTCTGAAAAAAAAAAAGCCAGGTAGTGGAGTACACAAGAAGTCTTCGAAGGAGGAAACGGAAGGTGGAAATGATATAATTATATTATAACGTCAAAAATCAAAGAAAAAATTTGAAAACAGCTTGCATTTCTCTGGCCTTATTTAAAAGTTGTGATTTTCTTTTCAGTAACTATTCTGAGAGAGATCTTTGCACATTGCCAATTTTGCATTTCTCCTTCATGTTTTGTGTGTTTTAGGTGAATATTCATTAGTAACTTTTGCCTGCAATACATACTGGTGTGGTATTCTAATGGTGAATTTATATTTCTATTGTCTTTCTTATATTTAAGAATTTTTGTTTTGTTCATTAAATTAAGTTGCTTTAAAACTATGTTTTTTTAAGATTATAATTTAATTATATCATTTTTCTCTCCCCGTTCTCTCTCCAAACCATCTTATCTACACTCTACCTTCCACCTTGATCTTTTTTCTTTAATTGTTGATGTGTGTGTGTGTCTGTGTGTGTGTGTATGTGTGTGTGTGCACAGGCCCCTGCATGAATACAAACTTTTCAGTCTGCATGCTACTTGTATGTTTATGTTTTCAGGAATAATAATGAATGCTCCCTTGATCCCTGAGGAAGACTACTTTTCCTTCTTTAAGCATTTATTATTATACCGTGGTTTTTATGTAGAGTTGAGCTCTCCTGGGCTTTTCCCATCCATGCCCATTGGTGTCTTCTTTTTTTCAGGTCATGTTTAAGCTTTCATGTTGGTTAGACTTTATGGGTGTACCTTCTGATATCTTTTTACCCCTCTTCCCTAATGACCCTTAAACTGTAGATGTAAGTTCATGACCCAAAACCTTGTTTTGTAGATATATCCTTTGGGACTGAGATCCACAACTCTACATTTTTATCTGTTATGGTTTTCTGAAGTGGTCTCCATAACTACATCCCAAGTATTTGTCCTTATATCCACATATAAGTGTATTCTTCCCCTTCACTGGGGAAAATTCTTTTTGCAATATTCATGAATTTTAAGAGCTACTCTCTCCAAGTCTTTTAACCACTCGATTATTTTTATGACATTTATTCATGGATTTTATTAATAATTATACTGGTATTATCTATAAAATAATTTCATAAATTTCCCCATGATTTGGACTTTAGGAAGTATTTGACATGTGAGCTTTTAAATGTTTTCAATCCCCCCCAACATAATACTTTTGTTGATTATTTGAGAATTTCACGTCATGCAACCCTAATCACACTCACATCCCTGTCCTCCCAAGTCCAGCCTCCACCCTTGTGGAGAAGAAGGACAGGAGGAGGAGGAGGAGGAAGAGGAGGAGGAGGAGAGGTGGAAGAGGACCACTACTATTACCACCACCACTAACAACAACAACAACAAATGCAAGTCCAATTTATGTTGCCCATGGTCAAACGCCCAGTGGCAAGTCCCTTAAAGAAAACTGAGTCCTTCCCTACTCACACCCTCACCAGAAGCCATCAGTTGTGGAGAGAGCTACACATTTGAGGCCATGTTGATGTCTGTGGTCCGTGTTGCCACAGAGGGCTATGTATGAGTCTGTGGTTCTGCTGCAGTCATGTTGATGTCCACAGTCATGAAGATGTACCTGATCTGTGCTGCTGCCTAAAGCCATGTTGATTTCCATGGCCCTTGCTGCTGCCTAGAGCCGTGTCTCATTTATTTATTTTAGTACTTTTTCACTTTCTGAGCTACAAGGTGCTCCAGGTTAAACCTAGGTTGCCCACTCTTCTAGTATTGACAACTTCTGCAATATTAAGGTTTATCTTAGGTTTCCCGACCATCCTTTATGTAATACCAGGATATTTAGTGTCTTTTCTTACATGCCAGCAAATAAGGACAACAGTTCACAGCTCAATGCTGGCATGCCACTGATTTTGAACACCACTGATGTTTATATTTTAATCAATATTTTGCTTTCTTTATTAGTGTAGTTTTCTATTATCTTGAAATTCCTTAGTGTGAGGGTTCTAACTTGATTTTTTGTTTCAAATCTTTGTCTTTTACTTCATGTGCAATCAGTTTGTCACTTTGTGATCATCTACACAAGGGCCTGATAAATGTTTCCTAGAGCTTTCACTGAAGCTGTGGATTATCTTGGTGTAAACTGACCTCAATAGTATAGAATCTTTCAGAATATTTGTTTTTCTTATGTGGACTTTTGCTCAGGCAACTCACTGTTGTTTAGCTCTTAAATATCCCTCAAGGTTTAATGTTTAATACTTATTTGCCAACCGTGGTAGTGAGAATAATTATATTCTCTTGTTGGTGATAGAGCACTTAGGTGGAGGGGTCTGATGGAAGGCAGCCAGCTCACTGAGAGAGCATAAAGTGGCCCAGGCTGCTACAATTTCTTGTCACCTCCCAGAATGCAATGAAAGAACAGACCAGCTCTACTCTGTCTTCTCCCATGTGGCTCTTCACGACCACAGAACTAGAGGTATAGAGACAAACAACACAGACTGATACCACTGATGCTGTCAGCCAAATAAACTGTGTTTCTTTCTACCTTGATTTATCACAGGTATTTGTCACCTTGACACAAACTGAACACACTCCTGATTTTCTAAAAGTCTGGGTTTTTTTTTTGTAAGAAATTGAAACTGATTAATTAAAGTCTTATTTAAGGAACCTGGTTTCAGAACCTAATTCTTTGAAGTGAGGAATGGCCTATAATGAGGTCCAATAAGACAGCTCAGTGAGTAAAGATGCCGGCCCCCAAGCATAACAACACAAATATCTCCAGACACACGGAAAAAGAAGGAACCCAATTCCTAAAAATTATTCTCTCACTTCTATTCACACATTGTGGAATGTGCATTCTCCCCCAATAAATAAAATGCAGTAAAAACAATAGATCATAGTAATTGGCACCTTGACTTTTGGGTGGACAGCATTTCACACAGTCCTTTTTAATTTGATTTTTGTTTCCCCCTTGTCAACAGCAGATAGACTGAGAGAAAAAGAGAAAAGGAAAAAAATCACCATATGATAGGAGAGTCATAAGAGAATGTAAGGCTTTGCTTCTGATGCCGTTAGCAAAATTCACTACGTTCAGACTGAGGTAATGTCAAAATACTCAATACCCTGAGACAAGTAACATTTTTTTTTTGTAAATGTTGTGTGAATGCCTCCTGTGTGGTTCCTTTCTAACTCTGAACACTCACAACCTTTTGTGATTTTTAAAAAATTTTTCCATTTAAATATTTACACTTCCTTCCCTCCTCCCAATCCCCTCCTGCTCCCCCACACCCC